>OX637468.1:26477277-27077277 GCA_951799995.1 Trifolium subterraneum
AAAAATTTCAAAATAACACCCATATGGATTATTGTAATTTTAAAATCTTAAAACACATATTTTAGTAATTCTTCAAAATTCTTCTTAAACATCTCTCTCTCTCTCTCTCTCTCTCTCTCTCTCTCTCTCTCTCTCTCTCTCTCTCTCTCTCTCTCTCTCTCTCTCTCTCTCTCTCTCTCTCTCTCTCTCTCTCTCTCTCTCTCTCTCTCTCTCTCTCTCTCTCTCTCTCTCTCTCTCTCTCTCTCTCTCTCTCTCTCTCTCTCTCTCTCTCTCTCTCTCTCTCTCTCTCTCTCTCTCTCTCTCTCAGATATTCAATTTCGCCTAATTCCAGCGGCGCCGCCTCTCTCCATGACGTCATTTTTCTTTCACCGTTGTAATATTGTTTTTTAGGGTTTTCTTGTCTCTCTTTTCTGTTCTTTAATCATCTTCTATTTTGAAACTTATCAAATTATAATGGTTTTAGGGTTTTCTTGTCTCTCTTCTCTGTTCTTTAATCATCTTCTATTCTGAAACTTATCAAATTTATAATGGTTGAATCAATGAAACCGTAATTTTTAAAACTTGCAGAAAGTTATGATAGCCGATCTTATTTATTTGCATACTGTCTTATTAAGAGACTGTTTATTTGCATCTATCTTATTCCCCGTGTCTTTTTATGAATGGTGTGGGATCCGGAAATTTACTTCAATCGGTAGTCTGTTCTTTGTTGCTTTGGTGCCAGCTTCAATCGATAGTCTGTTCTTTGTTGCTTTGGTGCCAGAGCTGTCCTGCCGCTGTTGTTGGGTTTGGGGCGTTTTGCTTGGTTGGACTTGTGTGTCTTGCTTTTGTTCTAGTGTATGGGTGTTATGTGTTGGATCTTTAGTTTGCTATAATTATATTCCTAGTATCTCCTCTCTGTATGTTTGGTTTTCCCCTCCTTGGTATGTCTTATGCCATGGTTTGAGGACTATTAATAATATTTGCCAATGTTGTCAGAACCGGACCGGCCGATCAGATCGGTTGGATCGGAAACCGGTGGTACAAGCGGTCCGATTAGGCCTGAAAAACGGCCAGCACAAGAACCGGTACAAAAACGTTTGAACCAACGCTGAACCGGTAAAAACCGATGAACCGGCCCGTTCGGCGGTTTGGCAATCCAGATTTTTTTTTAAAATCGAAGACACCAAAAACTTTGTTTGGTTTGTTTGAAAAGAAAAAAGATTGAAACTAAGAAAGAATTGGAAACAAGGTTGTTAAGTAATACCGCAAAAAGATGTAGAGAAATTTAATTGTTTTGATTCATTTGAAAAGAAATAAGAAGCAAATATTGATGATAAAAAATGAAGATCTGTAAAAAAGGGGAAAAAAAAAACAATGAAGAGGGAACAATAACCGGAGAAGAAAAAAAAAGATGAAGGAACAATAACAGTGACTAGAGAAGAGAGAGATCTAAGGTTTTGCAAGTGACGGCTGCTCTTTTAGCATTTACGAAATAGCAACAATGATATTAGGGTTATAAAATAAGTGGGTTTGGGCCTCCTTATAAGAGCAAAACTAAAACAACTAATAAACTCACATGTTAAATTTTGGTACTAACCACTAATAAATATTAATTCATATATAATTATTTATAATGTTTTAATTTTTTTATAATATTTATGTAATGTTTTAATTTTATATGTTGGTTTATGACATTTTAATATTGTGAAATTATGAATATTGTATAACTTTTTATTTATTATTGATTTATATATAATTTAAAAATATAAAAAATTATATTTAATTAAAAACGGTCCGACCTAGTTGAATCTCAGTCCGACCAGTTGAACCTTGAACCGGTAAGTTCACCGGTTCGATGACCGGTTCGATTCTGACAACCTTGATATTTGCTGTTAAAAAAAAAAGTCACATTGTTGATTTAGTGATGAACAATTTTCTCTGGTGCCAGAAACCATCATTTTATGAGATAATGGTGACGTAAAGAAACCTTCTCCCTCCTCCATTTAGTGGTAGCAATTTGAATGAAATAAAATTCAGTGTGTGTTGTTGTGTGAATTTGTAGAGTGATACCATAATTATATATAGAATGGTAGAATTATTGAAAAAAATCAAACTCTAAAGATATTGTATACTTTTGTTTACAAAGGTAGTAATTTTAAAGAAAATCGAAATTGAAAGATATTGTTAGATTTTTAGAATAGTAGTATTTTTGAAGAAAATCAAACTTCAAAGATCTTGTTGTTTTATGTTCACCGTGTTCGACCGCCGAATGGGATTAGGGATTTTGGTTTACTCTCTTTCTATTTTTTTCCTTTAACAATATAAAACAACGGATAATATAAATTAGTAATAACAAACAAATTTATATTACAAAATGAACATAGCCAAGTTGGTATGTTTTATGTTTTGTTAATGAATGGTCAATGGTTCAAATCTCTCTTGGGTCAATTTTCTTTTTTGAATAAATTATTAATTTTTACAACATTACATTGAGCGCATGTTTGGATTAACTTTTTTTAAAAGGACAATTAAGTCTACCAATTTGAACCAAGGAAATTAATTGACCAAAATTAAATAATAAACAGAATGATTCAGTCTCATATTGTTGGGCTATTATTGCTTGAGAAACATAATTATTATGAAATGATTGTTTAGTCGCAACTGTTGATAGTGGTATATTAACACAATGAAGTGGTATTTTTGTACTTCGACGGAATGAATCCAACGGGCAATCTAGAACCTAGATTAGATCCTGTGTGGGTTCTTAGTTAACAGGATTACAATCACGTTCGAATTGTATCTGAAATATGGTGTGTTCATGAACTTGAACTTAACAATAAATTGCAAGAAAAAGTAAATTGAGTCCATACATCAATCGAAAATTTACAGCTTGTGTCAACAAGTGTATCATTGTGCTGTTTTGTGTATGTCTATTAGCATGCAAATGTATTTCTGTTTTAGAAAGTGTATTTATATCTCGAAAATGTACTCCCTAGCTAAAACAACCTAAGCTTCCTCTATTTATAGAGTTTGCATGATATCTTGGTAACTGCTTCCGAATGGCTCGGCTCCACGTTCTCTGGTAAATGCGTTGGCAGAACTGCTTCAAATAATTGTTCTCGCTTAGACTTGTTCCTTCATTTGAATTTAAATTTTTGGTGGGAACACCTCTTTTGACGCACTCGCTTAGTCTTCTCGGAATATCTTTGATGCATGACTCGAAACTTGCTTTATTCGTGTAAGGTGCATATTTTTGAAGCCTTCGGTGACTTTCGACTTTATAGGTAAAATTTTACATATAACAACGACCAACTAGACTGAAAGAGACTAGGAAGATAGAATATTCTCAATTTGTCTGTTCAACTTGACCAAATTGGAATGAGAAACACTTAAGAATTCAAATTTCGACAATCAAACTGTTAAAACTCAATTAGTTAGATTAACCATAACTTAAGAAACCTGGTTCATATGAAATGTCTGTTAGGTCTCAACTATGACTAAGAGAATCAATTTATCTCAGTGAATTTGTTCAACTTGACCTAATTGAGATAATAAACATTTAAGGAATTGAATTTCAACAATCTGACGGTTACATCTCATATTGTCGGATTAACTATTACTTAAAAAATCTAATTATTATGAAAGGATTGTTAAGTCACAGCCAACTAGACTGAAAGAGACTAAGGAGATCAAATATTATCAATTTGACTGTTCAACTTGACCAAATTGTAACGGGAAACACTTAAGAATTCAAATATCGACAATCAATCAATTAAACCTCAAAATAGTTAGATTGACTATGACTTAAGAAACTCAGTTCATATGAAATGACCGCTAAGTCTCAACTAATAATGTCAATTGTGCCTAAAGAAATGAAAATTTCTAGGCCAAACCCTTCAACTTGAAACATAGTTCATATGTAAATCTAGCTAATTATACTTACATTCAATATGAAATTCAAATTTTCTCAATCAAGTCGTTCAATATCACCTAATTGGACTAACAATAACTTATGAATTTAAATTTTGACAATCAAGCATGTCTAGAATAGAACAATATAAAAAGTTCATTAGCAAAACTTTAGTATTTTTCAAAACGAGTATGAATTAAATATGAGTTTTCTATATCACAATATCAAGATAAAAGTAACGAATATTTTGAAATAAAAATCAAATTTTGAGCTCCTTATTTTTGGACACTTTTTATAATGCTCTATACATATTTGCAAACGAATCATAAATACACATCAACTTAACAACATCACTAAAATTGCATGCATAAAAATTTAGCAGGGATAAAAATATGACATTTATTTATGAAGATGAAAAATTAAATTTAATAATTTTGCAGATACTAAAAACTTATTTAACCTTATAAAATATTACGAATCACTAAAAATAAATAGTATTACAATAAGACATATACACATATTTAAATTATATTTTTTGCTTGACAAAAAAAATTATATATATATATATATATATATTGTAAAAAAAGTAAATGTATGGTTAAACGATAAATAAATATTAAGCTTTATAAACTAATAATGTTAAAAAAAATTGAAGAGTACATAAACGATACACATTTTAATCACCCATGAACTAAAATATTTGAGGTTGTGAATATATTAAAAAAAAATTAAAAATTGAAGAATATATAAACTTTTTTTTTTGGTACAAGAATACATAAACTTATAAACTAATAAAATTTGAAGAATACAGTACACATATTAGGTATTCTTGTTAAAATATGTCATATTTTAATAATCTATGAATTAAATATTTAAATCTTGTTAAAAAAAAAAACTAGGTTAATTTATTGTGGAACATGATTGATCATCATATTTATGGGAAGGATGCACTAGCATTAAAAAATAGTGTTTAAAATAGAAAACTTAATAAAGAAACAAAATCTACATTAAATGCTTGCCATATGTTAACCACGTTAACGGTGTAGCGGTACACGTCCACATAATATGTGTACAGAAGAATTCACCTTAATGGTTTCATTTTAAAGAATTTTTAGCAATTTAATTAATTGACAAAAAAAAATTTCCGCACAATAAATAATTTACATTAACTAGGTTTGACATTCCAAAATTTGGAGTCATTCCGAATAATTCTTCTCTTTAGAATAATATCAAAGCTATTTTTTGGGCGTGGATTAGTGGTTGGACACCGACCATAAGGCTTGTAACACTTTTTTTAATTGATGTCTTAACTCTTGACCATATGGATTATATCCAAAGCATATTATAAACTGGTTTGAGTTATAAAGAATTGAGTACCCCTTAACTACACTCTTATATAATATTCTACTTATAAAAAAGGTTTACATAGTAGTGAAAAAATAAGTCATTCGAAAAGTCCATCTTATAAGTGTTTTTTGAGATTAAAGTTTTTATAGATTGGAGCATATCATCGCTGCATCGTATATTTCATTTCACAAAAAAAATAAAATCATTATTCTTAAATTACAACTATATTTTAATGTATATGTAGCAAAAAGAATATGATTTGAGTTTCACTTAAAAAAAGTATAATGTGAGTTTTTTTAATGTAGAAAGTTGCTTATTTATCATTTTGACATATGTTTTACTTATGGATAATGTTAAATAGTGCTTCGGGCACTAGTTAAGGATACTTCCTCTAGTCTTTTTTATAATGAACAATTTGAGAAAAAAATTTGGTCTTTTTTATAAGAAACTTTGACCAATTTTCAAATCTTTTGAATGTTTAATTTCACTTATGTCCTTATTTATTATGAGAGGGAATATTAAAAATAAGTAAATTAGTTGAATTGAGAGTAGTTAAATAAGAGAATACATGGAATAAATTTAAAATTAAAAGAATATTAAATGAAAATAACTATGTAGAATGTACTTCCTTGGTATGTGTAATTTTTTTAAATTGTTCCTTATAAAAAAGATCGGAGGAAGTACTAAATATAGAATTATAATTTTGGAACTTGCGTAGTTAAAATGTTTAAAATATGAATCCAGCTATAGAATTAATTCTTCCACACCCTGAACAAGACCTGTACTTCAAACATAAAAAAGAAAATCCAATAGCTCATTGCACAAGGAGTACAAACAAGTCAATAAGCTTTGCACAAGAATAAAACAGTTTGAGGCATAAAACATCCATTCTTAAGTTAAGTATTATACAAAATTATACGTCTTAAGTTAAGTATTATACAAAGTTATGTTGGAACAAAATATGTGTTAGTACACACCCTTAAGTTTTGATGATAACAAAGTATTAAATGGACAATATTGATGTTACTAATGTTTAAATTAAGTGTGCAGGAGAATCCAACGATATATCAAGAGCACATTTAATTTAGACTCTGATGAAACCTATGGAAGTCTGAATCTTTACACTCTGAAAGAGTTCAGAAGCTACAACGTGGTCAGAAGCTAAACAAAGTTCAGAAGCTCAAAGAGGATCAGAATGTCTGCTAGAGTTCAGAAGCTCAGAGAAGTTCAGAAGCTCAAAGATGTTCAGATGCCTACAAGAGTTCAGAAGCTATCTGCTAGTCATGAGTTATTCAGAAGATGAAGACGTTCAGAAGCTGGAATACGAAGGACTATCAGAGGCCATTCATTCAAGACCAATCAGACTCCAAGTTATCAAAGGTTCATCAGAAGCAAAGGAATTCCCCAAATCATCAGAAGGGCTACATCAACTACTCTTATCAAGCCTGATGATTTGTTCTAAGGACAACTAATTACAACGGTCACAAAGGATGTGATCCTACTCTCTCTAGGAGCTAGTTGTACCTTATTACTGTACTTTGGACAAACAGTAAAGGTGAAGCTTCACGCCAAAAGAAGACGTGACTTTACTCAACGGATATTCAAAGACTACAGCTGTCCATTTTACAACGGGAATTTCTCCAACGTCTCAATGTCTTTCTCAACTCATATAAATATGCAAAAGAAAGAATTGATGACTAACGATCTTCATTAGAAAACATCTCTCAGAATAAAGTGAGAATTTGAATTGTAATAGATAATATCTCTCAAATGAAGTGAGAATAGAAACTAGCTTAAGCCTCTGAAGTTATTATGTTTGTAATAAGTTAAAGCTTAGAAGTTAGTATTACTCCTGCGTGAGTAATTGTAAGTCTTCTGCTTAGTGTAGAAGCAAGTAAGTCTTCTGCTTAGTGTAGAAGCAAGAAAGTCTTCTGCTTAGTGTAGAAGCAAGTAAGTCTCAATCTTAGTGATTAGAGCAAAGAAGTCTTCTGCTGAGTGTAGGAGCAAGGAAGTCTCTCTGTCTTGTGTGACTTAGAGCAGGAAGTCTTAAGCTTGTGTGCTTGAGCAAGGAAGTTTCTGATCTTGTGTGATTAGAGCAAGGAAGTCTCTCTGTCTTGTGTGACTTAGAGCAGGAAGTCTTAAGTCTTGTGTGACTTGAGCAAGGAAGTCTCATGCTTGTGTGCTTGAGCATCTGATTGTAATCTTAGTGATTATAGTGAACTCCCTTGGAAGCAAGGGGACTGGAGTACTCTCAATTTGTGAGGGGAACCAGTATAAATTGTTGTGTCTTTCTCTCTCTCACTCTCTCATTTACTCCTTCATCATTCACTTAGCCTTAAGTTAATTGTGTGAACAATTCCGCTGTGCTTAAAGACTCTGATAGATTTAAATATCTTGAAAAGTTTTTAAATATCTAAAACACAATTCAACCCCCCCTTCTTGTGTTTTCTCCACGCACCTTCAAGTTATACGTCTTAAGTTAAATATTATATAAAAAGAACATCATTAATACTGTCCCAAAAAATTAATACTATGCCAAAACACATCACTAGTACTATCCAAAAAAAAAGACATAGTTAGTTATAACATTCACTAGGAAACACGGATTGTATCGGTCTCCTCTCCTCCGTTTCCATCATCAAAGAACATTGTAACCTCCAACTCCGGTTCATCTAAAGACAACGCAGCAAATTCAATTCCAACAGCATCAAGCGCTTCATGCGCATCTCCACTAATGTCCCACAACTTTGTCTCTCCTTTCTTGTACCCTTCTTTGACAATAGTCGAAGATTAGTATGGATATAAACCAAATCTTCAGCCCTTTTTAGATCCATTTTATTTCTTTTCATCGAATGGATAAAGGAGTAAGTACTCCAATTTCTCTCAGAACACGATGAAGAACAAGGTTGCACAAGAAGCTTTAAAGCAATTTTTTGGATAAAAGGGGTGGAAGATCCATGTGTCACCCACCATGATTTTGCATCTAATTTATACCTGCCTTCAATCGAGTCAAAGGAAGCAAAATCACCCCTACAAGATGAAAATTGAGCGAATTCATGATAAACTTTATTCCTCCCATCAGACAATGGAAAGTATCTTTTTAGACACTTGTTCCTCTCATTAGAAATTTCTGGATCTTGATGAGGAGGAACCCTATTTGGAGCTTCCGTAAGCCACACATCACTATAATACCTACAATTATTAAAAAAAGATCCATTAATATTCAAAGTATGAATATTTTCATTCAAAGACAATAAGTAATGAGAATTACCTTGGATTCAATGAATGTGCCAAACAATGAAGTGGAGTGCAACTCTTACCCCATCTAGAATTGAGTATGCGATCAACAATATCATAGAAAGGGGAGACATTGGATGTTTAAGTTGTTTCTATTCCCGCATGCCTATAAATAACAGCCCTTACATTTGCAATCATTGAATTCCACATTTCATATACTAAATGAAGGGTAGAAGCATTTGTGTCACATATTCGAAGCATTTCATATATGGGATTTGTGAAAGAAAGGATGTAATCTATTTTGTCCCACCAAACATCATTTAAAATAAGCTCCTTCACATGTGCAGCTCTTCCTTGATTATCTTCCCTATAAGTACTCCACTTATCACTAATGACCATCGTTTTCAAAGCGATTTTGAGCAACATGATTCTTTTTAGCATCACCAGCATTGACGTAAACCGCGTTTCACCAATAGAAAGCAATTTCAAAGTAGAAACTTCATTGAAAATAGCCAATGCCATAGAGTGAGTCATAATGTAAGTCTTGATAAAAGATACATCCCTAACCACTTCAGTGATCCAATTGCATTCATTATAAACTTCTTCATTTCCATCAATGTTCCTAGCTGCACATATATTTTTCAAAGCTAAATTCAATGTATGAACCACACATGGTGTCCAAAATATTTGTTTGAATTCATCTTCAATTAACATCCCTGCACCCTTACAGACGGGAGCATTATCCGTTATGATTTTCACAACATTATGCGGCCCTACCTCCTTGATAACATCTTTGAATATGTTGGCCATGTAAAACTTGTCTTTATATTCACCAGAGCCATCAATGGCTTTTAAGAATATAGGTCCTCCTTCACAAATGCCAATGAAATTTATCAAAGGCCTCCTTTGCACATCTGTCCATCCATCAGAAACCAATGTAACTCCCTTCAATGTCCACAAAGACTTTATAGGTTGAAGCAACCTATCGATATGAGCTCTTTCTTGCTTCAAAAGAGTGGTTCTTAGAGCATTATAACTAGGAGGGAGGAAGCCATTAAGGTTGTGATTAGCAGCAAAAGAATAAGAACTAACATAGTAAGGATTTCTAGCAAGATGGAAAGATAAGCCACCAGAATAAAACATCCTTGCTATACTTTCTCTAAGATGATTCCTATCGTCAACATTAAAGGCATTTTCTATACTACTCTTTCTTCAATTTTGTGGCACTACCGGTGGGATTCGATACGTTTTATCGGTAGCCGTAGGCAATGGAACATGTGTAGGCTTTAATCTTTTCTCAGCCTCTTTACATATTCTATTCAAGTCATCCAACAATATATCATTAATCTTAGTACAAACCTGAACTCCTTTGCCAAAAAATTTCAATAAGTGATATGTTACTCTCGAGTATGAACTCGTCACCTCTTTTTGACAAAAATTGCACTTCCAACGCTTGTTTCCACTCGCAGCATCATTATTCTCCAACACAGTGACAAATCTCCATAGTGGTTTACTATCGTCTTAGGGTTCTTTTGAAGCAAACGAACTCGTAACACTTTCTTCTATTGGAGGCATAACTATTAACAAAACACACATTAATAAAACATTAACAAAGTTTAGAAATAGAAGACAAAACAAACACGAATGTGCTATATCACTCATGGCTTAGATAACATATAATTTCTTTTCTAAAAATTATGCTTAATTAGTTTATTTATTTAATACACTCTGTAAAGGCATGCTAATCACCCATGGATTAGGAAATCATCTCATTGTAATCAAACTAGGGTTTATATAGTCTTAAGCCAATCATCAAAACAAACCATCTTAGAGAGAAGAATAGAAGGAAGAAATTAAAAAGATTAAAGAGATTAAAGAGAAGAGAATACTAAAGGCACAAATACAGAATAAACAGAGGCTTAGAGAAGAATAGAAGAAAATAAGAAATACAGCATTAGAGATAAGAGGAACAAAATAGTACTCACATGAGGTGTTAATGGAGGTTAAAAATGTTGCGGATGTTGAGAAGGAAGCAATGAATTGTTGTTGCTGGTGGTGGTGATTAGTCAGACGAACGCAAATCCTATTTGTTCCTCTTTAGTTTCATTCATCGCAACAACACACGGAGCTTTCTCTCTCCCCTTTAAGCTTTTATACTTTTTTTTTAATTATATTTATTCTTTTTAAAACTTTTTTTGTTGCTTAAAAAAAAAACAACAAACATGGAAGGAAACAAAAAATAAAATAAAATAAAATTCCTGGATAAGTATCGGGAACACCTATCGGAATTTCCAGCCGTATCGGTGTATAAACCAGCCGTATCGGTCACTTTTTTTATAAATAAATAATTAAATATTCCGATACTCTTCGATACGCGTATCGGAGAGTATCGAACGCGTATCGGTATCGGATATGTATCTGACACGATTCTTCACCATTTTTGGAGTATCGGGGCTTCATAGCTTATATCCAAAACAATTTGCTTCTATGAATATTTTAATCAATGTTTTATGACATTTATCAGCATAACCATGTTATGTGTAAAATTTACTCCAAATTTGCCCAAGGAGTACTTTCGAAGAATATATTGATTTTTGTTAAAAGGATCAAGTTTTGACAAGTTCGAGGGAAAGTTTTAGAAAGGAGGCAAATAATCAACTTCCCACCAACTTCAAATTTAAAAGAAGATTCGAGGAATCAGTTTTCGAAGACAGATTGACAGACACGTTGTGTACATGAAAGTTTGAAGACGGTTACACAATTTTCTTAAAGAATGATATTTTGACACACTTTTTGTTACATAATACATACACAGGAGAGATGAACAAAGGAAAAAGAAGAAGATACATAGGTAAAGTATTACCAAACTACCCCTGTGTATGTATTATGTAAGAAAATATGTGTCAAAATATCATTTTTCTTTCTTAAATTCCCCTATAAATACGAGGCTTTTGATCATATTTAGCCAATTAATTCCTGAAAGAGAAAGTACTACCTAAACAGAAAAACATATGCACGCTAACACACACAATGATACACTTCTTAGTGGTTATATTTCTCGATTGATGTATGAAAATCACCATTTACATTCAATTCAATTTATTTTTGGCGTTTAATTTCCGCTTTAAAATATTTTCACTTTTAGATTATCAAATCACCAAAACGATATAATTTGAATATTGTAAACCTGTTAACTAAGAAATTGTTCAAGGATCTAATTTAACTCCTAGATTGTTTATTGAATTCATTTAGTTGAAGTGAAAATCTCATTGTGAACAAATCCTAAATAATTTAATTTCTAGAAAAAAGTTATTAAATACGTACTTTTCCCGTCCTAGATTGCAAAATACTACAAAATCTGTCTTACTTTTACTTTAAGGTGAGACATACTCTACCCCTGCATAATTTGAGGGTATTTACTCATCAACAAAGGAGAACAAATCACATAAGTCAATTTGCATATAGTACCCACGACTAATTTTTAAATTTGCATATGGCTTAATTTTATTGGTTGGTGGGTAAATATCCTCAAAATATGAATGGATAGATTAGAAAAAACTAGAGGTGGAAATAGGACAGACCGGCCTACATAAGCCTACGGCCTAGCCTACATAGACTCAAACCAGGTCAGCCTATTTCTTTAAATAGAGCAGACCAAGGCTTCTTTATAAGCCTATTTAGCTAAAAATGTTAAGCTCCAGATCAACAGAAAAGTCTTTTAAGCCTACCAAGCCGATGTTCTCAGCAAGAGTTGAACTTATAACCTTTTTGTAAAAGCTTCATATATTAGTCACTATGACATATCAATCAATTTGAAATATTTTTGTAACCAACATTTATTTATTGAATATGCAATCCAATCAATTTTTTCTGTAATAAATGTTCAATTTTTTTTCTAAGTCTCCAATTTTATTATACACCTACCTCAGTAGAAATTGAACCCATGATGTGTCACAACAATATATAATTTAATATTTTTCGCTACTATGCAAATATTTAATTTGTTTAAATAGAAATCAATTTTTATTTTATAAAGATATGTTATGAATATGTAACATCCCCAATTTCTTGTACTAGCAATATATGTTATTAAGAGTATTTGTCTAAAACACCACATCTTTAGAGCTACCACTAGAGTGTGAGTGGGTGAGTGTTTTGTCACCATAGGAGTGATTCATGGCCAATGTGAGACATGTGTCTCCCTTACACCTATGACTCACAAAACCCACCACACCATAGCATTCTTCTATTGCTGATGAACAAACAGAAATCGAGCCTTCTTCTTCTCTCTCTTTCTCGCCAAACAAACAAACAAACACACATATCACCATTTCTCACAAATCCTTTTTCAAATCAACTCAACTTAGCATGCAATGGGAGATTAAGGTTCCTTAGATTATGTTCATGTTAGAAGGTAAGTTTGATTCCTCAAAACTCTCCTCAATCATTTCAAATTCGTGCTCCTTAATCCCCTTGTCCAAAACTCAAATTCTGTTTTCACAATGCATGTGTTGGAAACATGCTCATCTTGGCTTTCTTGATGTTTTAGGAAGTGGAACTCAAGGCTATCAACCACAAGAGAATTGAGTTTGACAATCTAAGCCTGTGAAACAGTTGATAACCAAGGATTAAAGCTTCATTGAGGTGGGTTCTTAGGATTTAGAATAGTTAGAAATTTCCCTCAATCTAAACAATGCATGATAACATAGGATTTAGGGATTGAAATGTGCATGAGGAGGGTTTAATTCCCAAAACTCTTCTCCTTTATAATTATTAGGAAGTTCATGATGTTAATGGCTTGAAAGAATGACAATTGTAGTGTAGAAAACTCTGTTTTGTACTGATTCTGCAGGTCTTCGCGCCTACGCGCAGGCAAAAAGACACAGAGGCAGAATCTGGATGCAGGCTCGCGCCTAGGCGCAGAAGGTTCGCGCCAGGGCGCAAGTCACCAGCATTTCCAGATTTTGTCCTCTGTTTTCCTGCTTTTTGAAATCCATACGTATTTTGGATTGTCATCTTTTAAGTCTTGTTTTCCATTAACATTAAGAATACCTTATAATTATGATGTCGTTGTACGTATAGGATTGATCATAACCTAGGCTAGTAGCTAGGTTAGTTTCCCGGGATTGGGATATATTGGTAGTATGTTAACACATTAGAATTATGTGTAGTATCAGTCCAAAGTTATGTGTGGCTGCTTGGGGCACCACCAAAGGGATTCGAGGAATCCATAGTTATGTGTGGTTGCTTGACACCACCAAAGGGATTCGAGGAATCCAAAGCGATAAGATATCAATAATATTGATTGTGATGCCATAGTTATTTCGTACCATATGTGCTTAGTTCACGAAGATTGGTACGGAAAAGCGTAAGGCTTTCTGAGACCGGCTCACCTCAGATTGTTTTTGCATAGCTAAAATGAATTCAGATAATTCTCTGTGTTACACCATATAAACTGTTTATATATGAATACATGTATTGCACTGAGATTGCGTGAGGACTGATTATAGGTTGATTTCCCTGGTGTAGTCACTAATAGGTGGGTAGTAGAATCCACGAGACTTAGTAGTCTTACCCCCCCCGTTCATGTTTCAGGTACTCAGGGTGATCGTGGCAAGCAAGCTGCGGAGTAGTAGCATTGCTTGTGGCTATGATGTTCGTGTTTAGAACATTTAGTTATTATGTTTCAGTTTATTTTCTTTCCGCTGTGTCGTACTTTCTTGTACTTTAGCACCTGCGTGTGCTTAATCAACACTCTATGTATTTGTAAACTTAATGTACTCGGTATTTGATTATGGACTTTATAATATATTCTAGACAATGTATTATGGGGTGTTATAATTGGTATCAGAGCAGGTCGATTCAGACCGTGCCAGAGTCATAAGTATACAGTGCATTCTAAATGCATACTCTAGGGATGTCTTACATTTATTCTACATGTTGTATCACTTGAGCCTAGCTAACTCAATTTGATTATGACAGATAGAGTAATATGGCAGAAGCACCAGGAGGACGCGGACGCGGACGTGGTAGGCCACGAAGGAATGTGGCGGAGGAAGACGAACAACCTCAATATCAATATCCTGATCCAGATGCTAATATGTGGGCACATATGATGCATCAGCAACAACAATTCCAAGCTCAGCAAGCCCAACGCTATGAGGAAATGATGATGATGTTCCAACAGCAAATGAACAATGCACCAACTCAGAACATGGGAAGTGCGGCGTTCCGGGAGTTCTGTAGGATGAATCCTCCTGAGTTCGTTGGAGAGTATGTTCCTTCGATTGCAAGAGAATGGATTCAGAGGATGAGTGGAATTCTGGATTCTATGGCATGTACTGAGCTAGAAAAGGTTACCTTCGCGACAAGATTTCTTCGCGGAGCGGCTTGCAATTGGTGGGAAGGTGTTAGAGCGTACATGACAGCAAGTCAGATGGAGATGACATGGGCTAATTTCAGACGTCTCTTCATCGACCATTACATTCCCGAGAGCTATAGGATGTCAATGGAATGGGAATTGATTGAACTTAAGCAAGGAGGTAAGTCTGTGGCGGAGTATACGGCCAAGTTTAACGAGTTAGTGCGGTACGTGGCAGATAGTGACGATGCTCTTACAGAGGCGTGGAAGATCAAGAAGTACCGTTTCGGTTTAAGGGCGGACATTGCACATGATGTGTCTATGCAGCAAGTTGCTAGTCTTGGTGAGCTGATCCAGAAGAGTTATCATGCTGAGTCAGGCCTTGAAGCCATGAGAAAGGAAAGGTTTGAGGTGAATCAAAAGAGACGAGATTCGGGAAAGTATAAGGAGCAATTGAAGCCAAGGGGTTCCCCGAGTAAAGGAAAACAAAATTTCTCTCAGAGATCACAACAAGTATGCTCAGAGTGTGGGCTATTCATAATGGTGAATGTATGAAGGGAAAGGGCGTGTGTTTTCACTGCAAACAACCTGGTCACTACAAGAATGAGTGTCCAAAGCTGCATGGTTCCGGAGGTTCGAGTGGAACAACAAGGAGCAAGGGTCGAGTGTATTCTCTTGATGGTGAACAAGCTAGAGGTAATAATGCCTTAATCATTGATGTTTGTCAATTGGGTCAATCTGAAGTTGTTGTACTGTTTGATTGTGGAGCTACCAATTCTTTTATTTCTGTTGAATGTGTGATGAGGTTGGGTTTATCTTCGACTTCTTTAATTCCTCCCATGACTATTGCCGTTGCTACGGGTGGCAAAGTTGTTTCCAAGAGGGTATGTCAAAACTGTCCTGTTAGCGTCGCAGGAAAAATCTATCATGTTGATCTGATCTGTCTACCATTGAAAGACATGGACATAGTACTAGGCATGGATTGGCTCTCTGCCAACACTGTGTACATAGGCTGTGTTGAAAAGAATCTATATGTTCCTATTGATCTTAATGCAGAGAGTAGAGCCCTGACTGCTCTGCTGCAGAATACTCATCAGTTAATCCAGTATCTCGGTGCAGAGAACAAATGTTTCAGTATTATGTTTACTATTAGTTCAGAGTCCAGTTTAAGCCCCAGTGATATTCCGATTGTCAGGGAATATCTAGATGTGTTTCCAGAAGAGATAAATAGTTTACCACCAGAAAGAGAAATTGAGTTCTCAATTGATCTTGTCCCAGGATCTCAGCCTATTTCCATTGCACCATATAGAATGTCCCCTCTTGAACTCCGAGAATTAAAATCTCAACTTGAAGAGTTGTTACAAAAGCATTTTATTCGTCCGAGTGTCTCACCTTGGGGTGCTCCGGTTCTGTTAGTGAAAAAGATGGACGGTACAATGCGGTTGTTTATTGATTATCGTCAGCTCAATAAGGTTACTATCAAAAACAAGTATCCGTTACCTCACATTGACGATCTGTTAGATCAACTCAGAGGAGCTACTATATTTTCCAAGATTGATCTTAGATTCGGGTATCATCAAATTCGTATCAGGACCTCTGACGTGTCCAAAACTGCTTTCAGGACTCGTTATGGTCATTATGAATTTTTGGTTATGCCGTTTGGTCTGACCAATGCTCCAGCAGTATTCATGGATTACATGAATAAAATTTTTCAGCCTTATCTCGATAAGTTTGTGGTGATTTTCATTGATGATATTCTGATCTATTCTAAAGATCCTCAGGAGCATGCGGAGCATCTGAGGATTGTTCTTGATATTCTGAGAGAGAAGCAACTTTATGCCAAATTCAATAAGTGTGAGTTTTGGCTGTCCGAAGTTAAGTTTCTGGGCCATGTAATATCACAAGGTGGTGTATCTGTTGATCCATCCAAAGTTGAAGCGGTACTTAATTAGGAAAGGCCTAGAACTGTATCAGAAATAAGAAGTTTTCTTGGTTTAGCAGGCTATTATCGAAGATTCATTTTGGGATTTTCGGAGATAGCGCTACCATTAACCCGGTTGACTAGAAAAGGAGCTGCATTTGTCTGGGATGAATTGTGCGAAAATAGTTTTAACTTGTTAAAACAAAAGTTGACTAGAGCTCCAGTGTTAGTAATTCCTGACCCTGATAAGAAGTATGTAGTGTATTGTGATGCTTCTCATAAAGGTCTCGGATGCGTACTTATGCAAGACGACGCAGTAGTAGCTTACGCATCGCGACAGTTGAAACTTCATGAAGAGAATTATTGTCGCGGTGATTTTTGGATATCGAGTTATTAATTAACTTCGAATCGCAATTTAATATTCCACCACCGATCTTTAATTTATCCGAGGGAACGGGAAAAAGTTCGAAAAAACCCTATTTTTTAGAGAACAAGGTTCGGGGGTTAGTTATACGAAGGGAAGGTACTAGCACCCTAAGTATCTATAGTACTCTATAGGAACCTCTTGTTTTTTATCCTAACTTTGCGCTTAATTTTATTTGCTTGTAAAGATGTATAAGTGTGGGAATTAAAGTGATGATAAAAAATGCTTAAAGTGATGAAAAAGAGGAAAAATGTTTTTGTTGGTTTTATTGATTGGAGAGACAAGTCTCATGCCTACGTACCCGAGGGATCAAACCACCGTAGTTCGGGGTAAAGAGACGAGTAAATTTGTTTGTTTGATTTTAAGGTTTTGAAAATGGTTTTAAAGACCAAAAAGCCAAAAGTGGCAAAATGTGAGTTTGATTGATGTTAATTTGTGAAGAAAGTCTATATAGTTAAATTGATTAAAGTTTGATTATGAAATGAGAAGCGAACGCTTGGTTTAAAATCCAAGGTTTGTTGAGGAAATGTTTTGAGTGATAAAAGACACTTGGTTTAAAATCCAAGGTTTATGCATGATTTAAAAATGTATGAATGAAGAAAATGCACTTGGTTTAAAATCCAAGGTTTTTAGGCGAGAAAAAGGAACACTTGGGTTAAAATCCAAGGTTTTAGCGATAAAAGAAGCCATTGGTTTAAAGTCCAAGGCACTCGGTTTAAAATCCAAGTTTGGTGATAAAAAAGACACTTGGGTTAAAATCCAAGGTTTTTACGATAAAAGACGCCGTTGGTTTAAAGTCCAAGGCACTTGGTTTAAAATCCAAGTTTTGCAATAAAAAGAAACGTTTGGTTTAAAGTCCAAAGTTTTTGAAAAGTGTATGATGACAAAATATTTTTTGATGCTTGATGATGTTGAAAAGAAATTGTGTTGATATTTTTTTGAAAGAGGTTTTGACCTCATTTTTGAGAATAAGTGACTAATTATTTTAATTGGAAAGTTGGGTTCCAAATTAACAAAGAAGTAGCGCGAACAATAATACTAACGTCGCAAAGAGCAAATTAATCGCGAAGACAATCCGAGATGATATTTTGATCAAAACGGTGTCTTTTCCCTCGGAATTTAAAATTACGCATATGGACGGAATGCGATAAAAAATAAATATGCATGAGATGCAATTTTTCATTTATGAGTACATTGGCCTAATCACACTCTAAATTTTTGCAAGAAAAATAAATATGAAATGATGCAAGAGAGGGGGTATGCTATGCACTTTTATTTAGAGTTTACATTTGGCCTATTTACATCCTAAATTCAAGAGCAAAAATAAATGACAATTAATAAAGCGATAAACACTCAATATTGTGATGATAATGATGTTACAAAAAAAGGTAAATATGATAAATAAATGGACGTAATGAAATAATATGAAATGCATGGATAAATAATGTAAATAAATACGAAACTAAAAAAAATGAAAATAAGCCTCAACATCGTGCTTGATTGGCTAAAATAATAGCTAAAATAGCTTATGCCAAAAGCACTTATCTCATAAGCTAAAAATAAAATAAAATTGAAACAGGGGGTGTGAATAGCAGGAAAAAAAAGTAAAACCCAGCCCAACAAGGGCCCAACTGTGTAGAGACAAACAAAAAAAAGGTCAGGATCAAATCTGGCCGTCTGATGGATCAGACGGCCCTGATCTAAATAAAGAGAAAGTAGATCTGAGGCGTTAGATTGAAATCAGGAAGCCATAGGCGCGCAGGTGCACCATAAGGCTGTGCACCTGCGCGCACAGGATTATGAGAGGGGTATATAAATAGAAAACCCTAAAATTATTTCAATCTCTTCTCTCTTCTTCCTTGGCCGCCGCGGCCAAAACCTTCTTTCTCTCAAACTCTCAACCTTCTTCTCTCTCGGTTCCTCGTTTCTTTTCCTTCTCTGATTTTCTCTCTCAATCTCGATTCAAAAACAGAAAAAACAACACAAAAACAAAACCCTATTCTCTTCCGATTTGAAACTCTTCTATTCTAAAAATTCGAAAAAAGGATTGAGAAAACCTTGCGATTCTGTTTCCGTTTTCTTCTTCTCCTTCCTTTTCCGGTTTCGTTTTCGTTTTTGATTGGTTCCGTTTGTTAAAGAAAAATGAAAAGGGAATGAAGGTTTTGATTCTGTGTTAGGAGTTTTTGGATTTGATTTCGATTTGGTTATGGTTGATGAACGATGGGTTCTGGGTTTAATTATGAGTTCTGGGTTTGTTTTGGAAGATGATGATGATGAAGATTTTCGTTTTTTTTTTCTATGATTTTTCTGTTCTGTTTTTTTCTGGTTTTTTTGGATTTGGTTGGATTTTCTGATTCAGAAAAGGATGAATTTTTTGTGGCTGAGTTTTTTTTCTCCTGATTTCATCTGTTCACTATATACAAAAAAAGGGAACAAAGAAGGTTTTTTGGACAAACAAGGACACTGCTTTCTGCAGGAAAATGTCCCCTTTGCATGTGAGGGAGAAGTTGACTTTGGACAATTTTCTGATTTTTTAATCAGAAAAAAAAGGACAAAATAAAATAAAAATAAAAAACAAAATAATTAAATTAATTAAATATAAAAAACGAAAATAAATAAAAAAAACAAAAAATAAAAATGGAAATAAAATAAATAAGTAATTAAAAATAATAGAAATTGGAAAAACAAAATAATAATAATAATAATAATAATAATAATATGAACACAAAAATGAGGTATTTTAAAATACCTCTCTGCCGAAATTTCGTCAGAAATGACAAAGAAAAAAAAACCGTCCTCAAAAGACGCATAAAAGCGATCGGTCAAAAAATGGGGTATGACAGATGCCCCTATTTAAGTTTCTTCCATCGGAGATAAAAAGAAAAAGATGATTTTTTTTTGATGATATTTTTGTTTTGGTTCGACGATGGCAGAGACTTAAATACAGAGCACACCATTTTTTGACCGGATTAAACTATAAAATGCTATGATATGATGTTATGAATGTTATGCTTATGAGTGTTATATTTACAAATGTTTGAATGTAATGAAGATTATTCGGCAAGGGTAATGAAGACAGAAAACTATAAAGTCCTGTATGCGGACAGAAAACAGTAAAGTCTTGTGTATGGACTGAAGTAAAGACAGAAAGCAATAAAGTCCTGGGTACGGACATAAGCAGTAAAGTCCTGTGTACGGACAGAAGTAAAGACGGAAAGCAATAAAGTCCTGTGTGCGGACATAAGCAGATAAAGTCCTGTGTACGGACAGAAGTAAAGACTGAAAGCGATAAAGTCCTGTGTGCGGACATAAGCAGATAAAGTCATGTGTACGGACAGAAGTAAAGACTGAAAGCGATAAAGTCCTGTGTGCGGACATAAGCAGATAAAGTCCTGTGTACGGACAGAAGTAAAGACAGTGTTCACCAACATTGTGGGATGGTGAGGACAAGTAAAGGCAGTGTCTACCAACATTGGGGGATGGTAAGGACACAACGAGGAAATAAATTGTCTGCTGTCATTGTGGGAGAGCGAGACATGACAAGAATATGTATTTGTCTAGACCAGACACATTGGAGATGACCTCTTTTGGGGAAATTAATCACAAGTTTGCAGTTGATTGTTTGCAAAACCTGGCACTTGAAATATGAATGATGGAGGCATCTCTGGACCAGACTCACTGGGGATGACTCTTTTTTGTATGAATGATAGAGACATCTCTGGACCAGATACACTAGGGATGACTCTTTTTTGTATGAATGATAGAGACATCTCTGGACCAGATACACTGGGGATGACTCTTTTTTTGTGAAATATGTGATTGATGGAGACATCTCTGGACCAGATATACTGGGGATGACTCCTTTTTGATGTATTGAAGCAAGACACATGATGGTCAATGTTGTATGTGTGAATGATTTGTGTGCATGTAAATATGAATGTATGTATACATATGTGAATGATTGTATGTATGTATGTTTGTACGTATGTATGTTTGTACGTATGTATATATGTATGATTGTAGCTTGTATTTGTATGATTGAATGATATTTGTACATGACTGGATGAGATAAAAGTTTGATCAAGCAAGATGAGCATTGGGCCGACGTATCCGTGCAACCACTCGATAGTTCTCCACTGGGGACAACATCCTTATAGGTGAAATAAATCAGATCCTCGGGGTAAAACCCGACATAGTATGTTGATCCATGGTAAGAATGATTGCTTCTTGGGGTAAAGCCCATCGGTCAGAGGTCTGGCAGAAGTCGCCATTTTGTACACTGAAACCGAATATTTTATCATGGTCTTGTTTCAATAGTCATGCTTTTTGTTTTTTTTTTGAAATCCCTAACTTTTGCCTGAATCGCCCTTTCGGGTTTTCAATCCACCGGGAATATATATCTTTTTTTGTTTGCCCCTAATTTTTGCCTGGACCGCCCTTTCGGGTTTTCAATCCACCGGGACGCTCATTTTTGCCTAAGCCACCCTCTCGGGTTTTCAACTTAGCGAGCTGTTCTTTTTTGCTATTTTTTTGATAGAAAGAAACAAGACTGATATGATATGCAAACTTCTCCAAGAGATGTCATTTGCTGTTGGTATGCAAACTTCCCAAAGAGATGCCGTTTGCTGAAGATATGCAAACTTCTCAAAGAGATGCCATTTGCTGATGAATACTGACCATTTGTTGTTGAATGAGCCTTCCAAAACGGGTCTCAGCTTCTTCTTTCACTGGGGAAAAGAAAATCATACAGACTTCTTGATGATAACCACTTGTTGGAGATTACCAGAGAACAATCAAGTTCAGTATTCAATTGAGGACTGTTGGATCATACGCTGAGTATATCATAGTAACAACATGTCCATAAGAACCCAAAATATCAATTCGATGATTATTGGCTCAAGGAGGAAGAAACATAACAACTATCTTGGCAGATCTGGATTGTCCCTGGAAACCACTTCAGGTGCCCCAAGTGAGTGAAACCTTGACTTTGAATCTTTGAAGTGTAGGCCCCTGGATGTAAAGACTTGCCCCTGATTGGCGAGTTCCTGATGTAATTTGCCCCAAGCTAGGAGCGTTTTGAATTGATTTGTCCTTGATTAGACCATTTGATTGAATTTCCTTGATGCCAAATATAAATTTGCAAACAAAATTGTTTCTTTTGAAAAATGTTTCTGATGTAATGTACATGCAAGTTTTGGAATCGCAAAACTTTATATAAAACATATGTGGTGTGTGTAAAAGATAGTTACTCAACAAACAGGTGGAGTCAGTTTTAACAATAATTTTGCTGATTATGCTTTCAAAGTAAACCTAGCTTCAATTAGGTCTTTTGAGGGTTATAACGTGGCCTGGTTCATGGTTTTGAAAAGAAAGATGTTTAGGCTCAAAATTCTGTTTTAACCCACCAACTTCTTTGATGTCCTTCATTCCTACATTCAATTTATTCATCAGACACGCTTTGTTGACAAGAGGATTTTTGACAATGATGTTTGAGGTTGATGCTTTGGTCGAAGCTTTGATGAGATTCTTGAAGTGACAGTCACTTTTTCATTCACAAGCTTGTTTTCAACATTTTGCTCTTAATCCCTTATTTTTGCATGGACCAATTTTTTCGGATTTTATGGACCATCGGGATGCCCTGAATTTTGCCTAAGTCTTTTTTTTTTACCTAGCGGGCTTTTTGTTGTTGGTTTTGTTTGTGTTTTTTTTTTTTTGTGTAGGATGTTTGTGACTACCACATGTTATTGTGAGTTTTGTCTACTCATGACTTCCTCTATCTCAACAGGTTTACCCTCTTGTATTGGGATGTATCATTGAATTAATTGAAAGACTACCCTGCCCCGGGTTAAGATTAAGGGTTGTTTTTTCTATAGAAAGAACACCAACTTCTGGCTCAAAGGGGTTGACTACGGATTATCTCCTCATTTCTCCGGTGTTTGGGAAGTGAAACAATGCCTTACATCATCCACCGGGTCCTACTAATGAAAGCATATATAAGCACATATCAACAATTTTAAACATTTAATTTACATCATTCTCCCCTTAAGTTTGTAAACAAAAAAGTGAAATATAAAAACATTGCCATTTGTGATGGCACAAGAAAAGAGTGAATACGAATGGATGGATTCCAAAATATGCATGTTCATTGTTTAGAAATTTAAATTTAAAAGATACAACTTTAAAATGTAAATAAATGCTTGGCAAGAAAGAAATTGCAATTGAACATAAAAGGCCTAGTGATCCTAGGGACAAACTTCTTGATTCTCTTGAAAATGACAGAGGACTCATGATTAAACAGAGGATGAACTTTGAACATTAGGGTTCTCATTCTTGAAAGATAGCACCTTGTTACGGACTAAATCCTGAACAACTTTCTTGAGAGGATAACAACGTTCTACATCATGGCCAGGGGCCCCTTGATGGAAGGCACAAGTTAAATCACTGCGGTACCAGGGAGGTAGCACTGCTGGCACAGGTGGAGGTGGCCTTGTCTGGACAAAGTTTTTAGCAAGTAAGGCGGGGAGTAAGTCGGCATATTTCATAGGTATGGGGTCAAATGGAGGATTTTTCTGAGTGCGGTTATGATTGAATGATTGTTGGGGAGATGGTAGGTGATGAGATTGTGGGTATTGTGGTGGTAGTGCTATGGTTGCAACATGTTGATAAGCTGGGTTTCTTGAATGATGTCCTCCTTGAGCCATCATGCCAACTTCAGATTCTTTCTTCTCTGAAAAGTTGTTGCCATATCTCTTGGCAGTATTAGTCGGAGCTTTCTCTCTTGTCAATCGTCCCTGTCGGATCCCTTCTTCAAGTCGCATCCCCATGTTTACCATCTCAGTGAAATCACTGGGTGCACTAGCTATCATTCGTTCATAGTAAAATGAATCAAGAGTATTTAGGAAAATCTTGGTCATTTCTTTTTCTTCTAGTGGTGGACAAATCTGAGCGGCAATCTCTCTCCATCGCTGAGCGTATTCTTTGAAACTCTCTTTGTCTTTTTGAGACATACCTCGAAGTTGATCTCTATCTGGAGCCATGTCTAGATTGTATTTGTATTGACGGACAAAAGCCTCGCCCAAATCATTGAATGTTTGGATCTTGGCACCATCTAAGCCCATGTACCACTTCAAAGCGGCACCTGTCAAGCTATCCTGAAAGTAATGAACTAGTAACTGATGGTTGTCTGTTTGAGTGGACATCTTTCGGGCGTACATTACCAAATGGCTCTGAGGGCAGGAATTTCCTTTGTACTTCTCAAACTCGGGTACCTTAAACTTAGGTGGGATCTTAACGTTTGGTACCAAGCAAAGGTCATGGGCGTTTTTGCCGAACAAATCCTTCCCACGAAGGGCCTTATCAAACTGATCCTGAAGATTATCCATACGGCCATAAGTCTCTGGATCCTCCGCATGATAGACTTGTTCACTCACATAAGGAATGGTCATTGTTGACTGAGGGACACACATAATAACTTGAGGAAGAGTCGTCCCAGGTTGAGGAACAACAGTAGCATGTGGCAAAGTAGGAGTAGGGACCTCGGGAACTTGGGGTCGAAGCCCTTCATTAAAATTCATAGGCATGCCCCAAGGATAACCTTCGGGCATGACATGCTGATGTGTGTTGACGGGTACCACTGGAACCGGGGCAGAGACGATTTCAGAAATGACCGTAGCTTGAGGAGGAGGGGTTGGTGGCTGATTCTGCGCAGCCATCAACGATGTCACCATGGCGGTTAGCTTTTCTACTTCAGCCCGGAGAGTTGTTACTTCCCCATGGAGCTCAACATTCTCTTGTTCAACTTGGTCCATTCTCTTTTTTCTGTTTGCTCGAGTGTTGTACGTGCGAGATGGTTGTGGGCGTGGTCGTCGGGCCACTTTGACTGGGACACAGAGGAGAGAAAGAATATGAGACTCGATTTGTTTGAAACTCATGAATGTTATATGATGCATGATGTGTTTATGCTAAAATATACAATGTTTTTTTTTTGTTATCGAAGGACTTTACCTCAAATTAGTTGTAAATATTTAGATATGAATTTTGTAAGAAGAAAAAAAAAAGAAAAATTTATTATGTGTAATGAATGTAATCTACAATGTTTACAAAAAAATTTGTTTTAAGTCCTTCGACATCGGATGAGAAAAAAGAATTTTATGAATGAGTGCATGCATGCATGATGCGGAAAACATGGTGGGGTTAAAGTATAATGTTGGTGTCATACCCCAATTTTTAACCTAAGATCCCACCTCATATACATATATCACACATTTTTGTCCGGAATATTTCATGCCCTTTTCAAATGAAATTTCGGCAGAGAGGTATTTTAAAATACCTCATTTTTGTTCATTTAGATTTATCTTTTTTATTATTATTATTATAATTATTATTATTAAAACAAAAAACAAATAAAATAAACAAATAAAAAGAAGCAGCACGTGCTGCATTCTTTTCCTTCCCACTTCCCTTTCATTTTTATTTTTATTTTATTTTTATTTATTTATTATTTTTCTTTCTTTTTTTATTGTTATTATTATTATTATTATATTACTTTATTTTGTTTTTTTTTAATTATTCAAAAAATCTGAGGAAGTTGTCCAGCAAACCGTATGTCTTCTTCCTCAAAAGGGAAGATGCTTTCAGCCTTGGAAAGGTGATCCCTGCCCTTTCCTCAATCGATCAAAACCCTAATTTTTTTGGGTTATAAAACAGAACAAAAACTCAGAGAAAAGGGAGAGGGAGCCGCAGAAGCAACAACAACATCATCCAACCCTAATTTTTTTTAAACAGAATCCCAAATCCAACATCAAATAAAAAATTTCTTTTTTTTTCAAAATCAACAATAAACACAAACAGAATCAAAAACTCTTTTCTTTTCCAACAAAAAAAATCAAATCCAATCAAATCAGAATCATATACAATAAAAAAAAACATCAAAGATCTTCATTTTTTTTTCGTTTTTTCCAACAAAACAGAACACAAAACAACCAAATCCAGAATCAAAGAAAAACCAAAAAATAAAAAACTTTCCTTTTTTTCCCAAATCGAAATCAGAACGAAGAACAGAGAGGAGAAGAAGAATCAGAATCGAAAGAAACACCCAAAGGTTGTTTTTTTTTCCCACTTTCTTTTTTCCGATCTAGGGATTTTGGTTAGGATTTAGAGGTTTTTGGGTTTAGATTCGGGTTTAGAATAAGGGATAGAAGGGTTTGGTTGGAAAAAATTTGATTTTTTGGAAATTTTTTTAGGTTTTGGCCGGCGGAGCCGCCGCCGGAATCGCTCTGGCACGGCGAGCTCTCGCCGGCAACGATGAAGATTCATCGTGTTCATCGCTGAGGATGAACAAGAGAGAGAAGAGAGAGATCGGCTGGAAGAAGAGGGAGAGAGAAAGGAATGGAAAAAATGAGATTTTTTTCGGTTTTTGGGTATATATACCCTGACCCAATCTGGTGTGCGCTGGTGCATGGTCTTACGGTGCACCAGCGCACCTAGAACCATCCGATCTGATCAAACGCTCCTGATCACTTCATCACAATTTCTTCTTGATCAAATCTGGGACGTCTGATTAATCAGACGGCCCAGATTTCGTTTTCCTTTTTTTGCACAAAAAACGCAGCGCCCTTGGGCCCTGTTGGACTGGGCCTAGTCCATTTTTGCTACCCACACTCCCTGTCTTGCTGTTTACACCCCCTGCTCTATTTATTTATTTTATTTATTTTATTTTTATTGTTTTATCTATGTGTTCTATTATATTTGAATGTCATTTAATTTATTTATTTTGTACATTATTTATATGTTGAATGTTATATTTAAATATCAAAACGCCAAAAATATGCATTGTTATTTATCTTGTTTATTATTGCTTCAACATAAAATTGCAAAAAATATATTGTGTGATTTATTTTGTTTAAGTCCAAAGGGAAAAGGGAAATGTTTCGTTAACCCCGTGTTACGATGTTTTTTTTGCGCTTTTGCTTGTTCGCTATTTTTGACCTTGAAATAAAAATCATTGTTAAATATAAAAAGAATGAAAAAAGGAGTGGTCTGGCGGATGACTTTTCACTCTCCGGTGACTTCGGATTTCCTGCCGATGGCTTGCGGTCCGAATAGCCGACGTTCTAAAAAATATATTTTTGTTTTTTGTCTTAAAAGTAAAAAAAACTAAAACCTTCAAATATTTTCAAAAAAAGAAATCTTTTATAATAAGCCTCGACTTTCGTCGAGAAACCTTTTTTCAAACTTTTTTCAATAAATGCTTTAACACACTTAAGCATATTCAAATATTTTCAAAAAGACTATAAATACAAAACAATCCAAATTTTTTGCCGCTTGGCTTTTCAATTTCAAACTTTTTTCAAAAAGAGTTTAGACGTGAGTCATCCCTAGTTAAAATTCATTTCCCTACGACATATGGCAGGAAAAGGTATAAACTTTTCAGTATGTTCGTGACGGATTAAAAAGGAGTTTAAACTTAAGATGACGACTCGTCTTTTATCCTAAAATCAATCAAACAAATCACTTTACAAATTTTACCCCGAACTACGAGATTTTGATCCCTCGCGGGTACGTAGTGCAAAAGACCTTGTGTCTTCCCAATTCAAAATTAATAAAACTTTTTTCTCCTTTTCTTTTGAATATCTCAAAAATTAATAAAAAATTCTCTCATCGTTACTCAATCTTTTATAAGCAAATTTTACAAGCAAAACATTTTAGCACAAAAAATACATATTTCAAGAGGTTCCCGTAGAGTACTACGGATACATAGGATGCTAATACCTTCCCTTTGTATAACTAACCCCCGAACCTTAAAATCTCTAATTTTTTATTATGGGTTTATTCGATATTTTCCCCTTCCCTTGGATAAATTAAAGTTCGGTGGTGAAACATAATTTTTGAGAACCAAAGCTAACCAATAGCTTGGCGTCCGAAAATCACCGCGACAGTTGGAGTCAAAGGTGAAACCCTCCCATATGATATGTACTAGTGTTCATTTGTACCTGCATGACGGGTTCTACAAAGTTCCCAAAGTCATTAACCGCCTTATGAACATCACTGGATTACGTGACTACTCTCGTTCCAATAATATTCACAAGATGATCTCGTTTGAGTGTAGTCTCGCGTGACAACTAAATTCAAGACTTACTCTTGATTAGTCACCGCACTACGCCCTAAAAAGGCCAAGATGGGTTAAAGGTAATCTAAAGGTTCTCGGCTTCTTCGGACACTCACATTGAAAGTAATAACACCATCATGACTTATCATGACGACGAGTACTACCGTCGTGAGGCCTCCACCGAGCGGGATCATATCACATGTGCTTCATAATCTAAAGACATGTCACTATGATTTCATCCCATCCTATCTTATTGTGTCGCTCAAGCCCGGGTAGGGGACTTATCTCACCACTCAAAGCAAACCCAAATATATATACAAATATTTACAATTAAAAGAATGAAAGCGCGAAGATAGTAATTAAAACAAGTTAGGCTCAACCCGCTTGGTTGGTCCCCAGTGAAGTCGCCATTTCTGTCGCGGTGATTTTTGGATATCGAGTTATTAATTAACTTCGAATCGCAATTTAATATTCCACCACCGATCTTTAATTTATCCGAGGGAAAGGGAAAAAGTTCGAAAAAACCCTATTTTTTAGAGAACAAGGTTCGGGGGTTAGTTATACGAAGGGAAGGTACTAGCACCCTAAGTATCTATAGTACTCTATAGGAACCTCTTGTTTTTTATTCTAACTTTGCGCTTAATTTTATTTGCTTGTAAAGATGTATAAGTGTGGGAATTAAAGTGATGATAAAAAATGCTTAAAGTGATGAAAAAGAGGAAAAATGTTTTTGTTGGTTTTATTGATTGGAGAGACAAGTCTCATGCCTACGTACCCGAGGGATCAAACCACCGTAGTTCGGGGTAAAGAGACGAGTAAATTTGTTTGTTTGAATTTAAGGTTTTGAAAATGGTTTTAAAGACCAAAAAGCCAAAAGTGGCAAAATGTGAGTTTGATTGATGTTAATTTGTGAAGAAAGTCTATATAGTTAAATTGATTAAAGTTTGATTATGAAATGAGAAGCGAACGCTTGGTTTAAAATCCAAGGTTTGTTGAGAAAATGTTTTGAGTGATAAAAGACACTTGGTTTAAAATCCAAGGTTTATGCATGATTTAAAAATGTATGAATGAAGAAAATGCACTTGGTTTAAAATCCAAGGTTTTTAGGCGAGAAAAAGGAACACTTGGGTTAATATCCAAGGTTTTAGCGATAAAAGAAGCCATTGGTTTAAAGTCCAAGGCACTCGGTTTAAAATCCAAGTTTGGTGATAAAAAAGACACTTGGGTTAAAATCCAAGGTTTTTACGATAAAAGACGCCGTTGGTTTAAAGTCCAAGGCACTTGGTTTAAAATCCAAGTTTTGCAATAAAAAGAAACGTTTGGTTTAAAGTCCAAAGTTTTTGAAAAGTGTATGATGACAAAATATTTTTTGATGCTTGATGATGTTGAAAAGAAATTGTGTTGATATTTTTTTGAAAGAGGTTTTGACCTCATTTTTGAGAATAAGTGACTAATTATTTTAATTGGAAAGTTGGGTTCCAAATTAACAAAGAAGTAGCGCGAACAATAATACTAACGTCGCAAAGAGCAAATTAATCGCGAAGACAATCCGAGATGATATTTTGATCAAAACGGTGTCTTTTCCCTCGGAATTTAAAATTACGCATATGGACGGAATGCGATAAAAAATAAATATGCATGAGATGCAATTTTTCATTTATGAGTACATTGGCCTAATCACACTCTAAAATTTTGCAAGAAAAATAAATATGAAATGATGCAAGAGAGGGGGTATGCTATGCACTTTTATTTAGAGTTTACATTTGGCCTATTTACATCCTAAATTCAAGAGCAAAAATAAATGACAATTAATAAAGCGATAAACACTCAATATTGTGATGATAATGATGTTACAAAAAAAGGTAAATATGATAAATAAATGGACGTAATGAAATAATATGAAATGCATGGATAAATAATGTAAATAAATACGAAACTAAAAAAAATGAAAATAAGCCTCAACATCGTGCTTGATTGGCTAAAATAATAGCTAAAATAGCTTATGCCAAAAGCACTTATCTCATAAGCTAAAAATAAAATAAAATTGAAACAGGGGGTGTGAATAGCAGGAAAAAAAAGTAAAACCCAGCCCAACAAGGGCCCAACTGTGTAGAGACAAACAAAAAAAAGGTCAGGATCAAATCTGGCCGTCTGATGGATCAGACGGCCCTGATCTAAATAAAGAGAAAGTAGATCTGAGGCGTTAGATTGAAATCAGGAAGCCATAGGCGCGCAGGTGCACCATAAGGCTGTGCACCTGCGCGCACAGGATTATGAGAGGGGTATATAAATAGAAAACCCTAAAATTATTTCAATCTCTTCTCTCTTCTTCCTTGGCCGCCGCGGCCAAAACCTTCTTTCTCTCAAACTCTCAACCTTCTTCTCTCTCGGTTCCTCGTTTCTTTTCCTTCTCTGATTTTCTCTCTCAATCTCGATTCAAAAACAGAAAAAACAACACAAAAACAAAACCCTATTCTCTTCCGATTTGAAACTCTTCTATTCTAAAAATTCGAAAAAAGGATTGAGAAAACCTTGCGATTCTGTTTCCGTTTTCTTCTTCTCCTTCCTTTTCCGGTTTCGTTTTCGTTTTTGATTGGTTCCGTTTGTTAAAGAAAAATGAAAAGGGAATGAAGGTTTTGATTTTGTGTTAGGAGTTTTTGGATTTGATTTCGATTTGGTTATGGTTGATGAACGATGGGTTCTGGGTTTAATTATGAGTTCTGGGTTTGTTTTGGAAGATGATGATGATGAAGATTTTCGTTTTTTTTTTCTATGATTTTTCTGTTCTGTTTTTTTCTGGTTTTTTTGGATTTGGTTGGATTTTCTGATTCAGAAAAGGATGAATTTTTTGTGGCTGAGTTTTTTTTCTCCTGATTTCATCTGTTCACTATATACAAAAAAAGGGAACAAAGAAGGTTTTTTGGACAAACAAGGACACTGCTTTCTGCAGGAAAATGTCCCCTTTGCATGTGAGAGAGAAGTTGACTTTGGACAATTTTCTGATTTTTTAATCAGAAAAAAAAGGACAAAATAAAATAAAAATAAAAAACAAAATAATTAAATTAATTAAATATAAAAAACGAAAATAAATCAAAAAAACAAAAAATAAAAATGGAAATAAAATAAATAAGTAAATAAAAATAATAGAAATTGGAAAAACAAAATAATAATAATAATAATAATAATAATAATAATAATAATATGAACACAAAAATGAGGTATTTTAAAATACCTCTCTGCCGAAATTTCGTCAGAAATGACAAAGAAAAAAAAACCGTCCTAAAAAGACGCATAAAAGCGATCGGTCAAAAAATGGGGTATGACAATTATCCTACCCATGATCTTGAACTTGCAGCCATCATCTTTGCTCTGAAAATCTGGAGACATCACTTGTACGATGTGCAGTTTGCATTATACAGTGATCATAAAAGTTTGAGATATTTATTTGATCAGAAGGAGTTGAACATGAGACAACGGAGATGGATGGAATACTTGAAAGATTTCGAATTCGAATTGAATTATCATCCAGGAAAGGCGAATGTCGTAGCTGACGCCTTGAGTAGAAAGGCGTTGTATGCATCAGAGATTTTAATGCATAAGAGTGGGTTTTCAATTCACCCCGGTTCCACCAAGATGTATCATGACCTGAAGAAGAACTATTGGTGGCCAAATATGAAAACTGAAATCGCGGAGTTTGTATCGAGGTGTATTGTATGTCAGCAGGTTAAGATTGAACACCAGAAACCAGCCGGTCCTTTGCAACCCTTAGAAATACCCGAGTGGAAGTGGGAGCATATCACCATGGACTTTGTGACTGGTTTACCCTGTAATCAGAAAGGAGAAGATTCCATTTGGGTTATCGTTGATCGGTTAACAAAGTCAGCCCATTTCATTGCAGTGAAGTCTACTTATAAGGCTTCGCGGTATGCTGAAATATTCCTAGAAGAGATTGTTAAGTTACATGGAGTTCCGTTGAGTATAGTGTCAGATAGAGATCCAACCTTTACCTCTCATTTTTGGCATGCTTTCCAAAAGGCAATGGGAACACGGCTTAGAATGAGTACTTCAAATCATCCCCAAACAGATGGACAATCGGAGCGAACCATTCAAACCCTTGAAGATATGCTCCGAGCTTGTGTTTTAGAGGATGGCGGTAATTGGAGAAAACACTTGCATCTTGTTGAATTTGCCTACAATAACAGTTACCATGCTAGTATCGGTATGGCACCATATGAGGCATTGTATGGAAGGAAATGTAGGACACCTTTATGTTGGACAGAGGTGGGTGATAAAGGAGTGTTAGGGCCTGATATTATCCAAAAGACTACTATGAAGATTAAGTCAGTTAAAGAGCATATGAGAGTTACGCAGAGTAGACAAAAGAGTTATGTCGATCACAGAAGGAGACCAATAGAGTTTGATGAAGGTGATCATGTATTCTTACGCGTAACGCCTAAGCTGGGTTTGCGCGGTGTGTTCAAAACAAAGAAGCTTGCTCCTAGGTACATTGGGCCATATCAGATGCTTAAACGAGTTGGTCCTGTGGCTTATCAGTTAGCTTTGCCCCCATCTATGTCCAGGATGCATGATGTGTTTCATGTGTCTCAACTCAGAAAGTTCATTCCTGATCCGTTCGTGCCGGTGGAATTAGAAAGTAATGATTTGCAACCCGATCTGACTTACCAACCTGATCCCATCCGAATTGTGGACCGTGATGTTAAGGTTCTTCGGAACAAGGAAATTCCTGTGGTGAAAGTAGAATGGTCTCAAGCACCGGATGGCGAGTTCACTTGGGAGTTGGAATCCGAAATGATGAAAAACTATCCATATCTTTTCTCAGGTATGTTTCAATTTCGCGGACGAAATTTCTTTAAGGGGGGTAGATTGTAACATCCCCAATTTCTTGTACTAGCAATATATGTTATTAAGAGTATTTGTCTAAAACACCACATGTTTAGAGCTACCACTAGAGTGTGAGTGGGTGAGTGTTTTGTCACCATAGTGATTCATGGCCAATGTGAGACATGTGTCTCCCTTACACCTATGACTCACAAAACCCACCACACCAATAGCATTCTTCTATTGCTGATGAACAAACAGAAATCAAGCCTTCTTCTTCTCTCTCTTTCTCGCCAAACAAACAAACAAACACACATATCACCATTTCTCACAAATCCTTTTTCAAATCAACTCAACTTAGCATGCAATGGGAGATTAAGGTTCCTTATATTATGTTCATGTTAGAAGGTAAGTTTGATTCCTCAAAACTCTCCTCAATCATTTCAAATTCGTGCTCCTTAATCCTCTTGTCCAAAACTCAAATTCTGTTTTCACAATGCATGTGTTGGAAACATGCTCATCTTGGCTTTCTTGATGTTTTAGGAAGTGGAACTCAAGGCTATCAACCACAAGAGAATTGAGTTTGACAATCTAAGCCTGTGAACCAGTTGATAACCAAGGATTAAAGCTTCATTGAGGTGGGTTCTTAGGATTTAGAATAGTTAGAAATTCCCCTCAATCTAAACAATGCATGATAACATAGGATTTAGGGATTGAAATGTGCATGAGGAGGGTTTAATTCCCAAAACTCTTCTCCTTTATAATTATTAGGAAGTTCATGATGTTAATGGCTTGAAAGAATGGCAATTGTAGTGTAGAAAACTCTGTTTTGTACTGATTCTGCAGGTCTTCGCGCCTACGCGCAGCAGTTTCGCGCCTACGCGTAGGCAAAAAGACACAGAGGCAGAATCTGGATGCAGGCTCGCGCCTAGGCACAGAAGGTTCGCGCCAGGGCGCAAGTCACCAGCATTTCCAGATTTTGTCCTCTGTTTTCCTGCTTTTTGAAATCCATACGCATTTTGGATTGTCATCTTTTAAGTCTTGTTTTCCATTAACATTAAGAATACCTTATAATTATGATGTCGTTGTACGTATAGGATTGATCATAACCTAGGCTAGTAGCTAGGTTAGTTTCCCGGGATTGGGATATATTGGTAGTATGTTAACACATTAGAATTATGTGTAGTATCAGTCCAAAGTTATGTGTGACTGCTTGGGGCACCACCAAAGGGATTCGAGGAATCCATAGTTATGTGTGGTTGCTTGACACCACCAAAGGGATTCGAGGAATCCAAAGCGATAAGATATCAATAATATTGATTGTGATGCCATAGTTATTTCGTACCATATGTTCTTAGTTCACGAAGATTGGTACGGAAAAGCGTAAGGGTTTCTGAGACCGGCTCACCTCAGATTGTTCTTGCATAGCTAAAATGAATTCAGATAATTCTCTGTGTTACACCATATAAACTGTTTATATATGAATACATGTATTGCGCTGAGATTGCGTGAGGACTGATTATAGGTTGATTTCCCTGGTGTAGTCACCAATAGGTGGGTAGTAGAATCCACGAGACTTAGTAGTCTTACCCCCCCCGTTCATGTTTCAGGTACTCAGGGTGATCGTGGCAAACAAGCTGCGGAGTAGTTGCATTGCTTGTGGCTATGATGTTCGTGTTTAGAACATTTAGTTATTATGTTTCAGTTTATTTTCTTCCCGCTGTGTCGTACTTTCTTGTACTTTAGCACCTGCGTGTGCTTAATCAACACTCTATGTATTTGTAAACTTAATGTACTCGGTATTTGATTATGGACTTTATAGTATATTCTAGACAATGTATTATGGGGTGTTATAGAATATTTATCGCATATGCTTTGTTTTTCCTCTCTATATATATATATATCTCAAGTTTAGCTTTCACAAATTTTTACTCTAAGTATTCATTCTCGTCGCGTTTTATATTTTCCTATATGTATATATATATATATATATATATATATATCTTAAGTTTAGCTATCACAAATTTGTGTTTCTATTGCTACTATGATTGATCAAAATATTGAATTTCAACTTGCGCTACGTTGTTTAAGAGGTTTTTTTAATTTAATTTTATATACGCTAACTATTCATTCTCGCCACGTTTTATATTTACTAATTTCTTTCTTTTTTACACATAACACCATTGAAAATTCATATCTAATAACTGACTTTTTTTTTACACATAACACAGTTGAATCCATATCCATTATAACTGACTTAGAGAAGTACGTCAATCATCGTCGGATCAAATATCGAACTTATTTTGTTGAGTTTCACTATGGTAAAGTAAATATACATTTTATTTCAAACCGAATATTTGATTGTATTTGAGCATTTCACATTGGTAGAGATTTAACATTGTTATTATTTTTATTTTATGGCGCGGTCATGTTACAAAAAATGTTTGTATCTAATTTTGGTGACAACAACGTACATCGTTATGCTACACTTAGCATTTGTTTGGTAGGAGAGAAAATGAGAAGAGAGAAATAGAAACACGTAAACCAATGCATATGCATTGGTTTACGTGTTTCTATTTCTCTCTTCTCATTTTCTCTCCTACCAAACACACCCTTATTGATCCAAACGAAAATCAATTTGAAATTTTAGTTGAAAAAATTAATGGCAGCATATATTTTAAACATGAATGATCTGCATTGCGTGATTTTTATAATATTTAATATGGTGCTTGGGTGATTCTATTATACACTGAGATGAGTCAGTTTGGACTGATTTTAAAAGACAGATTTGATTGTGTCATTTATTTTAAAAAATTATCTACAAAACCCGTGTGATAGCACGGGTCTGTGTCTAGTTTATTTAAATATGTTTATGTGAAATAGACAACAAACTAATAAGTCATGTCAGACTTTCAAAAGATCAGAGTCAAACCTAAAAAATAAGTCTATGATAGACCATATGCCAAACTCAAATCTTCAACTTTTTAACAGGTCAGACTTAGGCATGATAAAGCCTAACTGAGCCTAGTCTATTTCCACCTCTCGAAAAAAAAAAACCTTATTTTTAAATATCCATTCAATTGCGTGAGTACCATTGAACTTGAAGCAAAGAAATTCTAGTTTCACATTTCTAGTTTGAAATGGAGGATGATGTTGAGTAGTGCATGCATGCGTTCTCTGCGTCACGATTTGATTCTATTGCATGTTGCAATAACGAATCAACTATAGTTTTCATATGAACATCATTCCTCACTACTTTCTTGGATCTGTGCAGAATGAACCGATATGTATTTATAAAATATGTATTTATAAGTGAGGTCAATCCTAACATTACAAATCAATTTTATGAAGTTATTCAACTCTCAATAAAAATGACGATCACTAATGTCCGGCACTTCCATGAATTATTTCAACTGAGACTCAACATCACATTTAATTTCATCCTAAATTTATTTCATCGGGCAGAATTGGCAGGGTGACAATGAAAGCACAAATGTAATGAGTATGCAAATGAATAGCAATGAAAATGGATTGAAAGGGTACTCTAGGTATAGTAAAAGGACCCCGATTGATGAGTTGGACCCAGCCATGCATATCAAAAGAGCAAAATAAATTAGGAGGCCCTCCTAATTCACTCTTCTTCTTTTTATTTTATTTTTTATACTCAAGGAATATAATCAACTCTTCCATAAAAAGTTATAGCTGTAATTTGATAGTTTATTAATTTATATTCTCTATAATTTAGTAATCGTTATTAGTGATCATTAATGGATGTACAAAAGAGGATATTGCGTTTGGAATACCAATACAATGCTGCTGCATTAGTTTTGGCATCTCTTCTTTAAGTTATTATAAGCAGAGATGTATGTATCAATCAACCATGGATTAGATTCTCGTGAAAGTTTTTTTTTCTTTTTTTTTCTCAACATGATACAATTAAATCGGGAAAGAATATACTCCAATTGCATGTATGTATGTATTTATTATTATCTTGTTAATAATGGATTTTTTTTTAATCTCTACAAAGTGACAATCACACCAAAAATTTATAAGAGGCAAATAAAGATATTCAACCTAACAATATTATCGGTGAAGTTAGATCTTACGATATAGGGTCATAAAAATAACAATATATTAGAAGGTATATCTGTAAAATATTGCATTGAAAGTTAAATAATTCAAATATTTTGAAGTAAATTTTTATTCTAATTGAATTTTCTATTTTAGAATCTAATTATATAAAAAAGTTGTGCTCCTGATTAGGAACAGTTAATATTTAAACGAGTTTTTTTTTTATAAGCCAGTCATGTGTGATTGTACTTGAAATGAAAATGTAAATAAATTAATAGGGCTTAACACCCTCTTTGTAATAAAAAAAGAAAGAAAAAAAATGTAAATAAATAAATAAACCAATGGACTATTAACAAAGTGTGCATGGAATCGGACTAAAAGTGTAAGGATCATGTGATATATGCATGCATGTTGCAATGACTAATTATAGTGACTGGATAATGGTTATGGTTTGAGGCTTTTGGATGCTTAATATTAAAAGCAAGAGGCATGACATGTGGTCACCACTCCCCTTTTCCATTTTCCACCTTTTGGTTCTTTGCTATCTGGAGTTACTCAGCATTCGAATCTGCAACTTTTATCTTTTTTTAATTTGTTGAATATTATTCTAGCCTTCCAATATTTTCTGAGTTTTCTTCTTCTTTCTTCACCGGTGAGAGGGTGGTTTAAGGTTTTTTTTGGCCTAAAATCACTCATATGTATCTTTTTCCCCTCTTTTTTAATTTAAATAAGTGATTTTCATATAGATTGAATTTTTTAGTTACTTTCTTTTGTTGTGATTTTGTCATAGTGCAGCGTTGTGTGGTCGTCATCGTAGTATGACGTTATTCACTTGTTTGATTTTTCCATTTATAATTTCTTCAGTTTATGTGAAAAGAAGTAATATTACAATCTTTATAGTGGAGTACTATATTTTATATAACAATACTTTTTTTGGTTTTAATGAGTCGTTAAAATCACACACACTATAAGTGTTTATTTTACAATCACACACTACAAATATCGAGAACTGAAAAATTATAAGTTTAAATCCGCACTCTATAGACTTTACCATATGAACTCTACTTAGTGGACACATTTATATTATTACTTTCTTCTTCTTTCTTGGGTCTAGGGTAACACTACTATTTTATTTTTTTCTAATAAATAAATATACAAGAGAAAGATGATTTATTCATGTCTTACACCTTTTATTTATTTATAGTGACAAATTATTGAAAGTTATAAATTTTTCCGTTTTAAAACTTTGCTGAAATCAGTATAGTTCTTAATTCTTAACTATTTATAGTTCTTATCTATTTATATATATGAGTACATAAAATACACGAGATTGGTCTAGATTTGAGTAATGTTGCTTTTTTGGAATGCCAACAAAATTGAATTTGAAAAAGAGTGTGGATGGTGTTGTTGTATAATTATACACCACAAAATTTCTTTGGTTTCATTTGATGCTCTCTTCTTATTTTAGGCCATTTGCCAGGAAAAAAAAAACAGTTTTATGAACCACTAACTTAAAAGGGCCAATTGTGGGCCCTGTAAAATAAAAAGCTTAGCCTCTTTAGAAATTGCGTGTAATTTGATGTATGGATTGAATAATGGACGAGTTTTCCAGACTCAAATAGAATACACCAGTGTTTACGAACCAAAAAAAAAAAAGAAAGCATAAGCGAGTGTTTCAATTTTTTGAAAATGAAACCTACTTTTCGCGCCTCCTGAAAATTTTTTGTCGCTCCCTGAAATGATCAAATTAACCCTCTCGCTTTTTAAAATGCGAGCATTTTTTTCGCATTCTAAATAACGAGTGACAATATTTTTAGCTTAAACCCCTTATAATGAAAAAAAAAATCATGGAAAAAAGAGTTCGCATTCTAGAAAGCGAACTCAACTGCAGTTTGTTATCTAGAAAGCGAACTCAGCTGCAATTTGCTATGTAGAAAGTGAACTATTTTTTCATTCCAGGGGGCACAAACATTTTTATAAGGTTCGCATCCTAGAAAACGAACTTGGTTTGCAGTTTGTTATATAGAAAGCGAACTCATTTTGCATTTTGCTATCTAAAAAGTGAACCTTTTTACCCCTAATATTTGCTATTTACACATTGCTTTCTAAATAGCGAGAGAGGTAAATTCGGAATATCAGGGAGCGCGTATGTATGTCAGGGGGTGCTAGAAGAAGGACACTTTAAAAATATGTAGTTATTTGGTGTTTTTGGTTATTTCAAAATATGTTCATATAGAAATTAGTTGTTGTTGCCTTGTTAGTGTACTTCTGTTGTTAGTTATTAGATATTGCTAAAGAAGCTTCACATAAATAATCTGAATATGTATTTATAAAGTAGATAAATTTTTTACCTTACAAGTCAATTTTGTGAAGTTAAGTTAAACCTAATACTAAATTCTAAGATGATATCAGAGCTTTTTTACGATCCGTTGTGCCGTTTTTATCAAGTTTACGAGGATATTTTTTTCTACCCCTACAAAATAATTTTTTTCCAATTTTACCCTTTGTTTTTTTTGTTACATTAATTTTAATTTTTCTTATTTGAGGATAAAACAAATTTGACTTATAGTGACAGACAAAACTGTCACTAAAAGTTACAAATCTATAGAAAAAGCTCTTTCAATGGTACCGGTGTTCTTTTTCAAAGTATACTGGCACAATATTGTTTATCCGAACACTTTCCTTCAGCAATACCGGTTACTAATGTGAATAAAAGAATTTTGACTTATAGTAACAGACAAAACTGTCACTAAAAGCCAAAAATCTGTAAAAAAGAGCTCCTTTCAACAGTACCGGTACTCTTTTTCAAAGTATACCGATACCATATTGTTACCGGAATACTTTCCATTAGGAATACCGGTATATTAATTGGAAAACAAGAAATTTGACTTATAGTGACAGACAAAACTTTCACTAAAAGCTAAAAATCTGTAAAAAAGAGCTTCTTTCAACGGTACCCGTACTCTTTTTTAAAGTATACCGATATCATATTGTTACCGGAACACTTTCCTTTAGGAATACCGGTATATTAATTGGAAAACAAGAAATTTGACTTATAGTGACAGATAAAACTGTCACTAAAAGTCAGAAATCTATACAAAGAGCTCCATTCAACAGTATCGGTGCTCTTTTTCAAAGTATAACGGTTCAATATTGGTTATCGGAACACTTTCCTTCAGAAATAACGGTATACTAATTTGAATACAAGAAATTTGACTTATAGTGACAAAACAACTGTCACTAAAAGTCAAAAATCTGATATCCATCTACAGATTTTGACTTTTAATGACAGTTTTGTCTGTCACTATAAGTCAAATTTCTTTTAATCTCGAATGAGAAAAAGTGATATTATTGTAACAAAAAAAAAAACAAAGGTAAAATTGGAAAGGAAAAAAATTTGTAGGGCTAGAAAAAAAATTTCCAGTTTATGATCGTACCATCTACCATTTATATCCGCGCTCCAAGCCCAGTAACGCCGGACGCGAGAGGATGTGTTAAAAAATCTCACATCGGTTGCGAGATAGCCTGAATATGTGTTTATAAAGTAGAAGCAATCTTCACCTTACAAGGCAATTTTATATGGTTGAGTTAGGCTCAATTGCAATATATTATTAAAGGGATCGTATTTTAAATATCGGATTTCTTGAGTGAGTTTAATTATTAAATTATTTGAAATAAAAAAATCTCGTTTGTGCCATAAATTAAAAGAAATCAGTTCTTGTATGTAGTACTTTTGGTCTTTATTTTTTTTTACAGAAACTTTTAGTCTTTTTTTTAAGAGACTAAAATCAGATATTTTAAATATTACATAGATGAATTTCAATATGAATGCATAGTGCTGCCATCACATGTTAATGTCACGTGATGATTAAGTTGATCAATCAATGACAAGTGGCATACTAAGCCTACGTGGCCACGATGATGTCTTGCCATTTCAATATTTGTTGTGAGAAAGCATGAAAAAGAGGATGAAAATGTTAGGCTATCCCGCGAATTATCACAAATATAGAAATTAGACCACCAAAATAAGATCAGGAGAGATTGGCGATTAATTTGGAAGAAAAAAAACGGTGGTTAAAAGTAAGGGATTCATGGAAAAGTGGTATGTTTAATTGGCTGCATGTGTCAAGGTAACATATGAATAAAGTTATAATAGAAAGCAAAGGGGTAAGCAAGAATCAAAAGGTATAAAAAAGAAATCCCAATAATGGCTAAGGTTTATATGAAAAATAAAGTAATGCTAAGAATAACCGAGAGTTAATTTTTCTCGGGGAAAATTGCAGCGGAATTATGTTAAATTTGTGGATACCATGACTCTGATACCATGTTGAATTTGTGGTATTTAGGTGAAAGAATAAAAGAAAACAATAAGAAACATAAAATATTATTGATAATATGTACCATGACCAAAAATAAAATAATAAATTTACATTATTTACATAATAAAATAGTACGATACTGCTTGGTATTTATAACCAAATGAATATTTAAATCTAAACTAAATCCCTTAATTATAGGACATAAAATAAACAAATCTAGAGATATTTTCTCAACAAATTAATATAATATAAAACTTATGTAGATATTTTCTATTCTAACATGTATGCCTATAACTAGTGTTGGGATAATTTATACCCATTTTTTGATTGTTGGGATTTACCTTTGAAATTGGATGAAGAAGATGAAAAACAGGGTGCTGGTCTAGGAGTCGTGCGACGCGCAATCGTACCGGCGGCGCCCAGAGGACCGTTGGTTTGAGGTTGGAGGTTCTGCTGCTGGCGCGTAGCGCAGCAACCTCCGTGCGTCGCATGCGCGTGATGCATATATGTGCAGATCTGTTTTTCCTTCAGCCGCGTGAAAGAGAAAAATATGGGTTTTGCAAAGGGATTTTATACCAACACTCATCTAGGGTTCAAAGGGGTTTCTTTTGGGTTTGTCTAGGGTTGGGATAATCTTTGTAACACCGGGACACACTTATTGATTAAATCTCTTGGTCACGGGAAGAGATTTAGGACAAAGGTAGAATTAGGGTTTGCTAATTCTTGTAACTCTTTGTGACAATCTCATTGTAATCAAGTTATTGATTGATAGTGGAACGGAGAGGTGCTCTCTCCCCCAGAGTAGGTTCATTAACACCGAACTGGTTAAACAATACGCTTGTGTTATTATTATTATTATTATTATTGTCGGTCTTGCTTATTTTGGTTGCTCAACTGTTTTGCTCCACACACTAAAAGTTATTGGTGTGATTTAATCAAATTCACAACATTGATTATAGTGGAGATATTAAGCGGCTTATAGGTCCCGTGGTGTTTTACTCCTAGTTAACGAAAAAAATTTCACTGTAAAATTGTGTTGTGTTGATTAGTGTGTTTTGTTAATTGTCGTTGCATTTGGTATTTGGGAGAGATTACATTGTTGAATTGTTTCGTTGCGTTTGTGGTTTCCTCCCAACAAGTGGTATCTAGAACCGTGGTTTGATTTGTGTAACGATGGAGACTAACACATCTAGGATGGTGAATTTGAATGGATCCAACTATAATGTTTGGAAATGAAAGATGGTAGGTTTGCTTTATGTTAAAGGCTTTCACTTGCCGGTTTTCTCTAGTGAAAAACCCGATAGAAATAGTGATGAAAAATGGACTTTGTTTCATATACAAGTTTGTAGTTATATTCGTCAATAAGTGGATGATAATGTTTTGAATCATGTGAGCTGAGTGACTCATGCTCGCTTTCTTTGGACTAAACTTGAGGAGATGTATGCAAGAAAGACGCGGAACAATAAGTTGTTTTTATTCAAGAAATTGATGTCATTGAGGTATAGTGATACTTCACCAATGACCGACCACTTTAACATTTTCCAAGGGATTCTAAATCAATTGTCAGAGATGAATCTTACGTTTGATGATGAAATTCATGGTTTGTGGCTTCTTGGGAGACTTTTAGGACATTCTTGTCTAACTCCGCACCGAATGATATCATCTTGATGGACTTGGCTAAAAGTAGTGTGTTTAATGAGGAGTTTTGAGGCGTAAGTCACAAGGTTCTTCTTCACATTCCAATGTGTTGGTTACCGAATAAGGGGAATACATCAAAATAGAGGTTCAAGTAATCGTGGGACATCATATGGTAAATCAAAATGAGGCTCTAATAGATTCTCTAATATTGAGTGTCATCATTGCGGAAAAAATGGACACATAAAAAGGTATTGCCGGATGTTGAAAAGGAATATACCGTTTGTCTTGTGAGCGGAAAATTGACGGTAGAGACCAATATTGAAAACGACAAAAACTTTGACGACTAAAAATATAATAAAATTTAAATAGAGACTAATTTTAAAAGGTCGCATAAATATAGGGACTAAATAGTCGCATGTCAAAACACAGGGAAAAAGAAAATCAGATTGTCATATATAAGACTGGCCTCTGGCGACTGGTATCTGCGCGCAAACTGCCTATGCCTATGCACAAATTGGCATAAACTGATAGAATGCTCCAAAAACATGATTTTTTTAAAAAAAAGAAATTTCAAATCAATTTTCTACAATAAAAAATCAAAGGAATGGAAAAAAGGAAAGAAACAAATTTTGACATACATGAAAGTTACCTCTTGATATGAATCATCGTCTTCTATTTGTTAATGTCTAAACTAAACAATTTACATGTAGTTATTTTAAGTGACGTGTTAGATCCACTTATGAATAAGTTTGACTTTGACTATCTGATTGGTCATAAATGACTAACTTGCATTACTCAAGTTAAAGACAACTCATCTTAATTAGAGTTAAGAGACAAAAAAAATTGAATTTAAAAACAAGTTAAGAAATATGATGTTTTTAATCCAAATTTTTACTATTACTCTACTAATAAGATAGACACTATATTTACGTACAAAAAAAAATAGACAATATATTCTTAAGGCAAAAGTGTAATATTAAATGAGTCAAAATATCTTTTATACCACTTAAAATATTAAAAAATTTTGATAATGAAAGAGATGGAGAGATCCTTACTCGGCTATTCTATCAATAAGTCGATGATACAAATTTTTATTATTTTGTTTAAAAAAATTTAGCGGCAAAATTTACACTTTAAATGCTGAAAAATACTCCCTCCGTTCACTAGTATAAGCAAATTTGACTTTTTTGGTAGATTGAAAAAGTGATGTATGTAGTCCATAATATGTAGTCCATATTATGGACTACATACATCACTTTTCCAATGTACCAAAAAATCAAATTTATTTATAATAGTGACCGGAGGGAGTAAGAATTTTTTATTTTTTTTGAAAACTCGGTATTCGGCCTTAAGATCAATCTCACCGTCCACTAACGGGAGCCCTCCAATGACTCAAATCAATACCGCTAGACAAATCCAAAGTGGGTTGAGTAGTAAGAAATTAACTGTTCGAATTTGCACCACAACATATTAAATATGTTTATGCAACATTTTATCATATGAATTGCACTTACAAGATTAATGAATAATGATGATACACATTTCACTTATCTTCTTATCCTTGCTAGTTAAATTATGTATAATGTTTTTTTATGATGTCGATTGTGGTGGAATTAGTTTGATCAAATATTTTGAAGTTTATTCATACCTATTGCTAGTATAACTAATGTTCATTATAAAAAAAAAAATTGTAACTAATGTTCAAACCTCGAACTCTTAAACAAATATAAATCATCATACCTATAAAAAAAAATATAAATCATCATATATAAAAACGGAAGCCACTAAGAAGGAATGAGCATGTGAAATTTAATGCAACTAATCTTACACTTCACTTGTAGTGTTAGACATGATTCACTTATTATGGCGCAAGAAACGCCCGCACTGAAAAATATATTTAACCAAACTTCACTACTCAACTCAAATATAGTCTTCTCCTCCTCTCTCTTTATTTCACTCATTTTGGTATCCAATTCATAGCTATAATCATCATTTGAAACATGGCAAGAATAATGGTGTTAATGTTATTGTCACTTTCCCTTATCTCTATCCTCCCTTTACTTACTACAGCAATGTTCCATGTCAAAGGTTGTGTTTATTGTGATACATGTCGTGCCGGATTCGAAACCAACGCCACCTTCTACATTCAAGGTAAACACACACACCACTTAATTTAATGTTCTCGTGTTTGATATGTGTCGAGAAGCATGCTAGAGTCCAACAAATGGACCAGATACATTAGTTATTAAATAAACTTAAAAAATGAACTTTTGCTTATATACAAGATCAGAGAAAGTATTCGAGTAATACTCCTAATGAATCTTAAACTATGTCTAACAATGTGTATGTTATTGTGACATGCGTTTCTTAATTAGGTGCAACGGTTGGAATCCGCTGCCAAGATAGAAAGACTATGAACCAAGTTTTCTACACGGAAGGAGTGACAGATTCAACAGGAACATACAACATTATAGTTGAGAATGATCACCATGACCATATTTGCAAAACTGTGCTTGTTAAGAGTCCAATAGCATGGTGTAATACTCCAGATCCGGGGCGAAACAGATCGAGTATTGTCCTCAGTCACTACAAAAATGGTGTTCTCAACCATCTTCACTATGCAAATTCTATGGGTTACTTGAAGGATGAGCCATTGCCTCAATGCCACCAACTTCTCCAATATTACTTGTCTGATTCAGATATTTGATCAATATTATAATCTGTTTCTGTTATGTTTTATTCACTAATAATTACTAGGATATGTTTCTTTTACTAATGTTTAAGTATTTGTTGTGCACATCATAGGGGTAGGAGTTGTACTAAGATTACTATTTACAACTTCTTGCTTTGTCTAAGTAATTAGGCCACTTGATTGTGGTATATATATTAATTAATTATAATGATTATAAATGATGTATTGTTGTTGATGTTTTACAATTTAATTTAATATATGGTAGTTATAGTTACTAGTTTAATTTTTTTATTTTATAGATAGATGAAATAATAAGTCATAAAAATTTACACATACAATATAGAGGGATTGAGGTTAGAACTCTGGTCATGACATCGACCTAACAATTACTGCATTTCTACCGGTTGCAGAATTTGTGGAAACGTTTCAATTTAGTTATGTGTTGTTCAAGTATTTTTATCAATGAACAAAATTAATAAAAGGAAAATGTTGTTTGTCACTAAAAATAACTCAAGAAGAATAAACAAACAAGTTGCATACACTTTGGATGACTAATCCATCCTAATCTCAGAGTCAGACCAATAAAGAATATAACTCATCATTGCTTCTTTAAAAATGGATCAAGTCACAACTTAGGAGCTTCATGAATCATGATAAATGTTATTGTGATATTTAGCATCTCTCTTGATAAAACATTACAATACATTCTAGTGAGAGATACTCAATAATTAAAGAAGAAAACACTACAATATATTCCACTGTCTCCTGTAATTACTTTATTAGTAGTAACAAATATGGTAAGAATTAGGATATATCTAAAAATATGGTAACTAGCTTGCTAAGAGGACGCTGTGTTAAAACTCTTGAAGGAGAGATTCAGCAACAATTGTGATTCTACCTGACTTGATAAATTAGCCTCTGCAATTGCAAGCATAAGATACTTGGTTTAAACTATAAAAAAACCAGCTAAAGAAATAAATCTAAAGCATTACAACAAATTAAAAATGTGACCTAGGATACTAATATATAAATAGCATGGAGATAAGATAATTAACTGCATTAAACATGTTAATTAGTCTTGCTCTGGATGGTCTTGATATTTAAAGTCCCAAATAGAGGTTTCTTCCTCTTGACCTTGAAGATAATGCACTGAATTTTGAGGAATAAAATCTATGTTATGATTACCTTTCACCATTTCAAGTGCAGCTTCCATATCATGATCATCCACATCATTCAACCAATGTTCTACATCCCATCCAAATTTCCCACCTTCATTTTCAATCTCTCCCATTTTCAACAAATCATCAACATTTTCAATCCTTGCTTCACAATCAAGAAAATTGGCCAAACTCATAGGTAACTTACTCTGGTGTGGATACTCTGCATCATCACCACCAACATCAAACACACACTTCCTTTTCTCATTTCTACTACTACTGCTACTACTACTACCGCCAGAGCTTTCACCTTCTTCCGAAATAGACATTTTAAAGCACTTATTAGTAACAGCAAGCAAGGCTTCTTCTTGATTCATAACTTTAGACCAAGTAGCACTATCTCTTGCTGTCATCTTATCTTGCAAAGTTTTCGACTGAGTAACCAACCTCCTCAGTTTCTCCAAATCAGGTGACATATGTTTTATAACACTGGCCAAAACAGAAACTTTCCAAGCCTTTTTAAGGTCATGTGGTTTCTTATAAGGTGGCGGACCTTGTTCTTGGGCCGTTAAACCTTGTTCACCCCACCAATTTTCCAATCCCGTGGGCCACCACGGAGGAGATATCCCTCTCTCGAGAGGGAACCTTCTCTGTGGTGGCACACAGTGTTGCATTAAAGCAGAAAGAAGCGAACCTAGAGTTGAATCTTGTAAATCTTGGAGGAGGTGTATGTAAGAATTCGGATCAGCTATCATAGTATTAACTTGTTCGTCTTGTCCAAGAAGTGGCAAGTATTTTGCAACTGCTAGTGGCGCGCTATGATCGAAACGGATTTGATCTTTCCACCATTCGCGTAAACTATCAGATGAACCTGATACTGGCTTACCTTTTTCGGGAATAATTCCGTAAACAAAACCTTTGGCTTTGCAAACATCCATGATTTTCGCCATGTATTTAAGCACCGAATCTTGTGCTCTTGACATCTTTTTCCTTCTTGATGCTTCTTGTTTTGCTTGTTGATCTGGTTCATTGTTCATGTCTTGTTTTTCCTTCATCTTTTGTAGTAAGATCTTGTCCTTCCACATACGTTTCTTCAGCTCCTCATAGTCCACACTTTCTGTTTCTGTTTCCTCTTCAGTTCCTTCTTCTCCATAAGGCTCGGTTTCGTCGCTGATCACAACCATAGCTAGCTTCAACTATAAGAAAAAGGATATAAACAAAACTAAGATAACAATAAATGCAGAATATGTGTATGAGAGTTAGTTAATGATATGATATGTATATGTGAAATGAAGGGTTTTGTATAGTTGTGTTTATATATGAAATTTATGGAATGGCGGTGTTAGGAATATTAAATGAAGGTGATAAGAGAACAACCAATATTTGAGGAAAATCCGGAGTTAGTGCCGGGTGTATGTCAGTATGTCCTTTTGGATGGATATGTAGTAATATGCAATGCATGGAGTGTGTGGTTTTTTGCATGCTTTGTTCATTGCTGGTTTTCTAGTACAATCTGCTGTATAATAGTCATGAGATTGATTCTTTTGTCTGATTTCATTTTTAAGTAAAGTATATATGATTATTAAATGAGCTGGATTCAGAACAAAGCCAACCTTCAGATTTGATGATTATATTGGAAAATGAGTGATAGTGAAGGTTTTTTTATAGATAGATAAAGTGTGTGATAGTGAGCTTGTATTTTCATTAAATTTGGCCAAGATGATGTAGTGATGTGTAGTCATAATTTTTTGGGAATTGAATGGATAGGTTCAGATCCTTAATTTCAGTGAAGAGACCAGAAGAGTTTTTCTATATTTGTTTGTAGTGTCGGATTTTGACTGAAATTTTAGATGCGTTTATAATACTAGTATTACTAACATTTAATGTAAAGAAGAAATTTACATTTTAGTATAGTGGGCAAAATTGCTATCTTTAACTAAGTTATTGGATTCAAGTGGTTAATGAGTTTTATCAAAGAACGAATTCTGGGTGGAATAACCAAGTTATTGCTATCTTTTCAACCCCAAAACACGTAAAAAATTTCGATTTCTATTTACCAAAGTTTTTTTAGTGTAAATTTTACACTAAGAAAAACTTCGGGGTCTATTTACCTAAATTTTTGCGTGTTTTAGGGGGTAGAAAAGAAACGTGGGATGGAAATAGAAGCTATCTTCAAAATCTATAGGGGCGAAGGCCCATTTTTCTATCAATAGCCCATTTTATTATTTTATCAAATGTTTTTCCTATTTGATTTTAATTCTGCTTTGATATGGCCTTTTTTGTGCTTAAAAATCAACACACATTTTATGTCGGCCTTAACTTTTGGGTCAAGTGTTATGTCGACTGAGATTTTTAATTTGTTGCCTCAATAGCCTTGGGCCGACTTGAAGCTTGAAAGTCAAAACTAAGTAATAATCTGACGATAGGCCCATTTTAAAAAAAGTGTCATGTTATATAGTGCCTCCGGCAATAGTGAAGGAAACAAAAATGAAAATAAAAATAAAAGTTTAAATCGAATGCACTACTTTCAAAATTATATTACTATTTTTGTTTCCTTAATTGCCTCAGAGCACCTTTTAGCATTTTCTTTTAAGAAATTAGGCTAATGTCATTGATAGATAAAATTATTTCTCGGATTTATAGTTTACTAGACTCCAAACCCGTGCGTTGCACGGGTTTTGTGGAGTGTCAGATATACGATTTATAAATATAGGAAAGTTTAAATTAGTCAGTATAAATGGAAATACAAAAGATATTTATAATCGGTAAACCGATACTAAAATAATGGAAAAAAATGCAAAAATTAGGCAAATAGCTGACTATTATAAATGAAGCCAGTTGGTAAAGAAAAGTAACTGTTTATCATCAAAATAAACACTAATAATACCATTACATAATAAATAAGAAGATTACAAAGAAATCACATAAAATAGTCTAATAATTGTTGCATCAACAAAATACTAAACATTATGAAAAACTTCTTTGTAAACAACATTTTCAGTTGTATTTGAATCTTCACCTTGATCGTCGGTTATTAATATCTTTAACCCTTTCCTTGATGTAACCCTTGATAATGCAACATACAGCTGACCATGAGAGAAAATGGATTGAGGAAGATATACCCCGACATATTTAAGTGACTGACCTTGACTCTTGTTTATAGTCATAGCAAATGAAACCATAAGTGAAAATTGTTTTCGTTGAAATTTGAAAGGAATTCTTTTATCAGATGGAGTCAATGATAATCTTGGAATGAAAACTGTATGACCAATATTTCTACCATTCTTGTAATTATCAATCGGGTGCCATTGCACAACCCCGAAGACTGGTCGATATTTCGCAACAACATTACTGGTACTCCAACTTTTAATCTTAACTTGTGATTTGGTACTCCAGAAGCAACAATTGTGTTTAGAAACTCTGGTGTGTGCACATCACCTGACATATTGATTTTAGACCTGGCATTACACATAGAATCATAACTTAAATAAGTCTTTTCTTCTCCAGGTATTAAATCCAACATGTAATTATTGATGGCGTCAACAATTACATTCTTTGGAGCTAATATAGCTCTATCATGGAAAAATGATGGATCATGCATGTTTTGCAACAGATTTGGATATGTGATCTGGACAATTGCATAGCATTTAAATTTTCGGTTGGAGCAATATCATAATTGATATGCTAACCAATTTACACTGCTCTATGCACATAAGTAATCATTTTGGCTTCTATGTTTTTGATGCAGCTATTGTGATTAAAGCAACAATGAATGGGCTGCAAGGATCTCCATGCAAGCAACAAATACCAAAATTGAACCGTTGAGTATAAGGAACATAAAAGTCATTTTTGTTTAGTGGCCTTGAGAATACTAAAAGTTGGTTAATATAATTAAAAAAATCAAAAACAACTAATATAATAACTAATTGATGCAAATTATGTGATAGGTTAGCTTGGAAATAGCAATAAACAATTTTATCAAAAAAAAAAAAAGAAAAGAAATAGCAATAAACACACTTTGATAATTTTCAAAGGATAGGATAGAAATAGGATAGTATAAGAAGCTGGATAAAGAAATGATAGGATAGTGACAGGATAATCACATATCATGTCATAAGTTTGGTGCACACATGATAAGAAAGATGATATCATTATTTTATCCTATCCCGTGTTTGGTGCACACTTGATATTGACATAATAAGACTAAATGAAAAAATTATTAACAATTCATGATTATACAAATTGATGATGATGAAATACAAAATCAATGATATAATTGATGATGAAATACAAAATCGATGATGAATTCAAAGCAATTTATAGTTATACAAATTGATGATGAAATACAAAATTGACGATGAATTCAAAGCAATTCATACTTATACATCAAGAAACAAACTGATGATGAAATAATTATAATAGGAAGCAATTCATAGTTATACAATCCGTCGATGATAAAATACCGTTAGGAAAACAAGAAAGATTGTATTTGACTAACATCGTAGCAGATTAGCAATTGTAAAAGAAACTGAAGAAATAAATCAAGTAAGTAAACACTTCAAATTAAAATACGCTCCTGTAAAGTGCATATACCATGTAAACCGTAAATGCAGTAACAGTAAACAAATTGCATAAACTTAAGAAATAAAACAGAGCAATTTTGATGAGGAAGAAGCAAGTCAGAAGTAATTAATCGATGGTTACCTGAAGAGAAGAGAGAAGCGGCAGGTAGGAGAAAAGAGGGTCAACGTGAAGAAAAAAAAAAAGAAGCACAAAGCGAGCAGCTGAGGATCCATGGGTGAATACACGCTAGGTTAATATTATGCTATCAGGTTGCTAACCCAGCCTAAACTAAGAATTAAAATAACAAAGGGTCAATAGGATAGGATTAGTAATAGGTTAAATTTATCATTTTCTATTGGTGCATCAAACAACGGATAACAATAGGATGAGTTAATTTTATGCTATCTTGTCTCCTATCCGGCGCACCAAACAAGAAAAGTCATTTGTTTAGTGGCCCTGAGAATACTAAAAGCTGGTTAATATAATTAAAAAAAAATAAAAAAAAAACTAATATAATAACTAATTGATGCAAATTATGTGGTAGGTTAGTTTGGAAATAACAATATTTACGGCTAACTAGACTCCAACCCGTGCGTTGCACGGGTTTTATGGAGTGTAAGATATACAAATTAAAAAATTGTTATAATAAAAATTGCAAGTAAAAAAAAAATCAAAATATGAATTTAATGAAATTGAAATAATAAGATATTATATATAGATTGACTACCAAAAATTTAAAATAGATGTATTCTTTCCAAACAATTAGCTTCATGAAAACGACAGAATTGGTTAAGAAATTTGTATAAATTGCAAACAATTAGCTAAATTAGTTATACAAAATAAAATAAAAAGAGATTAAAAATATATTATCTTTCCGATCAACTTATTAGCCTAACAATTTGTCAAAAAAAATAAAAAAATTATTGGCCTAACAAACACCACATTTTAAAACAAATAAATCAAATATTGAGGCGAAAATTTTATTTCGTAACGATTTCAAATTTTCATATATAAAAGAGAACTTACTTTAATTTATACTCCACAATTCTATTTAAAAATAACAAACCAAAAAATGTAAAAAAAAAAATACCAGGTAATTTATATAGATTATTAATATGCAAATATGGTAGTTTATATAGATTATCAATAGATCCTGATTAATGAGCAAAATAAAAGACATAAAATGCACTTGAGATATGTGGGCCTCATAAAGAACACCAATAGAATTTAGTCACTATTAATTTGCTCGAAAATTAAAAGCAAACAAACAAAAACCTAAAATTCAAATTATATAGGAAATAGGATGCATAGAGAATACCAACAGAAAGAATCTATATTAATTTACTTAATAATATATTTGATTCATTAGCAATTTAAAGAAGAAGAAAAAAAGTGAATTATATATGATTGGGCCGTTATCCCGTTGATACTATTTTTTTTCCATATAAATTGTTATCGTTACTTACTATTATATAAAGATTTGATAACAAAAGAATTAAAACTGGTGCGATGAACACAATGATACATATCAAGTTAAAGGTTCAAACAACCATCATCATATCTTTGTAACAATGAATTAAGAAACATAAGACTCTTCCAACTACTTGATTTCTTGTCAAAATAAGGAGACATCCAATTGAAACCTGCTATTCGACTGTCAATAAATAAATAGAATGAAGGAACAAAAGGAAGATCAGTGAAGAGACAAAACATATTATTGAAAGGAAATAAAACATACTAACCTTAACTATATGTACTCATTAGTCCAACTTTCAATTTTCACCTCCAATTAAATTTCACTTCAAAGTTCAACACCTAAAAAAAAACAGATAAAAAACATGTTACAAATTGAATAAAAACTCAATCTTTGAACAAAAAACCCGTTAAAAATTACACTTTCAATTTGAATACTTCTTCTATATATACCGCAATCAATCAGATTTTCAATTGAAACTTAGAGTGGAGTGTGTGTATATATATATATATATTAAAAAGTGGTGTGCCTAAATTTTGGAGAGTTGGTTATGTTGTGTATGTATATTAAGTGATCGTAAATTTTTGAGAGTTTGTTATGTTGTATATATAATATAATAATATGGGATATATTTCAAAAGAGTTGGTTCTATCGTGTATGTATATCAAATAAGTGATCGTAAATTTTTGAGAGTTTGTTATGTTGTATATATATAATAAAATATATTAATAATAATAATATGAGATATATTTCAAAAGTTTTTTTTTTCCTTAGACATTAGACATATTACCCGTATTCAAGAATTATTATTATTATTATATAATAATATATATATATATATATATATAATAATAATAATAGAAAGCTAATAATAATAATAATAAATATTTAACATGGTGAGAGATTCCATATTTATTAGATGTTAATTGCAAAATAATAACAAATTTATTGATGTAGTGTAGTGGCAAAAAACACAAAATAAATCTTAAATGTTGCGGGTTCGATTCTTGATGAGGCTTTTTTTTAACATTTTATTTTAACTATTTTAGGGTAAAATGAGAGGGAAAAAGAGCGGGAAAAAAATTAGGGTTAAGAATAGCAAAACGGAACAAGCTTATAATATAAGAGATTTAATCAAGGATGTTATATCTCCCTAAAAAACGTGATGCAGTATTGGTAATTATAGAATTGGATATATAAATAGTATTTTGTTTATTTGCCTTTTGAATAATTCCACTTGGTTCCTCATATTTTTAAAGCATTATAATAAGTATTTAAAACATAATGGTTGGGTAAAAAATAAAAATAGCATACTTTATATTTTTTGACAAAAAAAAAAAACATGAGGAAAATATGGTATTAATATTTTTTTGTCCACTAAAGGGATATATTAGTGATCTGGATTTTGTTGAACCAAATACTTATACAATAAAAAAAAATATTGATTTGCTCAAAGAACAAACAAAAGATACATATTTTTAAGACAAATTTTAGATTTTATTTGCTAAGATTTTTCTGCGAAACAAAATATGAGTAGCTAATATATTGATTTTATTTGTTATACTATATCTGATTCATTAGCAACACATAGAGACCGTGTTTATGTGTCTGCATTATCAAGGATTGCACTATATATAACAAATCTGCGATACGGGGTACGACATTTTTAGCAAAACTAATACATGTGTATGGACATAAATTAAGGTACGAATATGTACCCGATACTAGTACGGGTACGTACCCGATACCGGTACTTTTCCTCAAACGGAGTACCCGTGCATCATAGTTAAAAACATCAAATTAAATGCAAAGAGTTTACGACAATGCTATTTTCAAGCAAGTTCTTGATTGAAAAAAACGGTCCCACCAATTTAATAGGGAAACTATTTTTCATTTCTGAAGCATGTTGCCGTTGTTTTTTCTGCAGTTTTGGAATCAAATTCAAAATTCAATTTTTCTCCCTCTCTTTCAATATCTAAATTCACTTTCTTACTCATCTCTCTCCATTTTTTCTTGATTCCTTCGAACTTCTTCTCTCTCCATGACTAGAAAGGGTCAAGCTTCCTCTCTACACACAAATTTTCGGATTCCTTCATTTCTCCTTGACAAACCCTGCCACGAGAACGAATGATGAAGTAGAGAACACGACTGCAGCCAAGGTATGCACTTCAAATCCATTTTCGTTTTTGATTTACAGATTCGTTTTTTATTTCGGATTCCAGATCTATTCTATTTTTGTTCTTTCAATTTACAGGGATGCTGCTTCTTCATTCCTCGCACTGCAAATTAGAGATTGCTGCTAATGAATTTGAGAAAAAAGGTATGTCATTTAACAATATTATTTTTAGTTTGATGAATTTGGAGTAGCTGTTCTCTCTAATTTTGTTCTTGCCTTGAATTCATGATTTTTTATTATGTTTTTTCTTTGGCTTAGGATTTCATGACTAATTAAATGCACTTTCAAATTGGAATTTCTTCCTTTCATGTATGTAAAGACATGGCGTTTATGCAATTTTCACTTTGAGCTTGCAGCATAGTTTGTAGTTTTTATTTTTTTATTTTCAGGATTCATCTACCAACTACAAATATCATGTCAAAGATTTTGTATTTGGGTTTTCACTACTGGCTTTCTCTGTTTATTTTTTTGTAAATAAGTTTTGATTGTTGGATAACCTCAATTCCTAGCAACTGATATAAAATATCCTATCAATTAGTTGTTACCTATTTTACTTAAGTAGCAACCACTTTAATTAGTTGTTCTTGATGGCGGCAACCACTTTAATTAGTTACCTATATCAATGCATACAAAATAAAATCAATTAGCCGTTTTGACTATAAGTTTATCTCTCAATCAACCTTGTTAATATCTTTCTGTTTCTATTTTTTATAGTTGCTATTTTATTGATTTTCAATAATTTTTATTTGTATTTATTGTTATTATTTTGATTTATGAGATTATTTTCTTTCTTTTTGTGCTTCACAAATTCCAGATTGATGAGAAAGTGGCAAGAAAGATTATAAACCACAAGTCCCTTTGTCACTATTAACTACACTGTTAAGAAGGTAAGGACTTCTTTGGTTACCTCTTGGATCAGTTTGTATTAAATACATTGTTAATTAATTGTGCAATGCTATTGTTCAGATTGGTTTGATCGTAATGGATTATGCAGCCGGGGGAAATTTTTATGGAGGATATGTAATGCCTGCCGGTTTAGAGAAGATGAGGTTAACAACTTGACGTGGTTTCCGAATAGATGGTCACGGCCAAACAAAAAAAGAGAATCAATGGTAAACTTCAATTTTGTTCTCATTTGCTTCTTATTGCTTTTCTCTCTTCTTATTGGCCTTGGATTTTTTGAGTTTTGATTATGGATTTCATTGTTTATTACCTTCAAAATACCCATTGATGATTTTTTTTTTCTTTTTTTATTGAGTTTTGGTTTGATGGTTGTTTTGTGAAAGTTTTAGTTTTATGAAGGGATCCCATCCATATGACAATATGAGCAAGAAAATGGTTGTTCCAGACCCTCTTAAGTAAGATCTATCTTCTCTCTTAATATTCTTCGCTTAATATGTTTAGGCTCATGGATTTCAAATTCTCTTTTTTTTTTTTATTTGTTTCCTATGTTTGGTTTTATTTGTTTGCTAATACTACATTTAGTTACATACAAAGTCTTTGAATGTTGGATGGTGTGATAGAGCTGCTGATGTTGAACTTCAAGTGATGAGTTTCAATGCCCCTTTTTCTGTAATATGATAAAAAAAATTCATGTTTCTTGATCAATCTGTAGTTTCAAATTTGGTAATGATAATTATTTTCATGTTTATTGACCGAACTGTATTTTCTAAACTTCTTTGCACAACTATTGACTTGCTCTTTGATTATTTAGTTTAATTATTGCCATTCTTATTGTTAGTTTGTTACTCTGCTTTGTTCCAGAGCTAATGGTAGCTTTCCTAACTATTATTGTAACATTTTTTCTTTTCCATTTTTCCTTTTTTCTCGATCTTCACCATCCCATTTTGGTGAAAAACCAAAAGTTGTTACATTGCAATCCTATTCTACAAGCTTTTGAAGATGAAAAACACAAGAAGGGGGGTTGAATTGTGTTTTGAAAAATTAATTCTTTTCTAGCTATCAGGTTGTAAAGCAGCGGATAAAAGAAGCTAGTTAGAATGCAAAACACGAATAAGACAGTGAGAGAGAGAGAAGAGAGTGCACACACAAAATTTATACTGGTTCCTCTCACAAAACAAGAGTAGTCCAGTCCCCTTGCACTTCCAAGGGATTTCACTATAATCACAAAAGATTACAATTCTAATGCTCTAAGTCACACAAGACAGAGAGACTTCCTTGCTCTAAGTCACACAAGACAAAGAGACTTCCTTGCTCAAATCACACAAGATAAAAGACTTCACACACTAACTTAATACACAGATTAAGTAGGACTGAAAGTTCTAAGCTAGACTCTCTTAACACACAGTTCAGAGCCTAACAATATCAAAAGATATTTGACTTAGAAATTACACAAGAAAGAAACAATTCACAGCTTGAATACAAAGTAAGTCTTTCTCTGAGTTTCAGTAGTCTTTCAGTAGCTTTCAGTAGTCTTCTCTCAAGTAGAATGTCTTCTATTTATACTCTAAGTATAATGACGTTGAGAAAGGACCGTTGGTAGTACAATCTTCTTTTGTTGAGCTGGATTTGATTATTTCTTCCAGAAGGAGTAAATCAATTCCACTATTTCTCTTTGTCAAATGGCGCTTCAGTAATTTAGGTAAAATAGTACAAAGTACTGCACGCTCCATTTGATGATAAGATTGTTGTACTATTCCATTAGTTATGAGCTGTCTTTCTTCAGAGAATGTCATTCAGAATCTTGTAATAACGTTTCATTGATCTTCTGAATAGTGTACGCAAGCTTCAAGACATGTTTCTCTCTTTGGCATCTGAGGACTTCTTCAGAGGCTCTGAAGCTTCTTGCTTCTCAGAGTCTAAACGCTTCAGACTGTGTCCTTTAGAGGCTCAATTGATGATCTGAGTGAATAAGATTTTTACTTTGTTCCTGCACACTAGATCATTAATTAGTAATACCAATTGTCCATTTAATACCTTGTTATCATCAAAACTTAGGGTGTTTTATAACTAAAACTCATTTTGTTCCAACAATCTCCCCTTTTTTGATGATGACAAATATAAGGTATTAAATACAATTGTTGTTGATTAATTTAATTATGTCAACATCAGGTTGTTGAGGTTTGTAAGCTCCCCCAGAGTCTGATAAACCATTAGGGTTAGGTTTGCAAGCTCCCCCTAAGTTTTATCCATAATTAAGTTGAATCAGTATATGAAACAATTTGATAAACTTGATTGTATCTACATACTTAACTCTCAGAGTGTGAGGTTTGCAAGTTCAACTCCTGAGTCTGATAAAAATAATTAAGAGCACAATCTTAACTACCTTCATCTATGCAAACACAATTATATTTATTAATTTGCTCACCTTATCAATTAAGTTCATAAACATTAAGCATAAATATGAAAGAGATTAGATTCTTATTTTTATGACAGTTTCAAATTCTTATTGAGTAGTTATAAAAAATACTACTGACAATTGTACAACATATTACTCCCCCTTTTGTCATTATCAAAAAGTTGAAAACAAAGCAAAAGGATAAGTAATAAACAGAAAGTGCAAAAAAAAAATAGAATCCTAAGGGATTTTGAACAAGAAAAGAGTGAGGACCTGTTGAAGCTTGGATTTAGATGCCCTTGAATATGCCACAAGCTCCAGAAGCTTATCATCTTGTTGATCAAGAAAATGGTCTAGTAAGTTCAAAATCATGGTCTTCTTGTCTGAGTTCCCTTCCTCTTTCGTTTCCACATGTGGTGCAGAGTCTGGTTGACTTGGACCACTAGGTGAATGAGTCAAATGATCATCTGTAGTATCAATTCTATCATTTATTGTAATATCATTATCTATAAGCATCTCTGGTGGTGTTATAGGTGATGAAGGTTCATATGATGTTACATTTTGTGGTTCAGAGGTTCGATGGATAGGAGAAACTCTGAAAGATGTTTCCTTCAGAATCTCTTCCTCAGTGAGAATTTTGGGTGATGGTTGAGAGGTTGCAACATTGGATGGCTGAGCTATTTCCTCCTCAGGAATATGCTTAGCTTTGGGTTTAAATCGTTCAAAACCAGCCATGATTTCATTATACATTGAGTCAGAAGAGTCTGAATCAGATGATAATGATGAAACATTGATATATTCAGGTTCGGAGGTTGTGGGATAGATGGTATTAAGGGGTTGGACAATTTCCAGGATTGATGCTTCAGATATTTTATTGCAATAATCAAAAGAATTGTTAATACCTGCATCTGACCTTTGTCTCTTCTTTCCCCTAGTGGTGCATTGCTTTGTACGAGTTCTTCTGATAACTTTTGCACGCAGCAAGTCTTCAATAACAGGTTCTGCATCCACATGATCTTCACCAACTTGTGCTTCAGTCACATTGTCTTCAACCTCTTGCTGTTCATCCTTTGGCTTATCAACTGTAGGCTCTTTCATTGTTGGCTGTCGCGGTGATTTTTGGATGTCGAGTTATTAATTAACTTCGAATCACAATTTAATGTTCCACCACCTGATGACTTCACGTCATTACTATGTTTCTAACCACTTTACAGGTTATTTAGTTAGTATTTGCTATGTTTTCCGTAAGAAATAAGGAGAAAAAGAATCATGACAAGTTGGCTCTAAGCACGAAGATTTGAAGAGAAAACAAGAGGAAAAGCTGAAGTTGGCGCACCGGCGCAGGCAGTATGGCGCGCGGCGCCGGGAAGAGTCTACATAGTCCTGTCGATTCTGACTAGTCGCGCGCGGCGCGAACGGGAAGGCGCGCGGCGCCACTGCGTAACCTAGGTCTATAAATTGATTTTTTCTTCACAATTAGGATTACAGAATTTGACGACGAAAAAAGGCAACTTTTGAGATCAAGTCCCAGAGCTAGTTTTCCTTCTTGGAATGAATTCTTTCACTCTTATTATTGTTTATGCTTTGATTATGAGTAACTAAACTCTTTGATTGGATCCTAGGGGATTCTAATTATTAATGTCTTGAACTATGTATTTCATATGATTTGTTAATCGAATTACGAAGTTAGTATTCATTCAATTGTCTCTTAATCTTAATGCTTTATACAAAGTCGCGAATTGTATGATGATTATAATTGTTTGTTTACTAAGACATTAGAAACAAATTGATTGACCTAGGGATAATTGTTCAATTAACTTGTACTTTAGACATATTGGTTTGTTAATTGAGAATTCAAGGATTAAAGGGCAAAAACCTAAATTGATTATAGGTCATCCTAAGACATTAGGGATTGATAATCAATTTGGAGGATTATGTACCAAGACATTGGACATAGTTATTTAATTTAATCGAATCATGAAACTAAGTTCGTAGTTTGTTAACAAGCAAGGAATACCAAGACAATAGTAATTAGATGAACCGAAAAGGTCAAATCGCTTTCGCATCTTGAAAGGAAACCATATTTTATTGCTGTTTATTTTCTTAAGTCTGAAACCTAAAAACTCCCCCCAATTTATGTTATTGCAAGTTTACTTTCGTATGATACCAATTACTCGCATTTGATTCGGAACAATCCCTGCGGATATGATAATTTACATACTTACTTTGATACTTCATCAAATGGCGCCGTTGCCGGGGATTGTTGATTGAATCAACAAGGCAATTGAACCATACGATAGTTAATTTTTCTGTCATTAATATTCCAAAAAAAAAAAAAATATTTTTTTTTTAATTTTCGCTTATTCTTCTTAATTGCAGTTGCTGCTAAAGGTATTGTTGTTTTTGTGCTATGCGAGGTAACGCACAGGGGAAACTATTGTACGATCCTGAGATTGAGAAAACAGCAAAGAAGAACAGAAAAGCTGCAAGGTTAGCCCGAGAAACTGCTCGGCTAACTAATACCGCAGAGAAACAAAGCGACACAGAGGTTTCTAGTCCAATCACTTCGGACGACGAAATCCGTACGATGGGTGACGAAAACCCACCGCCGCCTCCACCTCCAGTGAGAACATTGGGTGACTACGGGAAAAATAACGGAAGGAATGCTAATCTTGGTTTCCAACCGGTCAACCCAGTGTCCTTCGATATCAAGAACACGGTGCTCAACGCTCTCAAGGAAAATCAGTACTCGGGGGCTGAATCACAATGCCCAAATCTTCATCTTGAGCACTTTGATGAGGCATGTGGATACACGGATCCACCCAATGTGTCAAAGTCCGATAAGAAGCTGAGGCTTTTCAAGCTATCTTTGACAGGGAGAGCTAGAGATTGGATTGACACTTTACCTCCCAACACCATCGCAACATGGGATGAGCTTGCTATCAAATTCAAGGAAAGATACTTTCCTATCCACAAGTTTCTAGAGAGGAGGAACGAAATCACAACTTTTGAACAAGGAGAAGCTGAATCCTTGTATGATGCATGGGAGAGATTCAAACTCTGTCTGAAGAAGTGCCCAAATCATGGGCTTGATAACACCACACAGATGCAGCACTTCACTCAAGGTTTAAGACCTCAAACGAGAATGCTTCTAGACGCATCAGCTGGTGGATCGTTAAGAAACAAAGTGGAGAGTCAAGCTAGGGAATTGATAGAGAATATGGCTCAAAATGAGTATTGAGTTCAGAATGACCGGGGTCCCAAAAAGAAACCGGGAATGTTGGAACTAGACACAGGGACTGTACTACTAGCTGGGCAAAGTAAAATGAGTAACAGCATTGAATCTCTTCTGAAATTTTTTACTAACCAATCTGCTTCTCAAGCACAGGTTAATGCTGCTCAAGGGGTCACTTGTGATTTCTGTCACCAAAATCATGCAAATGGTGAATGTTTCCCTGCAGGTTCCGAGGAGGCTAATTATTTAGCAAACTTCAGGAAGAGCAACCCCAACAACAACCCCTTCTCCAATACATGTAATAAGGGTTGGAGAGATCATCCAAATTTTGGTTGGGGTGGAAACACGAGTCAATCTCAGCAACAGACTCCTCCCCCACAAAACAGTCAACAAAAGAACTCTTCTCCTTTGGAAGACACGCTGAACCAATTTATCAAGTTCACTCAAGGAGGGTTCGAAGCTATGAAAATCAGTCAGGATCAGCTGAAAGCCAATCAAATTCAGATGCAAGCAAATCAAGACATTGCCAATAAGAATACTGAAGCTTCTATTAAGAATTTAGAAACACAGATTGGTCAATTGTCACGACAGTTTTCGGCTTCTCAAAATAATGGTTTCGACGGTACCCCCAAAAATAACCCGAGGAATGAAAACTGCAAGGCTATCACTTTGAGGAATAGGGTGGTTCCGTCACCAGAAGTAGAAAAAGAGTGCAATTGAGGGAGAAGTCGAAAAGGATGAGAATGAGGGAGAAGTTGAAAAGGATGAGAATGAGGGAGAAGTTGAAAAAGAGTGGGAGATAATTCAGGAAGATGAAAGTGATTATGAGGAGCTAGTTGAAAATGAGAGGAAGAAAACTCTTGAGCGAGAGAGAGAAGGGCAATCAGGTGAGAAAAAGAAGAGTAAGGGTAAGGAGGGGAATGAAGACAATGGTAACCAAACCCCCTACCGTCCCAACTTACCATACCCACCTAGAAGAAAGGCTAAAGCAAAGGATCATCAAAATTTCAAGAAATTCATGAAGATGTTCCATAGTCTCCAAGTGAATATACCATTTGCCGAAGCTTTGCAACAAATGCCGGCTTATGCTAAATTCATGAAGGAACTCTTAACCAAGAAGAGGAAGCCGCTTGATGATGATACAATTGACATGACTGAAGAGTGCAGTGCTATAATTCAACAAAAACTTCCGCAAAAGAAGAAAGACCCAGGGAGTTTTACTATACCTTGTTCTATAGGTAACATTACTGTTGGTAGAGCTTTATGTGATCTAGGGGCTAGCATTAATTTAATGCCTCTGTCCATGATGAAAAGAATACAAGGTGCTGTGGCAAAACCAACAAAAATGCAGCTCTCTTTAGCAGATAGATCTATTGTGCATCCTTATGGCATACTCCATGATGTGTTGGTCAGAGTAGCCGAGTTTGTCTTTCCGGCTGATTTTGTGATACTTGACATGGACGAAGATGTAGGTAATGAATCGCTACTATTGGGTAGGCCTTTCTTGGCTACCGGAAGAGCTCTGATCGATGTTGAGATGGGAGAACATATGTTGAGGACTCACGGAGAACAGGTAATGTTTAATGTGTTTCAAGCTATGAAGCACAATGATGATGAGCCGCAATGTTTTAAGGTGGATGTGGTAGAAGAAGTGGTTAAAGATGTTTTTATTGAAGACACCCCTTCCGTTCCATTAGAAAGAGTCATAGTCAATTCCATTGATGATTTGGAAGAGGAGTGGGAGAAAGAGATTGAAATATGCCTCCGTCAACTTGAGGCATTGCCAGAAGAAACAAAGCCACAGGTACTTGAAAGTAGTCTAGCTCTTGAAGAAAAGAAAGATGTTCAAGAAGGAGCCAAGGCTATTATTCCAGAATTGAAGGAGCTTCCCTCTCATTTAAAATATGTTTTCTTAGGGGGAGACTCTTCACATCCAGCCATCATCAGTAGTGGTTTGAATGCATTGGAGGAAGAAAAACTTGTTCGAGTTCTGTGTGACAACAAAGAAGCCATGCGTTGGAGTATAGCAGATCTGAAAGGAATTAGCCCCGGGTTTTGTATGCACAAGATTAATATGGAAGATGAATACAAACCGGTGGTACAACCTCAGCGTAGACTCAATCCAACTATGAAAGAAGTGGTGAAGAAAGAGGTTCTGAAACTCCTTGAAGCAGGTATGATTTATCCTATTTCTGACAGTGCTTGGGTAAGTCCAGTTCATGTAGTCCCCAAAAAAGGAGGTATGACGGTTGTGAGGAATGAGAAAAATGAATTGATCCCCACTCGCACCGTCACCGGTTGGAGGATGTGCATCGATTATCGGAGGTTGAACTCTGCAACCAGGAAATACCACTTCCCTCTTCCGTTCATGGACCAGATGTTGGAAAGGCTTGCAGGGCAGGCCTACTATTGTTTCTTAGATGGCTATTCCGGGTACAATCAGATCGTTGTAGACCCGGCAGATCAAGAAAAGACAGCTTTTACATGCCCTTTTGGGGTGTTTGCCTATCGGAGGATGCCCTTCGGTTTATGTAATGCACCGGCTACCTTTCAGCGGTGTATGTTGTCAATCTTTGCTGATATGATGGAGGACAAAATTGAGGTATTTATGGATGATTTCTCTATTTTTGGTAAGTCTTTTGATCATTGCTTGAACAATTTAAATGCCGTTCTGAAGAGATGCATAAGTACTAATTTGGTTTTGAATTGGGAAAAATGTCATTTTATGGTTAAAGAAGGTATTGTGCTTGGTCACAAAATCTCTTCAAAAGGCATACAGGTTGATCAAGCAAAGATAGAGGTTATTAAGGATTTGCCTCCTCCCGTAAACATTAAGGGAGTGAGAAGCTTTTTGGGTCAGGCCGGTTTTTATTGGCGTTTTATTAAAGATTTTTCTAAAATAGCAAAACCCTTAAGCAACCTCCTTGTTAAAGAGAATGATTTCAAATTTGATAATGAATGTCTAAATGCTTTTGTGACTATTAAGGAAAAGTTGGTCATCGCGCCCATAATCGTTGCACCCAATTGGGATCTTTCATTTGAATTAATGTGTGATGCAAGCGATTATGCGGTTGGAGCGGTACTAGGCCAACGACATGCGAAGTTTTTCCATGCCATATACTATGCGAGCAAAGTTTTGAATGAAAACCAAGTGAATTACACCACCACTGAAAAAGAATTGCTCGCAGTCGTATTTGCGTTGGAAAAATTCCGCCAATATCTAATTAGTTCAAAAGTGATTGTCTTTACAGATCATGCAGCACTTAGGTACTTACTCACAAAGCCAGAGTCAAAACCTCGACTCTTGAGGTGGGTGTTACTCCTACAGGAATTTGATTTGGAGATAAAAGACAAAAAGGGAGTGGAAAATGTGGTGGCTGACCACTTGTCTAGACTCGACAATCCAAAGGTGACCCAAAAGGAGAAGCGCATCAATGAGGAATTTCCGGATGAAAAACTATTTGCAGTATCTAAAAGACCTTGGTTTGCCGACATGGTTAACTACAAGGCAAGCAAAGCAATTCCGGAAGATTTCTCCTATCAACAAGCAAAAAAGTTTACAAGAGATGCGAACTTCTACCTTTGGGATGAACCTTATTTGTTCAAGATAGGCCAAGATGGTCTAATGAGAAGATGTGTAGATGAAAATGAAGCAAGAGATATCATGTGGCATTGTCATAGTTCGCCTTATGGTGGACACCACAGTGGACCAAGGACGGCGGCCAAAGTGCTCCAAAGCGGTTTCTTTTGGCCGACATTGTTTAAGGATTGTACTAAATTTGTGAAGAGCTGTGATAATTGCCAGAGGACCGGCAAAATTTCAAGGAGGGATGAGATGCCTCTTAATGGCATGCTGGAAGTAGAACCCTTTGATTGCTGGGGGATTGACTTCATGGGACCTTTCCCATCTTCTAAGTCTAACCTCCATATATTAGTATGTGTGGATTATGTGACAAAATGGGTTGAAGCCATTGCTTGTAAAGCTAATGATGCCCATACCGTGGTGAAGTTTCTCAAAAACAATATTTTTACCCGGTTTGGTGTTCCACGAGTTCTGATAAGTGATGGAGGAAAACATTTTTGTAACAAGTATCTGGAGAACTTATTGGCCAAGTACAATGTGAAGCATAAGGTGGCTACCCCTTATCATCCTCAGACAAGTGGTCAAGTTGAAGTGTCCAACCGTCAATTGAAACAGATTCTTGAAAAGACAGTTTCCTCATCACGGAAGGATTGGTCTATGAAGCTGGACGACGCCTTCCGGGCTTATAGAACTGCTTTCAAAACCCATCTGGGGTTCTCACCTTATCAGCTCGTTTATGGCAAGGCGTGTCATTTACCGGTTGAACTTGAGCATAAAACTTATTGGGCTGTTAAATTTTTAAATTTTGATGCAGGTTTAGCAGGTGAAAAGCGGTTACTGAAGCTGAATGAGTTGGAAGAGTGGAGACTCCAGGCGTATGAGAACGCCGTGATCTACAAAGCGAGAACCAAGAAATACCATGACAAGGGTCTAGTACCAAAGGTGTTTCAGAAGGGACAACAAGTCTTGTTGTTCAATTCTCGATTGAAGTTATTTCCGGGAAAACTCAAGTCCCGTTGGTCTGGTCCTTTCATCATCAAAGAAGTGTTCCCACATGGGGCAATAGAAATCTTCCCACCGGGAGAAGAAGATAAAGCTTTCAAAGTGAATGGCCAGAGACTAAAGATTTACAAAGGAGGAGAACTTGATCGCCACAAGGTGGTCCTACCTCTCCATGACCCTTGAGGTCATTGGACGTCAAGCATCGGGACGTTAAACAAGCGTGTGGCCTTTGGTCACGGACCGTCAAGCTATTGACGCTAAACGAGCGCTGCTTGGGAGGCAACCCAAGGTTTTTATTTACTAATATCTAGTTTTGTATGTCTAATTGTGGTTGCAGGTTAGGCAAAAACGAGTAGAGCCAAAGAAAAAATATATTTTTTGAACCATGGTGTACCAGTTGGCGCGCGGCGCCAGCACAGGCCTAGATAGGGCTGTCAATTCTGACCAGTGGCGCGCGGTGCGGACGGGGTGGCACGCGGCGCCAGCACGATTAATTGGACAAGTTCAGCAAAAAAAATTACACTTCTTCTTCTTCCCTCAACACAACCCTCGCCGCCCACCACCTTCTTCTTCAACCAACCACCCAAAACCTCCATTAACAACCAAAACAACACACAAAAACTCTAACCCACCACTTATATACCCTCAATCAACCCTAAACAACTTCAAATTCAACCAATCCAACCAAAAATCCACCAAAATTCATACCAAAACCCTAACCCCCAAATCTAAAAAAATTCAAAAATTCTCATTCTCAATCACCTTACCCACACGAAATTTCCCCCATAACCCATAAAATTACACTTCAAAACCTTAAACCCACACCATAACCAAGCCTTCAAACAAACCAAAACCTCAAAAATTCCAATTTTTCACCCACCAAAAACCCCTACTCGAAAATCCCATTTCCACTCTCACAACCACACTCAACATTGCTATGGGGAGGAAGAATGATGGTAAGAAAAAAGCACCACAACAAGGGGAAAAACCAAGGGTACGAAAAAGGAGCACTCGAGGGAGCACACTTGAGGGAGGAGGAAATTCCAACCGCTCTCAACCAACTCACCACTTGTCCTACAGTGAAGCCTACCAAGCTTCCAATTCACAGGACGCTACTTGGAGTGACATTTTCTACTGTGAAAACCGAAAGAACAGGTATAATTTCATAAAAACTTTTGGCTTCAATCAAGAAAAAGGATTTAGTGATGAGTTGAAAGCTGTCCCGGAGATCTACGAGGAACTTAGGCGTAGAAAATGGTTAAAATTCAATAGCTTAATGATAAAGGACAATGTCATAGGAAATGAGAGGTTGGTTCGGGAATTTTTTGCCAATGCTTGGAAAGAACCGTATGACCAGCATATAGATAGAGCTTATTTTAGAGGGGTGATGATTGATTTTTCAGCTTTGGCCCTAAATGAGTTTCTGGGAGCTGAAATTCCTTTCCGGTGTGCGTTGGAATCGGCCACAATTGATTTTCCTAAGTGGCCCGAGGTGAGACGAAGTGTGATTAAGAATTTTGTAGGTCGTCCTGGTACCCAATGGCTGAAGTATACGGGAGGAGAATTTCCCACGAAGATTAGATTGGGTGATTTCAAACCCGTGGCACGTGCTTGGGCTGAATTTGTTGTGCACAATATCACTCCGGTATCAAACTCCTCAGAATATCAAGTTGAGAATGCTTTGGCGGTGAAGCTGATTATGGAGAAGAAGGACATCAATTTGGGGCAGTGGTTGGTTAGAAGCATTAGAAGAATCGCCAACAATGGACAGCCGAGTTTTACTTTGGGGCATTGTAACTTAATCACCGCTCTATGCAGAGCCAGGGGTGTTCCTGAAACAGATGACGATAACCCCTGTTTGCCAATCTGTGCCATGACACTGCGATACTTCCAAAATTATGACGCAGGTCCTGTTGGCGCCCAACCAAGGGCTGCTCGAGCTAGAGCGAATGTGGCTCGTGAGGAACCTGAAGAGGATGAAGAGATGATAGAGATAGACCGTTATGAGAGTGGGGCGCATCCAACTCAGCAACAACCACCAGAGATGCCGCGCCCCACTTATTCCGAAGATGAGGTTTCCGCTTTGATGACTCAGTTGGCCATTGCTCGTGCATGCAATGTGCCTCACACCTTCTATAGCGATCAGTCCGTCCTCTACCAGCAGGCAAGGGAAGCAGATTTCAGACCACCTCCCTTGTACCCCCAGTACAGCTCGTTGGCAAGATTGCATGCCCAACATGCCATTGAAAATGCTCACACCACAGCAAGACAGTTGGATGAGGGAGAGAGGTGGCAGCAGGACTATGATGCTTATCAGGCGAGGCAGACATTTTATGAGGCAGACTTTGGCCTCGATGAGAGACATGATGGGAGCGGATCGTCCCATCAGCAGTGACTCTATGGTATTACCTAATACCTTGAACTTGAATTTAATTTTGTTTTTTATGAATGTTTGTGTCTTTTTGAAAACTTGTGCACTATTGAGATTTGTTTGGTCTGAAATATGCGAAGTCTGTTAGGTTAGCGTCTCTGAAACATGATTGTGTGATTTTCTTGTTGACTACATTGTATGCTTGAATGTTATTAGAAAAGCTGAGGAAATTTTTCAAACATTGACCACCTGATAATCCGGCCCAGCCGTGAGGATTCGAGCTTAAACACTGAATTTTTTTTTCTTATGAGAGATTCCACAACTTAGCTAATTTGCTAGAACTTGCGTATGTTCTCTTTCTTGATTGATCGTTACAAATTACACACCGAGGCAAGTTGTTTTTACCTTGAGCCTTTTTGAAGCCACCTTTAATATTATATCCTTCGTTAACCCCTTTGAGCTGAAAGAAAAATGTTATTCCTTGCTGAACCCAAATTTTTTTTCAAAAGAAATGAAAAACAAAAAAAGATGATTTTCTTGCAGTTCAGACACTTAACTGATATTTGAGCACAATGCTCATTATAAGTTTGGGGTTGCTTTCTTGTTCAAAAAAAAGTTTGGGGTTGCTTTTGGAATTAGCAACTTAATAAGTTTGGGGTGGGGTACTAGAGAACTGAAAAAGAAAAAAACACGATGATGAATGAAAAGAAAAAAGAGGTATTTCATACACCTCTCAAAAGAAAAAAAAAACACATATATGTGATTGAAAAATTTTAAGTTCTCTAGTATAAACCGCTAAGTGTAAAGGGAAAGAAAAATAAAAAAACTGCATTGTTTAGAAAAGGTGATCTTGAAAACTCCAAGTTTTTCTGCTTACCATCCAAAAACATCCACCCTTAAACCTTAGCCCCGTTATAACCCTCAAGTCCTCTAAAAGGTGTGAATTTGTTTGTGTGTCGATCGATTGTAGAATGTTTGCAAGCATATGGTTGAATAGCTATGACTGTGTTGATTGAGCGTATTTAACCATCTGAAACAGGAGAGAAAGTGAGGGAGTGGAGCGATTATGTTTGGTCAATTTTTGCAAAAGGTTCTTGCTATTGTAATAATATTCGGTGTGCATGTGTAGTTATAATAGGAATGATCATAGGAGTGTTGATTATGATGTTTGACTTGACTGACTTTGCTGATGTGATTAAACTGTTAAGATAGTGCCATGTTTTCCAATAGATGCAGATATTCCTTGAGGACAAGGAAAAGTTCAAGTTTGGGGTTGTGATGACTTCACGTCATTACTATGTTTCTAACCACTTTACAGGTTATTTTAGTTAGTATTTGCTATGTTTTCCGTAAGAAATAAGGAGAAAAAGAATCATGACAAGTTGGCTCTAAGCACAAAGATTTGAAGAGAAAACAAGAGGAAAAGCTGAAGTTGGCGCACCGGCATAGGCAGTATGGCGCGCGGCGCCTAGAAGAGTCTACATAGTCCTGTCGATTCTAACTAGTCGCGCGCGGCGCGAACGGGAAGGCGCGTGGCGCCACTGCGTAACCTAGGTCTATAAATTGATTTTTTCTTCACAATTAGGATTACAGAATTTGACGGCGAAAAAAGGCAACTTTTGAGATCAAGTCCCAGAGCTAGTTTTCCTTCTTGGAATGAATTCTTTCACTCTTATTATTGTTTATGCTTTGATTATGAGTAACTAAACTCTTTGATTGGATCCTAGGGGATTCTAATTATTAATGTCTTGAACTATGTATTTCATATGATTTGTTAATCGAATTACGAAGTTAGTATTCATTCAATTGTCTCTTAATCTTAATGCTTTATACAAAGTCGCGAATTGTATGATGATTATAATTGTTTGTTTACTAAGACATTAGAAACAAATTGATTGACCTAGGGATAATTGTTCAATTAACTTGTACTTTAGACATATTGGTTTGTTAATTGAGAATTCAAGGATTAAAGGGCAAAAACCTAAATTGATTATAGGTCATCCTAAGACATTAGGGATTGATAATCAATTTGGAGGATTATGTACCAAGACATTGGACATAGTTATTTAATTTAATCGAATCATGAAACTAAGTTCGTAGTTTGTTAACAAGCAAGGAATACCAAGACAATAGTAATTAGATGAACCGAAAAGGTCCAATCGCTTTCGCATCTTGAAAGGAAACCATATTTTATTGCTGTTTATTTTCTTAAGTCTGAAACCTAAAAACTCCCCCCAATTTATGTTATTGCAAGTTTACTTTCGTATGATACCAATTACTTGCATTTGATTCGGAAGAATCCCTGCGGATACGATAATTTACATACTTACTTTGATACTTCATCACCACCGATCTTTAATTTTTCCGAGGGAAAGGAGAAAAGTTCGAAAAAACCCTATTTTTTAGAGATCAAATTCCGGGGGTTAGTTATACGAAGGGAATGTATTAGCACCCTAAGTATCTATAGTATCCTATAGGAACCTCTTGTTTTTATTTCTAACTTTGCGCTTTATTTTTAATTGCTTGTAAAAATGTATAAGTGTTGGAATTAAAGTGATGATGAAAAAGAAGTTTAAAGTGATGGAAAAGGAAAAATGTTTTTGGTTGATTTTATTTGATTCGCAAAGACAAGTCTCATGCCTACGTAGCCGAAGGATCAAAATATCGTAGTTCGGAGTAAAAAACCGAGTAAATTTGTTTTTTTGATTTTAAGGTTTTTGAAAATGGTTTTAAAGACCAAAAAGAAAAGTGTGAGTTTGATTTATTTTTTATTTGTGAAAGAAAGTCTAAATGATTAAATTGATTAAAGTTTGATTATGAAATAAGACGCAGACACTTGGTTTAAAATCCAAGGTTTATTGAGAAAAGGTTTTGAGTGATAAAAGACACTTGGTTTAAAATCCAAGGTTTTTGCATGATTAAAGATGTTTGATTGAAGAAAATGCACTTGGTTTAAAATCCAAGGTTTTTGCGAGAAAAAGGAACACTTGGGTTAATATCCAAGGTTTTAGCGATAAAAGAAGCCATTGGTTTAAAGTCCAAGGCACTTGGTTTAAAATCCAAGTTTACGATAAAAAAGAACTCTTGGGTTAAAATCCAAGGTTTTCACGATAAAGGATGCCGTTGGTTTAAAGTCCAAGGCACTTGGTTTAAAATCCAAGTTTAGCGATGAAAAAGAACTCTTGGGTTAAAATCCAAGGTTTTTATGGTGAAAGAGGCCATTGGTTTAAAGTCCAAGGCACTTGGTTTAAAATCCAAGTTTTGCAATGAAAAAGAACTCTTGGGTTAAAATCCAAGGTTTTCACGATAAAAAGAAACGTTTGGTTTAAAGTCCAAAGTTTTGAAAAATGCTTGATGACAAAATATTTTTGTACTTTTGAATAAATTGCTTTGATATTTTTTGAAAGAGGTTTTGACCTCATTTTTCGATAAAGAAGGAATTGGATAACGGTTGCGCGCGAAAAATCATATTAACGTTACAACAAATAATTAAGCGCGAAGACAATTCGTAATGATATTTTGATCAAAACGATGTCTTTTCCCTCGGAATTTAATATTCTAACGTTTTTGCGAAAAGCAATAAAAATAAATATGCATGAGATGCAAGTTTTCATTTAGAGTACATTTGTTCCTAATTACATTCTAAAATATTTACGAGAAAATAAACATGAAGTGAATGCAAGAGAGAAGATGCTATGCAATTTTTATTTATAATTACATCAAATCCTAAAATACATTCTATGAAGTTAATTAATTAGGCAATAAATTAATTGTTAGATTAGCAAGCAATAATAAAGTATGTTAGTAACAATAATAATGATAAGTTAGTAAGTTAGTAATAATAAAGAATAAAGAGCATGAATAATAAAAGTTAAGTTAGTAAGTTGGTATCAATAATTAGAAATAACGAGCATAAATAAAAATGTTAGATTAGTGAGCATAAATTAAAGCCAAAATAAACACATATGATCATGAAATATATAAATAATAAAAAATAAAAAGAACCTCAAATTAGTGCTTATTTTGGATTTAATAGCTCATTGAAGCACATTCCCTAAGCACTTTTATCATAGGTTAAAAAAAAATAAAAAATAAAAATAGAAGGGGTGCAAATAGCAATAAAAACAGAAAGGGGGTGCAAAAAGCACTACTGGGTCCAAGCCCAGCTGGGGTGCGTGGCCCAGTAGGGGGTGTGTGAAGCAAAATGATCAAACAGAATCAGAGCCGTCTGATCGATCAGATGACTCTTATTTAATCAAAAAGAAAATGAATCAGGCGCGTCCGATCCAGATCTGAGGGACTTAGGCACGCGGGTGCATGATTAAAGGGACAGTCCAGCATATACAGGATCGGGTTGGGGTATATAAACCCCAAACCCTAAAAAAACACTTCATCTCTTCTCTCTTATCTCTTCTCCACCGCTCAACTCCTCTCCTCACTCTCTCGACTCTTTTTCTGTTCTCTCTAAATTCCGTTTTTCAAAAAAACACAACATCAAAACTATACAAAAATTAACTCCCAAATTCCCTTCTAACTTCAAAATAAACAAACAACATCACCCTAGATCAGATCAAAAAGGAAAGAAAAAGAAAGGTTTCGACCTTTTGCTGTGGGTTTCTTATTCTCCTCGTGATTTCTCTTCTTCTCTTTGTTTTTGTTTCGGTTTTTTCGATTTGTTTCGTTTTGAGAGGAAAAAAAACGTTGTTTGGTTCTGTGATCTGTTTTCCGAAGGAAAAGGAAGTATTTTTATCCTTTGGTTTTTTTTGAAAAAGAAAGAAAGAGATTTGAGGATTTATGGCTTTTGGTTGTTGATAAATCTATGAGGTTTGTGATGTTTTTGATTCAATCATTTTCGGATTTGGTTTCTGTTTACGGAATTTAATCCAGAATGAAAAATATATTTATTATTTTTTAGGATTTTTGTGTTCTGTTTACTAGTTTGATTTGTGGTTTTCTGGTTTATGAACAATGGTGATGATGAACTTGTGTTTTTTTTGTTTTGGATTTTTTTGTGATTTTTGATCTGAAAAAGGAAGAAGAAAGTGATGGTTTTCTATTTCTGCGGCTGGCTTCTTTTTTTCTGACCTTGGAAGCTGTGCATTAAATGCAGTATTTATACTGTGTCAGACCTAGGGTTTTTTGGCAGATGAAAATTTCCCCTTTTGGACAAAATTGCCCTTTTGGGCTTGGATGATGACAAAAACACACTTGGACCCAAAAATAAAAACCTAGAAAAAACCTCAGCAAAATGAAAACGAAAATAAGAAATAAAAAACAATACATAATAATAAAAACTTAAAAAAAATAAAACATAATAAAAAAACCAAATTAAATAATAATAATAAAAAAAAATTAATATATATACAAAAAAATAAAAAAAATAATAATAAAAGGAAAGAAAATAAAAATGAAACCAAATAAATGAGGTATTTTAAAATATCTCTCTGCGGAAATTTCGTCAGAAACGACAAAGGAAAAAAAACAGTTTTAAACGCCGAATAAAAGTGATCGGTCAAAAAATGAGGTATGACAGATGCCCCTATTTAAGTTTCTTCCATCGGAGATAAAAAGAAAAAGATGATTTTTTGATGATGTTTTTGTTTTGGTTCGACGATGGAAGAGACTTAAATACAGAGTCCACAATTTTTGACCGGACTAAACTATAAATGCTATGATATGAAGTTATGAGTGTTATGCTTATGAGTGTTTGAATGTACGGAAGATTATTTGACAAAAGTAATGAAGACAGAAAGCGATAAAGTCCTGTGTATGGACAGAGGTAAAGATAGAAAACGATAAAGTCCTGTGTGCGGACAGAAGTAAAGACAAAAAGCAATAAAGTCATGTGTGCGGACAGAAGTAAAGACAGAAAGCGATAAAGTCCTGTGTGCGGACAGAAGTAAAGACAGAAAGCAATAAAGTCCTGTGTGTGGACAGAAGTAAAGACAAAAAGCAATAAAGTCATGTGTGCGGACAGAAGTAAAGACAGAAAGCGATAAAGTCCTGTGTGCGGACAGAAGTAAAGACAGTGTCTACCAACATTGTGGGATGGTAAGGACAAGTAAAGGCAGTGTCTACCAACATTGTGGGATGGTAAGGACACAACGAGGAAATAAGTTGTCTGCTGTCATTGTGGGGGAGCAGGACATAACAAGAATAAATATTTGTCTTGACCAGACGCACTGGAGATGACTTCTTTTGGGGGAATTAACCACAAGTTTGCAGTTAATTGTTTGCAAAACCTGCTACTTGAAATATGTTTGATGGAGACATCTCTGGACCAGACTCACTGGGGATGACTCTTTTTTTGTGTGATGTATGATTGATAGAGACATCTCTGGACCAGACTCACTGGGGATGACTCTTTTTTTCTTGTGATGTGTGTTTGATGGAGACATCTCTGGACCAAATACACTGGGGATGACTTTTTTTTTTGATGTATTGAAGCAAGACACATGATGGTCAATGCAGTATGTATGGATGATTTTGTGTGTATGTTGCATGTAAATATGAATGTATGTATGAATATGTGGATGATTGTATGTATGTATGTATGTATGTATGTATATGTACGTATGTTTGATGGTATGTATGTATGAATGATTGTATGTATGTATGAATGTATGTTATGAAGCTTGTATTTGTATGATTGAATGATATTTATACAGGACTGTATGAGATAAAAGTTTGACCAGGTAAGATGAACATTGGGCCGACGTATCCGTACAACCACTCCATAGTTCTACACTGGGGACAGCACCCTTACAGGTGAAATAAATCAGATCCTCGGGGTAAACCCGGTATGGTATGTCAATCCATGGTAAGAATGATTGCTTCTTGGCGTAAAGCCCGTCGGTCATAGGTTTGGCAGAAGTCGCCATTTTGTACAATGAAACCGAATATTTTCTCATGGTCTTGTTTCGACAGTCATGCTTTTGCTTTTTTTTTTGTACCTTTTTGGAATCTCTAACTTTTGCCTGGATCGCCCTTTCGGGTTTTCAATCCACCGGGACGCTCATTTTTGCCTAAGCCGCCCTTTCGGGTTTTCGACTTAGCGAGCTTTTTTTTTTTTTTTTAGAAAGAAACCAGATTGATATGCTGATATGCAAACTTCTCCAAGAGATGTCATCTGTTGTTGATATGCAAACTTCCCAAAGAGATGCCATTTGCTGTTGATAATGCAAACATCTCAAAGAGATGTCATTTGCTGCTGATACGCAAACTTCCCAGAGATGCCATTTGCTGTTGAATGAGCCTCCCAAAACGGATCTCAGCTTCTTCTTTCACTGGGGAAAAGAAAACCATACAAGCTTCTTAAAGATAACCACTTGTTGGAGATTACCAGAGAACAGTCAAGTTCAGTATTCAATTGAGGAATGGTGGATCACATGCTCAGCATATTATAGTAACACACATGTCCATAAGAACCCAAAATATCAACTCGATGATTATTGACTCAAGGAGGAAGAGACATAACAATTATCTTGGCAGATCTGGATTGCCCCTAAAAACCATTTCAGATGCTCCAAGTGAGTGAAACCTTGACTTTGAATCTTTGAAGTGTATGCCCCTGGATGTAAAGACTTGCCCCTGATTGGCAAGTTCCTGAGGTAATTTGCCCCAAGTTAGGAGCGTTTTGAGTTGATTTGCTCTTGATTAAACCATTTGATTGAATTTCCTTGATGCCAAATAAAAATTTGCAAATAAAATTGTTTCTTTTGAAAAGTGTTTCTAATGTAATGTACATGCAAGTTTTGGAATCGGAAAAATTTATAGAAAACACATGTGGTGTGTGTAAAAGATAGTTACTCAACAAACAGGTGGAATTAGTTTTAACAAAATTTTGCTGATTATGGTTTCAAGTAAACCTAGCTCCAATTAGGTCTTTTGAGGGTTATAACGTGGCCTGGTTCATGGTTTTGAAAAGAAAAGATTATTAGGCTTAAAATTCTGTTTTAACCCACCCATTCTTCCTTGATGTCCTTCATTCCTACATTCAATTAATTCATCAGACACACTTTGGTTGACAAGATGATTTCTTTTGACAATGATGTTTGAGGTTGACACTTTGGTCGAAGCTTTGATGAGATTCTTGAAGTGGCAGTCACTTTCCGTTCACAAGCTTGTTTTCATCATTTGTGCTCTTAATCCCTGATTTTTGCATGGACCAATTTTTTCGGATTTCGCGGTCCATCGGGATGCCCTAAATTTTGCCTAAGTCTTTTCACTTAGCGGGCTTTTGTTGTTGTTTTTGTTTTTTTTTGTGTGTAGGATGTTTGTGACTGCCACATGTTATTGTGAGTTTTGTCTACTCATGACTTCCTCTATCTCAACAGATTTATCCTCTTGTATTGGGATGTATCATTGAATTAATTGAAAGACTACCCTGCCCCGGGTTAAGATTAAGGGTTTTTTTTTATATAGAAAGAACACCAACTTCTGGCTCAAAGGGGTTGACTACGGATTATCTCCTTATTTCTCCGGTGTTTGGGAAGTGAAACAATGCCTTACATCATCAACCGGGTCTTACTAATGAAAGCATATATCAGTACATATCAGCAATTTTAAACATTTAGTTTACATCATCCTCCCCTCAAGTTTGAAATGTGAAATAGAAAAAACATCGCCGTTTATGATGGCACAAGAAAAGAGTGTGTTGAGTTTTGAAGATTGGCTTCATTTTTGGTAAAATAAGCCTGAGGCCAAATGTGGGTACCAATGCAGTAACATTGGGAACCACGGCCTGATAACGCGCCTTATCCTTATCTTGATCTAAAGCGCGCGGATATGTTTGAAGAATTGAAGAAACAAACTTGGGCTTCCTTATTCAACAAGGAACAAGTTTGTTAGCTGAAGATTGAAGATCTACAGCTGGAGTTTAAAAAGATAAAAACAAATCAAATATTATTTGTTTGAAGATAAAAACAAATCAATGTTATTTGTTTGGTAAAAGATAAAAACAAATCAATATTATTTGTTTGTCAAAGGATAAAAACAAATCAATATTATTTGTTTGGTCAAGAGGATCGATAAAAGATAAAACAAACAAATATTAAATGTTTGTGTAACAAATTATCTTTTGAAGCAAACGGATTTAAATCAAAGATAAGTTTGCAACAACCGATCCTATTCTTCATGAAGCCAAGGAGATTCAAGACTCTATATAAAGAAGCAAGCTTCATTCGTTGAAGAGTACCTGAAACACATTGAAGATACAAACGCTATAGAGCGATTGAGAAGTTTTAGGCTTAGGATTTAGTTTTAGATCCTAGTTATTCTTTTGAGTATCACGATTGATACTTGATTAAGAATAAGGTGTTAACTCTTAAGCTTTTAAGCACAGAGTGTGATTAAGTTTTTAGAACATAATTAGAAAATCCACAGGTTGTGTGGTTGAGGGGAAGTGAGAGGGGTCTCATACTTAGGACGTTCTTAAGTAGAAATCTACACGGGTAGTTGCTAGGTGATAAGCTGTAAGCGGGGCGTTTGCGGAGAGCTTTGAACAACTTTACCATAGTGGATTTCCTTCCTAGATTGGTATCCCCCAGAGTAGGTGAGTTGCACCGAACTGGGTTAACAATAACTTGTGTTATTTAAATTCTGTTGATTTATTATTGTGTGTCCAGGAGGACCAGTGTTGCAACATCGTGCACCACATTGGTCCCTCGCGTGCTAGAATTTCAATTGGTATCAGAGCAGGCACCCTAGGTGATTGGGTGAGCTCCAGGGAAGATACTTTCTGGCAAGATGGACAGAGAAGGAGGACTCATGAACAGACCACCACTTCTGGATGGCTCTAACTTTGACTATTGGAAATCAAGGATGATTGCATTCTTAAAATCACTTGATAGTAGGACTTGGAAAGCAGTCCTCAAAGGATGGGAACATCCCAAGGTCAAAGATGCTAATGGAGCCATACTGAAGAATTGAAACCAGAAGAAGAATGGAATACTACTGAAGATGCACTAGCACTGGGGAACTCAAAAGCATTGAATGCTTTATTCAATGGAGTTGACAAGAACATGTTCAGGCTGATCAAACAATGCACGACTGCCAAAGAAGCTTGGGAAATCCTCATCACAGCTCATGAAGGAACAAGCAAAGTGAAGATGTCTAGACTCCAAATGCTAACCACCCAGTTTGAAGGTCTGAAGATGAAAGAAGAAGAAACAGTGCATGACTTTCACATGAGCATACTTGATTATGCAAACACCTTTGATTCTTTAGGTGAGAAAATACCTGAAGAAAAATTGGTAAGGAAACTCCTCAGATCCTTACCACCCAGGTTTGACATGAAAGTCACTGCCATCGAGGAATTCAGAGAAATAGAAAGCATGAAGCTGGATGAATTAGTAGGTTCCCTTCAAAATTTTGAACTCTCTATGAAGGACAGAACTGAAAAGAAAAACAAGAGCATTGCTTTTGTGTCTAATACTGATGAAGAGTCAGAGAGTGACAAAGAAGCTGATGAAGACATCTCAGAGGCCTTAGTATTACTGGGAAAACAATTCAACAAAATACTAAGGAGGACAAGGCCAAGGACCAATGTGAAGCACATCCAGCCCGACATCAGCAAACAAGGAAATATGTCAAGGAAACCAAGAACTGAAGATAGAAACATTCAAGGCAGAGGAGTTCAATGCCATGAATGTGAAGGCTATGGACATATCAAGGCAGAATGTCCAACCTATCTGAAGAAACAGAAGAAAGGCCTAAATGTTATATCATGGTCTGATGAAGAATCTGAAAGTGACAATGAAGCAACCAACTCAGTAAATGCCATGACTGGAAGATGCGAGTCTGATTCAGATTCTGATGAAGATGTTTCCTACAATAAACTTGCTGCAACCTACAAGGAGTTGTGCATCAAAAGTGGAGAACTTTGCAAAACAAATGAGGAGCAAAGGAAGACCATTGCCCAACTTGAAAAAGAAAAGCAAGTGCACCTGTCTACCATAGCTAATCTTGAGAATGAAGCAAGCATGCTAAACTCCCAGTTTGAAAGCATGGACAAACAACTCAGATTGCTAAACAACGTCACTGACAGGTTAGATGGTATTCTGGAAGCAAATAAACGGACCAAGCAAGGCAAAGGATTGGGTTATCATTCCCCAAAGAAACAAGCCTCTGGACCTGCCAAGAAATTTGCACCAGCCAACCTTTGGTATGGAACCAGAAAGCAGGGTCAAATGTTTCCACATCCGGTACCACACCAGAGAAGGTCCAGACAGTGCCAACATCATGGACCACATCAGCGACCTCCACGGTATGAATCATGGAGATGCTACTACTGTGGAAAGTATGGACACATAAAGGCTCAGTGCTATAAGCTTCATGGGTATCCATACAAAGGAAGACAAGTCAGCCCACCTCCGAAAAAGGTTGAAAAGAAGAAGTTTTGGAAGACCAAATCCAATGTTGAAGTCAAAGCCCTTATTGCTCACACATCCTTCAAAGTCTCCTCAAAAGAAGATTGGTACTTTGATAGTGGATGTTCTAGACACATGACTGGTGAAAAGAAATACCTCAATGAAATAAATCCATACACCACCAGTTTTGTGACCTTTGGAGATGGAGCAAAAGGAGAAATCAAGGGGATTGGAAATCTAATCAACAAAGGATTACCAAAACTCAATGATGTTCTATTGTTAAAAGGACTGACTGCTAACTTGATAAGCATAAGTCAGTTATGTGACCAAGGGCTGAAGGTGAACTTCACCAAGAATAAATGTTTGATCACTAATGACAAAAATACAGTGATCATGAAGGGAGCAAGATCCAAGGATAATTGCTACCTATGGATTCCCCAGGAAACAACACACTCATCTATCACTAATCTACTTAGCAAGGAGGATGAAGTAAGGCTGTGGCACCAAAAGCTTGGGCATTTGCATCTCAAAGGAATGAAGAGGATTATAGCTGAAGATGCCATAAGAGGAATACCCAAGCTCAGTATTGAAGAAGGAAGCATATGTGGAGAGTGTCAAGTAGGGAAGCAGACCAAAATGTCGCACCCAAGGTTGGAACATCAGACCACAACCAAGGTACTTGAACTACTCCATATGGACTTGATGGGACCAATGCAAGTTGAAAGTCTTGGAGGCAAGAGGTATGCCTTTGTGGTAGTGGATGATTTCTCTAGGTACACTTGGATAAACTTCAATAGAGAGAAGTCAGATACATTGGAAGTGTTCAAGGAGCTGTTTCTAAAGATGCAAAGAGAAAAGGGATTTGGAATTGTCAAAATTAGAAGTGATCATGGAAAGGAGTTTGAAAATTCCAAGTTCTCTGAGTTCTGTACCTCTGAAGGAATAAGTCATGAATTCTCAGCACCAATCACACCTCAACAAAATGGTGTGGTAGAAAGGAAGAATAGAACCTTGCAAGAATCAGCTCGTGTGATGCTACATGCCAAGGATCTCACTCAAAACTTCTGGGCAGAAGCCATGAACACTGCATGCTATGTTCATAATCGTGTCACACTCAGAAAATGTACCACTACCACTCTCTATGAACTCTGGAAAGGAAGAAAGCCAACAGTAAAATACTTTCATGTCTTTGGAAGTAAATGCTACATACTAGTTGATAGAGAACAGAGGAGAAAGATGGACCCCAAGAGTGATGAAGGTATCTTTCTTGGCTACTCAACTAATAGCAAGGTATATAGAGTCTTTAACAACAGGACCAGAACCATGATGGAGTCCATAAATGTTGTTATTGATGACTCTCCTGGAGTAAAGGTACCAGATGTGGTCCCTAATGTTGACACATCAGGGCCCCTGATCGACAGCACTGAAGATCAAGAGACTCAAGAAGGAATTGACTCAGAAACAGAAAGTCAACTGTTCAAGAAAGGTCCATCTATCAGAGTTCAGAAGAATCATCCCAAAGAACTCATCATTGGAAATCCAGATCAAGGCATCACTACAAGGAGATCTAATGAGCTAGTGGCCAACTCATGTTTTGTGTCCAAAATTGAACCAAAGAATGTGAAAGAAGCTATCACAGATGAATTTTGGATCATTGCAATGCAAGAGGAGCTGAATGAGTTCAAGAGGAATGAAGTATGGGACTTAGTTCCTAGACCCAAAGGTGTAAATATCATTGGCACCAAGTGGGTTTACAAGAACAAGTATGATGAGAAGGGAACTATCACCAGAAACAAAGCAAGACTAGTTGCTCAAGGTTATACTCAGATTGAAGGAGTAGACTTTGATGAAACATTTGCTCCAGTAGCACGCCTTGAGTCCATAAGCTTACTATTAGGAGTTGCTTGTATTCTAAGGTTCAAATTGTTCCAGATGGATGTAAAGAGTGCCTTCCTAAATGGGTACCTTAAGGAAGAAGTATATGTGGAGCAGCCTAAAGGGTTTGTAGATCCCCACCTATCAGATCATGTATACAAACTAAAGAATGCGCTTTATGGCCTAAAGCAAGCTCCAAGGGCATGGTATGAAAGATTGACAACATACCTGGTGAAGAATGGCTACAGGAAGGGAGAGACAGGCAAAACCTTGTTTGTCAAAGAAGAAAAAGGAAAGCTCATGATTGCACAAGTTTATGTGGACGATATTGTCTTTGGAGGAATGTCAGACACAATGGTTCAACATTTTGTCCATCAGATGCAGTCTGAATTTGAGATGAGCTTAGTAGGAGAGCTGACTTACTTCCTAGGACTTCAAGTCAAGCAAATGGAAGACACAATATTCATCTCTCAAAGCAAATATGCCAAGAATATTGTAAAGAAGTTTGGAATGGAGAATGCTAGTCACAAAAGGACTCCTGCAGCAACACACTTAAAACTCACCAAAGATGAGAAAGGTGTTGATGTAGATCAAATTCAGTATAGAAGCATGATAGGAAGCCTTCTATATCTCACTGCTAGTAGGCCAGACATTGCCTTTGCAGTTGGAGTATGTGCTAGATATCAAGCTGCACCAAAGATGAGCCACCTCAGACAAGTCAAGAGAATTCTCAAGTATGTGAGTGGAACATGCAACTATGGGATCATGTACTCCCATGGTGAAGACTCAAAGTTGATTGGGTATTGTGATGCAGACTGGGCAGGAAGTGCAGATGATAGGAAAAGTACCTCAGGTGGATGTTTCTTTTTGGGGAATAACTTAATCTCCTGGTTCAGCAAGAAACAAAATAATGTATCACTATCCACAGCTGAGGCAGAGTATATTGTAGCTGGTAGTAGTTGCTCTCAGATCCTATGGATGAAGCAGATGCTAAGTGAGTACAATGTGGGGCAAGATGTTATAACATTGTACTGTGACAACTTAAGTGCTATAAATATTTCCAAGAATCTTATTCAGCATAGTAGGACAAAGCACATTGATATAAGGCATCACTTCATTAGGGATTTGGTGGAAGAAAATATTGTGACCTTGGAACATGTGACTACTGAAGGTCAAATTGCAGATATATTTACCAAGGCATTGGATGCAACACAATTTGAAAGGCTCAGGGGTAAACTTGGAATTTGCCTTTGTGAAGACTTGTAGCAACTACAGTTGGTGATGTGTGCAACAATTCCACTTTCCCTCCATTTATTGTTGCACGCAAATTCAAACCCACCATCATTACCTCCACTACACAAAACACGCCACCTACCAAAACCTTTCACCTTCACTACATCCTCCCTCAGCCAACAACCTTCGCCTATAAATACCATTCATCTCCCATTCATCAAACTTTTCCATAAACCTCTCACCTTCGAAAAACCCTTTCGCATCCACTTCATCTCTCCAACCTGAAACCTTCGTACCAACATCATCACCATGACCAACTCCACTGAAGCTACACCGAGCAAAAGCCAAGCATCCAATTCACCGTCGCCATCGCAAAATCCAGATTTGCTCCAAACTGATACTAACGAGCAAAACTCTGTCGTGATGGAAGTTGAGAATCATCCACTCAACACTGTTCACCCATCAGAAGTAAAGGTGAAGAAGTCTAAGAAGAAGAAGAAGAGATCGTCAAAGAAAGAAGATAAAGATTCTGGGTCGATTAAACGATCAAAGAAAGAAAAGAAAAGATCGAAATCGAAGATCTCTGGATCAAAGACTGTTCACACGATGACCAGTTTATACATCAATCCACTTGAAGACAAGCATGCCAGACCTGATGTCGAAACTTCAGAGAGGATGGAAGTTGAAAAGACTGTACAGGTTGAAGAAGAAGTGGAAAGTTCAACCCATGAGAAAGAAGGCTCTGACCAAGTCAATGAAGAGTCAAACCCCAAGGACTCTGAAGACTCACCAAAAGTGAGTGATGATGCTGAACCTAAGAAGGTTATGGACCAAATGCTTGAAGATCTAAACAATCAAGCAACTGGGTCAACTGTGGAACCTAATGTTGGCACATTGGTTCCGGAAGGAGAACAGGTACAGGACACTGTTCCAGATTCACCAGAGAACACCACTGCGTCTGGTGATAAGCAATTGACTGCTGATGAAGGCTCCAAGGGTTACACTCAGTCTGAAAAGAGTGAAGAACCTGAGGAAAGAGAAGAAGGAGAGAAGAATGCTGGAGACAAGGATAAGGATGACCACCCTGACCTTGTGGATGTGGAAACCTATACAGAGAATCCACCATCTAAGAAGACTGCTACTCAGAGTATTGCAAGAAGGACAAGGAGTGCTAGGGCTGTGGTGACTACAAGCACAACAGAGACTCATGTGAAGAAAATTGTGAAGAAACCAACAAGTTATCTACCAACCAGGCCTAAGAGTACACCTCCAAAGAAGGCTGCTCTCAAAAGAAAGGCTCCCTCATATGAGTCTGATTCTGACTACGATGTGGAGCACAATGTCACTGACATTGGTGACTCAGAAGAAGAGGCAAGTCCTAAGGTGAGTCAGAATGCGCTTACACTTGCTGCCTCTAGAAGGAAGAAGTTCAAGGGCAAGAAGATCCCTCAGAATATTGGTGAAGCACCAATGGACAACATATCTTTCCACTCTGTCACTGGTGTGCAAAGATGGCCATATGTCTACAACAGAAGACTAGGCCTTGAGAGAGAGTTGAGCAAGTAAGCCTTGAAGAACAGGGATGTGATGAACCTGATCAAGAAGGCTGGATTAAGGAGGACTGTGTCTGAGTTTGGAGACTGTTTTGAAAAGCTGGTAAAGGAATTTTTAGCAAAAATTCCTGAAGATTGTGATGACCCTATGAGCAGGGAATATCAAAAGGTGTATGTCCGAGGCAAGTGTGTGAATTTCTCCCCCACTGTGATCAACAAGTACTTTGGCAGAAGTGAAGAACCTCAACCAGAGTTAGAGGTGTCTGATAATGAAGTGTGCAAGGTCATCACTGGAAATCAAGTGAAGATTTGGCCTAGGAAAGGGAAGTTGTCTGCAACAAAATTGACACCAGAGTATGCCATCCTCAACAGAATTGGAGCTGCAATTTGGGTACCCACTTCCCACACTTCAGATGTGGCTACAGGTTTGGCTAAGTTTATTTATGTCATTGGTAATAAACTGGATTATGACTTTGGAACCTATATCTTTGAAAGAAGCCAAGACCTTTGCTGCCAAGTAACCCATACCTTTTCCTAGTTTGATATGTGGTATAATTCTGACCCAACACCCTGAGGTCATTAGAGATGACATTGCCTGCAAGAGGAACTCTCCTCTCATCATCAGTGCAAAGATGCTGGAGGGGTTGAATGTGGTAGCTGATGTTGGGACATCCAGGACTACTGCTGAGACAGGGAAGATGACTAGGAAGCAGATGATTGCCCAGCTAAAGGAGAACATGTCCAAGCTAGATGCTGTGATTAAGGCACTAGAACTTGAGGAAAATCAAGCTGAGGAGGATATAGCTGATTTGAATGCTGGCAATGGAGAAGACTCTGATGAGAGTGAAGACATATGAAGAATCTCCCTGGGATTTTTACAGATCTTTTTATGTATTTTTGTGGGCTACACCCTGGATTTGATGCACTATCTGTGCTATGGTCTGTAATATGCACTCTGCTATATCTACTGCTATTATCTGGTTTTCTACTATGCAGGATTTTTGACTTTATTTGTCAAAATTTTATGGCTAAAAAGGGGGAGTAACATCCTAGCTTTTTTGGTCTGAGGTGGGCAAACATGTGTTGCACATTGCCACCTGCAGTAGCATAGATAATATGTCCTTGAAACATGACATATGAAAGCAGCTCTGATGCAGCTCTGATCAGCTTTGAAACCACATGAAGACCAATATTACTCTGATAAGGCAAATAGGAGTAATATATGTATGTGTGGTTGTTTATATACCTAAAGTATCTGATCTGATATTTAGGGGGAGTGAGATATATATATGCATGGAGAGGGCAGCAATAAAGGGGGAGTAGAATATATATATATATATATATATCTGAAGATGTTATGTATGCATGTGAGAATTTATTTTTCTCAAATGAAGATGCATACTGAATGTGAAGTCAAATATCACCACATCCTGCAATGTGACTTTGAACTTCACTAGAGAATTTATTTTTCTCAACAGTGAAAGGAATTTATTTTTCCTTGATTGATCTCTGAGAGAACTTGTGTTCTCAGTCTGAGGAAGTTTATTTCTTCCTAAGAGATTGATTTGAGAGTTTATTTCTCTCATGTGTGTGTGAGGCCAAGACTACAAGTTTCCGCTGCAGGCCTCTGATGAGTTTATCTTCCCAGAACAAGTGGCTAGGCGCTAGATTATTTTAGCCCAAAAGTTTGCCAAATGGGGAGATTGTTGAGTTTTGAACATTGGCTTCATTTTTGGTAAAATAAGCCTGACACTAGTGTAAAAAACACTTTTTAAATCAGAGATTTTAAATCAGAAGCTATCCATTTGATTTAAAAACCCACAAAGCTAGGACACGGAAGGAACATTGGGAAACACGGATATGTTTGAAGAATTGAAGAAACAAACTTGGGCTTCCTTATTCAACAAGGAACAAGTTTGTTAGCTTAAGATTGAAGATCTACAGCTGGAGTTTAAAGATAAAAACAAATCAAATATTATTTGTTTGAAGATAAAAACAAATCAATATTATTTGTTTGGTAAAAGATAAAAACAAATCAATATTATTTGTTTGTCAAAGACTAAAAACAAATCAATATTATTTGTTTGGTCAAGAGGATCGATAAAAGATAAAACAAACAAATATTAAATGTTTGTGTAACAAATTATCTTTTGAAGCAAACGGATTTAAATCAAAGATAAGTTTGCAACAACCGATCCTATTCTTCATGAAGCCAAGGAGATTCAAGACTCTATATAAAGAAGCAAGCTTCATTCGTTGAAGAGTACCTGAAACACATTGAAGATACAAACGCTATAAAGCGATTGAGAAGTTTTAGGCTTAGGATTTAGTTTTAGATCCTAGTTATTCTTTTAAGTATCACGATTGATACTTGATTAAGAATAAGGTGTTCACTCTTAAGCTTTTAAGCACAGAGTGTGATTAAGTTTTTAGAACAGAATTAGAAAATCCACAGGTTGTGTGGTTGAGGGGAAGTGAGAGGGGTCTCATACTTAGGACGTTCTTAAGTAGAAATATATACGGGTAGTTGCTAGGTGATAAGCTGTAAACGGGGCGTTTGCGGAGAGCTTTGAGCTACTTTACCATAGTGGTTTTCCTTCCTGGATTGGTATCCCCCAGAGTAGGTGAGTTGCACCGAACTGGGTTAACAATAACTTGTGTTATTTAAATTCTGTTGATTTATTATTGTGTGTCCAGGAGGACCAGTGTTGCAACATCGTGCACCACATTGGTCCCTCGCGTGCCAGAATTTCAGAGTGAATACGAATGGATGGATTCCAAAATATGCATGCTCATTGTTTAGAAATATTAATTTAAAGATACAACTTAAAATGCAAATAAATGCTTGGCAAGAAAGAAATTGCAATTGTAAAATAAAAGGCCTAGTGATCCTAGGGACAACCTTCTTGATAATCTTGAACATGACAGATGACCCATGATTAAGCTGAGGATGAACTTTGGACGTTCAAGCTTGGATCATTAAAAGATAACATGTTGATACAAACCAAATTCTGAACCTCCTTCTTAAGAGCATAGCAGTGTTCAACATCATGATCAGGTGCCCTTGATGGAAAGCACAAGTAGGATCAGTGTGATACCAAGTAAGTAATACTGCTGGTACCAGGGGAGGTACAAAAGCATTAGTGAGCTGAGGAGCCAGTGCTGGTACCTGATTCTGAGTAGCCATCATGGAAATCACCAAAACAGTTAACTTCTCTTTTTTCAGTTTGCATGGGCAATACCTGTTCACGGAGCATCTGATTCTCCTTAGAGATTTTGATTTTCCTCTTCAAATTCGATCGAGTATTGTAGATACGAGTTGCTTTGTGCTGAATACGCCGAGCCACATGAATGGACAGAGAGGAAAGAAAGGACATGAGACTTGATTTTGAAACTTTATGAATGCAGTATAATGCATGATATGTGTTATGCTAAAATATGCAAAATTTATTTTTCGAAGGACTTTAAGACAATAATTTTGTAAACATTATAAGAAATAAAAATTGCATTAATAATTCAAAGATTACAACCATCTTTTCGAACATAAAAAAACATAAAAATAAATCTAAATCCGAACTCTTGAAGCCGACGAGCCATCTAAATCTGAATCGAAGCCAGAGGAAAATAAATCCCCTTTCTTCTTCTTCCTCTTGCTATCCTGTCTCAATAAGGCATACTTTTGCTGGAGTAAATCATTCTTCTCAACAATTTGTTGGCTTTGGATAAAGATCAAATGGTCCTTTTGTTCTAACTCTCCTCTTAGTGTCTCATTCTAAAGTTCGGCTATCTGGCATCTTTTTTTCCAAGCATCTTTTGCACGGATCAGCTCCGCCAATTGCTCTTGGAATTCTTCTTTGGTATCAAAATGTAAGGGCAAGGATGACGGTTCCGGGACAACTGAAAATAAAGGTCTTTTGAGAGGGTAATGTATCCCAAGTGTTGTAGCCCGATTGATAACCCATTTGGTATAAAGCTCAGAGACACCACCCAACCTTTTCCCCAACTGGTTCCTATCCTTTCGGTGAATGGTGCGCCAAGCTTTCACACATCTGTTTCTTGTATCCGAGCTTCCTTCTTGGTTAAGATAGAATACCCTAGTTAAATAAATGTTCTTAGGTTCATCTCTCATGGGATATCCAAACTAACGCCTAGCAAGCATAGGGTTGTAGTTAATTCCTCCACGTGTACCAAGAAGAGGCACATTAGAGAACTCTCCACAACCGTCGATGATTACCTCAACATTACAATATGCATTATACCACACTATATCCTCTGGAGTGAGAGACATGATCCTTTGAGGCCATCGGAGCTTATCTGGGTTTTCTTTGAAGTGAGGGGTTTGGGGTAGGTGTGACATTAACCACCTATATAGCAATGGTGCACAACACATGATGATTCCATCCCCTTTCTGAGTCCTAAGATGAACGGAATGATAGGTGTCGGCGAGCAAGGTAGGGACTGGGTTCTTGGATAAGAAGATCTGGATCGCATTGACGTCTACAAAATCATCCACATTAGGGAACAACACGAGCCCATATATGAGTAAGGCAAGAATAGCCTCGAAAGCATCCTTGCTTGCGGCTTTAGCAAAGAAAAAAGCTTTGTTGAACAAAAACCTAGAGGTCAGACCTTGGAGACCTCCCTTGATAGTGAGATTAGCCAATATTTCGGTTTTCTTCAAATGAAGGGCCGTTGCAATAGCTAATGGTTTAGGAACCTCCTCCAAACCACTAAAGGGTACCGCGTCCAACACGGGTAAACCAACCAAATTAGCATATTCTTCCAAAGTGGGGACTAGTTGTTAATCGGGGAATGTGAAACAGTGATAAAGCGGGTCATAAAATCGGATCAAAGCCTCAAGTGCCCCCACTTCCACATCGGTCTTGAGTATGCTCAAAATTCCTCCATGATGCTCTCGAAACTTTTCTGAATCAGATACCAGGGACCCTAGCTCTCTCAATTTTGTCAACTCGGGCTTCTTGAAACTTATCTTCTTGATATTTCTCCTTACAATATCCATATCTACAATGTTTACAAAAATAATTTGCTTGAGTCCTTTGACATCGGATGAGAAAAAATTTATGAATGAGTGCATGCATGCATGATGCGGAAAACATGGTGGGGTTAAGGTATAGTGTTGGAGTCAAAGGTGAAACCCTCCCATATGGTATGTACTAGGGTTCATGTGTACCTGCATCACGAGTTCTAACAAGTTCCCAAAGTCATCAACCGTCTTTCGAATATCACCGGCTTACGGAACTAATTCCCGGTCCAATAATATTCTCAAGAAAATCTCGTTTGAGTGTAGTCTCGCGTATCGACTAATTCCAAGACCATTCTTGGTTAGCCACCGCACTACGTCCTAAAAGGCCAAGATGGTTTAATGTGATTCTAAGGTTCTCAGCTTCTCGGGACACTCACATTGATAAGTAATAACATCGACATGACTATTCATGCCAACAGAGTACTACTATCATGAGGCCTGCACTGAGCGGGATTATATCACATGCATTGGGATCTAAGACTATTCTTTGTTGGAACAAAATGAGTTTTAATTATAAAACACACTAAGTTTTGATGATAACAAGGTATTAAATGGACAATTGATATTACTAATGAATGATCTAGTGTGCAGGAACAAAGTAAAAATGTCATCCACGTAGATCATCATTTGAGCATCTGAAGGACACAGCCTGAAGTGTTAAGGCTCTGAAAAGTTAGAAGCATCAGAGCCTCTGAAGAAGTCCTCAGAGGCCAAAGAAAGAAACACAGTATGAAGCTTGTGTACATCTTCAGAAGATCAAAGAAATGATATCATCAGATCCTGAAGAACTCTCTCTGAAGGAAGACAGCTAATAACTAATGCAATAGTACAACGGTCCTGTCAAAGAGCACAACCGTCTTGTCAACAAAAAGGAGAGTGTACAACCAACGGTTCTTTTCTCAACGTCTTTATACCTAGAGTATAAATAGAAGACATCCTGATAGAGAGAAGACCACTGGAAGATCATCTGAACTCAGAAAGATTCAAATCATATTCAAGCTGTGAACTGTTGTTATTCTTTCTAGTGTAATATTCTAAGTTAAATATCTTTTGATATTACAGACTCTGAGCTTAGTGTTTAGAGAGTCTTGCTTAGAACTTTCAGTCCTACTTAATCTGTGTATTAAGTTAGTTTGTAAAGTCTCTCTGTCTTGTGTGACTTAGAGCAGGAAGTCTTAAGTCTTGTTGAGCAAGGAAGTCTTAAGCTTGTGTGCTTAAGCAAGGAAGTCTCTGATCTTGTGTGATTAGAGCAAGGAAGTCTCTTTGTCTTGTGTGACCTAGAGCAAGGAAGTCTCTTGCTTGTGTGCTTGAGCATTAGTTGTGTAATCTTTGTGATTATAGTAAAATCCCTTGGAAGTGCAAGGGGACTAGACTACTCTCGTTTTGTGAGAGGAACCAGTATAAAATTTCTGTGTGTGCTTTCTCTCTCTCTTTCACTGTTTTATTTGTGTTTTGTGTTTAGGCTAGTTTCTTATATCCGCTGCATTTCAATATTCTTTAAAGCAAAAGAATCAATTTTTCAAAACACAATTCAACCCTCCTTCTTGTGTTTTTCACATTCAATTGGTATCAAGAGCTCCGGTTCTGTTTTTTTAATCACTTCACAGTGAGACAGTAAAAGATCTTTGAAAAACACTGTATGTCTGGGGAAACCACATCTACACCTATTCCTACATCTACTGCTTCAGATCTATCTCAATTTCAATACGACTACAACAACATGACTTCTACCACTTCAGCATCCAATCATGATTCTAGCAATAAAAAGGTTCCAATCTTTAGTGGTGATGCTCTAAGATTTGAATGGTGGAAAGATAGCATTTACCACTATGTCAATGGAATTGATGATGAGCTTTGGGACCTGATAGAAGAAGGAGTACCTATTGATGGAATAGGTTCTGATGGTAAGATTACTATAGCTCAGAAAAGAGCTCTATCTGCTAAGAACAAGAATATTTTTTCTAAACACAACAAGGTCAAACAAATCATGATGTCAGCAATATCTCATGATGAATATACCAAAATAATGGATAGATCTACAGCTAAAGCTATGTATGACTCTATGCTCAAACTATGATGGTAATAGGCAAGTTCAGAATGCCAAAGCAAGACTACTGGTTCAGCAGTATGAGCTTTTTACCATGAAACCTGATGAAGACATTGAGACCATGTTTTCTAGATTTCAGACTCTGGTGTCTAGCCTCAGGATTCTGAAGAAAAGTTATACAACCTCTGATCATGTGTGGAAGATCCTGAATAGCTTGACTGACAAATGGAGACCTAAGGTCACAGCTATTGAGGAAGCTAAGGATCTTGAGAAAATCTCTCTTGAATCACTTATCAGCAATCTCAAGAGCCATGAGATGGTATTGAATGCTGATGCAGTGAAGAAGAAGGAAAGATTAGTAGCTTTAACTTCAACTAAGAAATCCTCAAAAGCTGTCAAAGCTAAAACTCTGGAGGTTGAGGAGGATTCTTCCTCAGATGATCCAGAAGAAGAAGAAGATGAAGAACTTGCCGTGTTCACCAGAAACTTTCAAAAATGGGCAAGGATGAGTAAGAGTCGTAAAGGAAATAGCTCAAGGAACACTCCCAGCAGAGAAGAGAAGAATTGCTTCAAGTGCAATAAACCAGGACATTTCATTGCTGAATGTCCTGAAGCTTCATCAAAGGACAAGAACAAGAAGTTCAGCAGCTACAAGAGGAGATTTCAGAAGAGCTTAATGGCAACATTTGAAGACCTGGAAGCATCCTCAGATAGTGATGATGAAGAAGTAAATATGGCTCTGATGGCTACAGCTGATGAAGACTCTGAAGGATCAGACTCTGATGAATCAGACTCTGATGAATCTGAACAGGTATTTTTAAACTATTCTAAAGAACAACTCTTAACCTACCTTGGTATGTCTTTAAGCAAGTTTGCTGAATCATCCTCTAAACTAAAACTTTTAAAAACACAAAAAGATGAGTTAGCAAAGAAAGCTGAACATTTTCAAGCTCTATATAAAAATTCTTTAATCAAAATTGAAGAACTTGAAAATGGGTGCACAAGATGTATCAAACCTACTGATGAGCATGAGGTTGCTCTTCAGGAATTTGTTCATCAGAACGTCAACAAAAGTAAAATGGCGTCTATGATTTATAATGTTTGTAAAAATGTAGGTTAAGCAATTGGTTACTCATATGGTAAATCATATGGGAAACAAAATCCTTACATTTGTTTAAATAATATTCCTGATAATCTTTATTCAACATTTGTGCCTGAGAAAAACAAAGGCAAAGCTATGATTGTTTCAGACTCTGAAGGTATCTCTGGGGTCTGCAAGACAAGCTCTGAAGTTACATCAGAGGCTGTTTCTCAGAACCTCAAAGAGAGCAACTCAGGAGCTAAGTATTCAGAACCTGAGACTATCAAGTCTAAGACTCTGAAAACTTTGGGACTCAGAAGCTCATCCAATCAGACTCTAAAACAAACTAAGCTGATGATAAATAATCAACATAAGACTCTGGTAAGTAAAACTAATCCTAGATTAGAAAAGCAATCTAAGTCCTATAGTGATTATCAATCAAAGCCTAGATTTCAAAATCAACGGACTAAGAGGGTCAACTTTCAAAGACCAAATTTTCAAAGGAAATGTTTTAATAGTCCACAAAGCTTTTCACAGAGGCAAGGAAGAACTAAAGGTTATAGAACTAACCAAACTGGACCCAGAAAACAAAGGGTACCAAAATGTAAGATTGTCTACTATTCAGATTTTCATTGTAGGAAAAATCATTTCAAATCAGATGAATGGAAGCAAGTGGCTTATGTTCCAAAACATTACTTTACTTCCAGAGCTGCTGAAGTGGACAAAGCAAATGATTATTGGAGAGAACTTCACAATGAATGTAGAGGATATTATTACAATGATTGACCTTGTTTATTCTACAGCTATCCAGACTGAAAGAAAATAGTAATCAATCATGGTATCTGGATAGTGGATGTTCAAGGCACATGACTGGTAATAAGAATTTGTTCACATCATTGAAACTTGAAGATGGTGGAACAGTCGGCTTTGGAGAAAACCAAAAAGGCAAGATCACAGGTACAGGTATTGTAGGTAACTCCTCCCTTTCAATTAATAATGTTTGGTTTGTAGATGGACATAAACACAACCTATTTAGCATCAGTCAATTTTGTGACAATGGGTTTGTGGTTAACTTTGATAAAGGGTTATGTACTGTAATTAGAGAATCTGACAAGTCCATAGTGTTCAAAGGCAAGAGAATAGGCAATGTTTTTAAAGTAAATCTTTCTGATTTGGCAGACCAAGAGGTAAAATGCTTGGTAACTCTGAGTGAAGAGAAGTGGGTATGGCATAAAAGGTTAGGTCATGCTAACTGGAGGTTAATCTCTAAGCTTAGCAAACTTGACCTTGTCAGAGGCCTACCTAAGCTACACTATCACTCAGATGCTCTTTGTGGATCCTGCCAAATAGGAAAGAGTGTGAAAACCTCTTTTAAACCAAAACATGTTGTCTCTACCTCTAAGCCCTTAGAGTTGCTTCACATTGATTTGTTTGGTCCTGTAAGTACAGCCTCAATCAATGGGAAGAAATATGGACTAGTCATTGTTGATGATTATAGTAGATGGACTTGGGTTAAGTTCCTCAGAAATAAGGATGATGCATATGATGTCTTTAGCAGTTTCTGCACACAGATACAAAAAGAAAAAGGTTTACACATTTTGAAAGTTAGAAGTGATCATGGTGGTGAATTTGAAAATGAAATGTTTGAAAATTTTTGTGAAAAATATGGCATCTTACATGAATTTTCTTCTCCTAGAACTCCACAGCAAAATGGAGTTGTAGAAAGAAAGAATAGAACTCTGCAAGAAATGGCCAGAACCATGATGCATGAGACTAACATTGCTAAGTATCTGTGGGCAGAGGCTGTAAACACAGCGTGTTATGTTCAAAATAGAATCTATATTAGACCTATTTTGAATAAGATAGCATATGAACTATTCAAGGGAAAGAAACCCAGTGTATCCTATTTTCATCAATTTGGGTGTACCTGTTACATTCTAAATACAAAAGTTCATCTGAAGAAATTTGATGCTAAAGCTTATAAGGGTATCTTTATTGGATACTCTGAACGCTCAAAAGCATACAGAGTGTATAATTCTGAAACTCATACAGTGGAAGAAAGTATGCACATAAAATTTGATGACAAGCAGCCTGACAAAGTGTCAGAGCTAGTTGAGAACTTTGCAGATATACAACTATCAGATGATGAAGAATCAGAACCTGAAGAGACATTAGGACCAGCTCAACCAACCTCTGAAGAAACAAATTCAGCTCCTGAAACCTTGGACTCTGAACATCACCAAGCATCAGAACTTATCAGAAGCAGTCCAAGCAGAACTGAACAATCAAAACAATCTTTCAAATACAAATCCTCTCATCCAGAAGAGCTAATCTTGGGAAACAAGGACAGTCCAAGAAAAACCAGATCAAGCTTCAGAAATGAAGACTCATTAATTGGATTTATCTCCTTAGTGGAACCAAGTTCAACTGATGAAGCACTAGCTGATGATGCATGGATTGTTGCAATGCAGGAAGAGCTCAACTAGTTTGAAAGAAATGAAGTATGGAGCTTAGTACCCAAACCTTCCAAGAAGAATATCATTGGAACAAAATGGATCTACAGAAACAAGTTAAATGAACAAGGAGAAGTTGTTCGTAATAAGGCAAGACTGGTAGCTCAAGGGTATAGTCAACAAGAGGGGATTGACTACACTGAAACATTTGCTCCTGTTGCTAGACTTGAGGCTATCAGACTACTTCTTTCCTATGCTACTTATCATAGTATTATTTTGTATCAAATGGATGTTAAAAGTGCATTCTTAAATGGCTACATCCTGGTTAGACAACCCCCTGGTTTTGAGGAAGCTTCACATCCTGATCATGTTTTTAAGTTAAAGAAATCTCTTTATGGTCTGAAACAAGCTCCAAGAGCTTGGTATGAAAGACTGAGCAATTTCTTAGTTGAAAAAGGTTTTCAAAAAGGTCAAGTTGACAATACTCTCTTCAGTAAAACATTTAAGAATGACATTCTAATTATTCAAATTTATGTTGATGATATTATTTTTGGATCTGCTAATCCATCTTTGTGCAAGGAATTTTCTAAGATTATGCAGGAAGAATTTGAAATGAGCATGATGGGAGAGCTAAAATTCTTTCTGGGAATACAAATCAACCAGGACAAAGATGGCACCTACATTCATCAAACAAAATATACAAAGGAGCTGCTGAAGAAGTTCAACATGGATGACTGCAAACCAATGACAACTCCAATGCATCCAACAAGCAGTCTCAGCAAGGAGGATTCAGAAAGCAAAGTTGATCAGAAGCTCTACAGAGGTATGATAGGTTCTTTACTTTACCTAACCGCATCAAGGCCTGATATTTTGTTTAGTGTATGTTTGTGTGCTAGATTCCAATCAGATCCTAGAGAATCTCATCTTACTGTTGTAAAGAGAATCTTTAGATATCTGAAGGGAACCACAAATCTTGGATTATTTTATAAGAAAACAAATGATTATAAGCTGATAGGATTCTGTGATGCTGACTTTGCTGGAGACAAGATAGAGAGGAAATCCACAAGTGGCAATTGTCAATTTGTGGGTGAAAATCTCATATCTTGGGCTAGCAAAAGACAAACTACAATAGCTTTGTCCACAGCAGAAGCAGAATACATATCAGCAGCCAAGTGTTGTACACAACTACTCTGGATGAGATATCAGTTAGAGGATTACAAAGTTAATAGCCACAATATTCCACTTTTCTGTGATAACACTGCAGCTATTCAACTTTCTAAAAACCCAATTTTGCATTCAACAGCTAAACATATTGAAATTAAACATCATTTTATAAGAGACCTTGTTCAGAAGGGTAGTGTAAATATTCAATACATTGAAACTGAAAGACAATGGGATTCAGTCTCTGAACATGACTTTGGTCTCTGAAGATATCAAGCTCTGACTTACAAAATTGTGGATTCAGCCTCTGAACTCTGGAAGGTCTTCAGACGCTGAAAATCTTTAAACCCTGAAGTGTTTACCCATGTGGAGTACACGTGTCAATTAATTTGTCTTTACTCTTAGTCTGTGATTGGTTAGAGTAAAGGCAGTTTATGACGAAATTCTTTATTGCAACGAATGTACTCCCCCATCATTGTTTTTACTAGAGTTTTTCAAAATCACTTTACTCTTTTCTCGCACAAGTTCACTTTCACATCTCGCCCTCTTCTTCTAAAACCTAGAGCACTTTCTTTCTCCCTCATACTAGCAAAACCCTGTTCGCTAACCTCAACAATGGAAGTTCATCTTCTGTACCAAGATTCCCAGAGGACATTCCAATAAACATCTATGCTCAGGACTCTTATCTTAAAGATGCCACTATGAATCTTCGTTTTGAAGAAAGTAAATTGGTTATGGAAAGACCAATAGACTTTGAGGCCTTAAAAGTCAATGGACATGACTACAAGGAATTCTTCACTGAACAAGGTTGGGGGCACTACTTGGATATGCTTAATGGACCTATCTACTCCAATTTAGTGTTTGATTTCTGGAGAAAGAGTGATGTCGTGACTTTGGTAGATGCTAATGCTGAACTTCAACGAGTAATTGATCAGAACCCAAGTGAAAATAAAGGAAAATCAAGAGAAGAATTGGGTCTGAGAAAATTCACTGAAACAGAAATTCGCTCTAGTGTTGGAGGCTTTCAAGTCATTTTAACAAGAAGCAATTTAGCCAAGATGCTAAATCTTCCCAACACTGGAATGGCAAGGCTCTATACTGCAGCTTCTGGGAGAAAGTCAGTGCATCTGAATGATATGGCCAGACTTTGCTTCAAGGATCAGAAGCTGTCCAATAAGATTAGTCATTTGAATGATCGTGAAAAGGTTCTTGCTAAGATTGTTCTCTCATCTTTTCTCCCAAGGGATACTGCAGTGACTCTCTGAATTGGGATCAGAGACACTTTATCTACTTCCTCTCCACAAAAAGGAAAATGAATCTACCTGCTTACATCTTTCAACATCTATGTGAGACAATCTGTGAGGCTCAGAAGTTTGACAATCCTTCCAAGTTGATTTCTCATCCAAGGCTCTTAAGCTCCATCCTTGAGCAACTTGGTCTCCCTGATAGATTCATGCTTGCTGGGGTGTCTGACGGCCTTGAACAAGTTAGAGCTCCCATTCTTAATGCTAAAGTCTTGGTGAGTCTGCGGTTGAGGAAATCAGACAAGCTTATTTATCCTCAAAAGCCTCTTCTGATAAACAAGACCAAATTCCAGCCTACAAGTGACGCCTTCATATTTGATAATGAACCCCCTGAAGTCATTTTGGAGTATATGAGATTAATGAAGGAAAGAGGAACCCTAGTCACTCATAAGGACATTGGAAGAGGTGATGGTCCAACTTTTGCACAAATCATGAGAGCAGTTAAGGAAGAGGTGTTCAGTGACTATGAAGATGATAGAATGGTTGAGGAACCATCCATGGAAGAAGCTTCAGTTAATAGGTCAGAGGATGATCATCCAGAGGTTGAAGAAGAGCCGGTGGCTGCAGAACCTACTGTGAAAGACCTGCTAAGTGCAAAAATTCTCAAAAGATCTCGCGCAAAGCGTTGCACCACTAAGGGACAGAAGAGACAAAGATCAGATACAGGTAATACTCATTCTTTTAATTATTGCAATCAAATATCTGAAGCATTCATCCTAGAACATGTCCAACCCCTAAATACCATCTATCCCACATCCTCTGAACCTGAATATGTCCAAATTTCAGACTCTGAGTCAGAGTCTTCTGACTCCTCGTTTGATAACCTTATGGCTATTTTTGCACAATTCTCTTCCAAAGCTAAGCATATTCCTAAGGAGGAAACAGCTGAGCCATCCAATAGTGCCACCCCTCCGTCATCACCCAAAATTCTTACTGAGGAAGAGATTCTGCAAGAAACATCTTTTAGAGTTTCTCCAATCCATGAAACATCTGAACCACCAAATGACATATCATCTGAACAACCCAAATCAATTCCATCAGACTCTCAAAAATCTTCACCACCTAAGATGCTTTTAGATACTGCAATTGCAATAAATGATAGAATTGATATACCAAATGATCATGTGACTCGCTCACCTCGTGGTCCAAGTCAATCAGTATCTGCACCACATGTGGCACAGGCAGGAAAAGACAATTCAGACTTCATAGCAACGGCTCTACACATAATAAGATATACGCTTGCTGAGCAAGAAGATAAGCTTCTAGAGCTGGTAGCATACTCAGGGGCATCTTCCAGAAAGGCTCAACAGCTTCTCACTCTCTACTTGTTCAAACACCCTTAGGATTCTTGTTTTTCGCCTATTGTTGTCCAAACACCCTTAGATTTAGTTGTACGATTGTCAGTAGTTTTTATATCTACTCACATAATAATCTGAAACTGTCTGAAATAAGAATCTGATTCTTTTTATCTTGCTAAATGTTTATAAACTTAAGTGATAAGGAGAATAAATTAATAAACATAATTGTGTTTGCATAGATGAAGGTAGTTAAGATTGTGCTCTTAATTATTTTTATCAGACTCAGGAGTTGAGCTTGCAAACCTCACACTCTGAGAGTTAAGTATGTAGATACAATCAAGTTTATCAAATTGTTCTTATACTGATTCAACTTAATTATGGATAAAACTTAGGGGGAGCTTGCAAACCTAACCCTAATGGTTTATCAGACTCAGGGGGAGCTTACAAACCTCAACAACCTGATGTTGACATAATTAAATTAATCAACAAACAATTGTATTTAATACCTATGTTTGTCATCATCAAAAAGGGGGAGATTGTTGGAACAAAATGAGTTTTAATTATAAAACACCCTAAGTTTTGATGATAACAAGGTATTAAATGGACAATTGGTATTACTAATGAATGATCTAGTGTGCAGGAACAAAGTAAAAATGTCATCCACGTAGATCATCATTTGAGCATCTGAAGGACACAGCCTGAAGTGTTAAGGCTCTGAAAAGTTAGAACCATCAGAGCCTCTGAAGAAGTCCTCAGAGGCCAAAGAAAGAAACACAGTCTGAAGCTTGTGTACATCTTCAGAAGATCAAAGAAATGATATCATCAGATCCTGAAGAACTCTCTCTGAAGGAAGACAGCTAATAACTAATGCAATAGTACAACGGTCCTGTCAAATAGCACAACCGTCTTGTCAACAAAAAGGAGAGTGTACAACCAACGGTTCTTTTCTCAACGTCTTTATACCTAGAGTATAAATAGAAGACATCCTGATAGAGAGAAGACCACTGGAAGATCATCTGAACTCAGAAAGATTCAAATCATATTCAAGCTGTGAACTGTTGTTATTCTTTCTAGTGTAATATTCTAAGTTAAATATCTTTTGATATTACAGACTCTGAGCTTAGTGTTTAGAGAGTCTTGCTTAGAACTTTCAGTCCTACTTAATCTGTGTATTAAGTTAGTTTGTAAAGTCTCTCTGTCTTGTGTGACTTAGAGCAGGAAGTCTTAAGTCTTGTGTAACTTAAGCAAGGAAGTCTTAAGCTTGTGTGCTTAAGCAAGGAAGTCTCTGATCTTGTGTGATTAGAGCAAGGAAGTCTCTTTGTCTTGTGTGACCTAGAGCAAGGAAGTCTCTTGCTTGTGTGCTTGAGCATTAGTTGTGTAATCTTTGTGATTATAGTAAAATCCCTTGGAAATGCAAGGGGACTAGACTACTCTCGTTTTGTGAGAGGAACCAGTATAAAATTTCTGTGTGTGCTTTCTCTCTCTCTTTCACTGTTTTATTTGTGTTTTGTGTTTAGGCTAGTTTCTTATATCCGCTGCATTTCAATATTCTTTAAAGCAAAAGAATCAATTTTTCTAAACACAATTCAACCCCCTTCTTGTGTTTTTCACCTTCATTCTTAGCCCAATACTTTGATTATACCCCATCCTATCTTATTGTTTCTCTCAAGCCCGAGTTAGGACTTATCTCACCACTCAAAGCATTTCGAAGCATATATATACAAACATTTACACAAGTAAAAGAATAATAGCGCGAAGATAGTAATTAAAACAAGTTAGGCTCAACCCGCTTGGTTGGTCCCCAGTGAAGTCGCCATTTCTGTCGCGGCGATTTTTGGATGTCGAGTTATTAATTAACTTCGAATCGCAATTTAATGTTCCACCACCGATCTTTAATTTTTCCGAGGGAAAGGGGAAAAGTTCGAAAAAACCCTATTTTTTAGAGATCAAAGTCCGGGGGTTAGTTATACGAAGGGAAGGTATTAGCACCCTAAGTATCTATAGTATCATATAGGAACCTCTTGTTTTTATTTCTAACTTTGCGCTTTATTTTTAATTGCTTGTAAAAATGTATAAGTGTTGGAATTAAAGTGATGAAAAAAAAGAAGTTTAAAGTGATGGAAAATGAAAAATGTTTTTTGTTGATTTTATTTGATTCTCAAAGACAAGTCTCATGCCTACGTACCTGAAGGATCAAAATCTCGTAGTTCGGGGTAAAAAGCCGAGTAAATTTGTTTGTTTGATTTTAAGGTTTTTGAAAATGGTTTTAAAGACCAAAAAGAAAAGTTTGAGTTTGATTATTTTTTATTTGTGAAAGAAAGTCTAAATGATTAAATTGATTAAAGTTTGATTATGAAATAAGACGCGGACACTTGATTTAAAATCCAAGGTTTATTGAGAAAAGGTTTTGAGTGATAAAAGACACTTGGTTTAAAATCCAAGGTTTTTGCATGATTAAAGATGTTTGATTGAAGAAAATGCACTTGGTTTAAAATCCAAGGTTTTTGCGAGAAAAAGGAACACTTGGGTTAAAATCCAAGGTTTTAGCGATAAAAGAAGCCATTGGTTTAAAGTCCAAGGCACTTGGTTTAAAATCCAAGTTTGCGATAAAAAAAAAACTCTTGGGTTAAAATCCAAGGTTTTCACGATAAAGGAGGCTGTTGGTTTAAAGTCCAAGGCACTTGGTTTAAAATCCAAGTTAGCGATGAAAAAGAACTCTTGGGTTAAAATCCAAGGTTTTTACGGTGAAAGAGGTCATTGGTTTAAAGTCCAATGCACTTGGTTTAAAATCCAAGTTTTGCGATGAAAAAGAACTCTTGGGTTAAAATCCAAGGTTTTCACGATAAAAAGAAACGTTTGGTTTAAAGTCCAAAGTTTCGAAAAATGCTTGATGACAAAATATTTTTGTACTTTTGAATAAATTGCTTTGATATTTTTTGAAAGAGGTTTTGACCTCATTTTTTGATAAAGAAGGAATTGGATAACGGTTGCGCGCGAAAAATGATATTAACGTTACAACAAATAATTAAGCGCGAAGACAATCCGTAATGATATTTTGATCAAAACGATGTCTTTTCTCTCGGAATTTAATATTCTAACGTTTTTGCGAAAAACAATAAAAATAAATATGCATGAGATGCAAGTTTTCATTTAGAGTACATTTGTTCCTAATTACATTCTAAAATATTTACGAGAAAATAAACATGAAGTGAATGAAAGAGAGAAGATGCTATGCAATTTTTATTTATAATTACATCAAATCCTAAAATACATACTAAAATCCTTGCAATAAAATAAATAGTTAATTAATTAGGCAATAAATTAATTGTTAGATTAGATAGCAATAATAAAGTATGTTAGTAACAATAATAATGATAAGTTAGTAAGTTAGTAATAATAAAGAATAAAGAGCATGAATAATAAAAGTTAAGTTAGTAAGTTGGTATCAATAATTAGAAATAACAAGCATAAATAAAAATGTTAGATTAGTAAACATAAATTAAAGTCAAAATAAACACATATGATCATGAAATAAATAAATAATAAAAAATAAAAAGAACCTCAAATTAGTGCTTATTTTGGATTTAATAGCTCATTGAAGCACATTCCATAAGCACTTTTATCACAGGTTAAAAAATAAATTAAAATAAAATAAAATAAAAACAGAAGGGGTGCAAATAGAAATAAAAACAGAAAGAGGGTGGAAAAAGCACTACTGGGTCCAAGCCCAGTTGGGGGGCGTGGTCCAGTAGGGGGTGTGTAAAGCAAAATGATCAAACAGAATCAGAGCCGTCTGATTGATCAGATGGCTCTGATTTAATCAAAAAGAAAATGAATCAGGCGCGTCCGATCCAGATCTGAGGGACTTAGGCACGCGGGTGCATGATTAAAGGGACAGTCCAGCATATACAGGATCGGGTTGGGGTATATAAACCCCAAACCCTAAAAAAACACTTCATCTCTTCTCTCTTATCTTTTCTCCGCCGCTCAACTCCTCTCCTCACTCTCTCCGCTCTTTTTCTATTCTCTCTAAATTCCGTTTTTCAAAAAAACACAACATCAAAACTATACAAAAATTAACTCCCAAATTCCCTTCTAACTTCAAAATAAACAAACAACATCACCCTAGATCAGATCAAAAAGGAAAGAAAAAGAAAGGTTTCGACCTTTTGTTGTGTGTTTCTTATTCTCCTCGTGATTTCTCTTCTTCTCTTTGTTTTTGTTTCGGTTTTTTCGATTTGTTTCGTTTTGAGAGGAAAAAAAATGTTGTTTGGTTCTGTGATCTGTTTTCCGAAGGAAAAGGAAGTATTTTTATCCTTTGGTTTTTTTTGAAAAAGAAAGAAAGAGATTTGAGGATTTATGGCTTTTTTGTTGATAAATCTATGAGGTTTGTGATGTTTTTGATTCAATCATTTTCGGATTTGGTTTCTGTTTACGGAATTTAATCCAGAAGGAAAAAATATATTTATTATTTTTTGGGAATTTTGTGTTCTGTTTACTAGTTTGATTTGTGGTTTTCTGGTTTATGAACAATGGTGATGATGAACTTGTGTTTTTTGTTTTGGATTTTTATGTGATTTTTGATCTGAAAAAGGAAGAAGAAAGTGATGGTTTTCTGTTTCTGCGGCTGTCTTCTTTTATTCTGACCTTGGAAGCTGTGCATTAAATGCAGTATTTATACTGTGTATGAAAATTTCCCCTTTTGGACAAAATTTCCCTTTTGGGCTTGGATGAGGACAAAAACACACTTGGACCCAAAAATAAAAACCTAGAAAAAACCTCAGCAAAAAGAAAATGAAAATAAGAAATAAAAAACAATACATAATAATAAAAACTTAAAAAAAATAAAACATAATAAAAAAACCAAATTTAATAATAATAATAAAAAAATAAATTAATATATATACAAAAAAAATAAATAAAATAATAATAAAAGGAAAGAAAATAAAAATGAAACCAAATAAATGAGGTATTTTAAAATACCTCTCTGCCGAAATTTTGTCAGAAACGACAAAGGAAAAAAAACACTTTTAAACGCCGAACAAAAATGATCGGTCAAAAAATGGGGTATGACATTGGCTCATCAACCATGATATCCTCTTCATAATCACTGAAAACCTCTTCCTTAACAGCTTTCATAATTTGTGCAAACGTAGGACCAGTACCTCTTCCAATATCCTTATGAGTGACTCTAACTCCTTCTTCCTTCATTAACCTTATGAATTCTAAGTGGACTTCAGGAGGTTCATTGTCAAAGATAAAAGCTTCACTCATTGGTTGAAATTTAGCCCTATTTTTCAAGAGAGGCTGTTGAGGATAAATTAGCTTTCCTGACTTCTTCAAACGTAGACTCACCAAGACTCTAGCATCAAGTATTGGTGCTTTAACTTGTTCAAGATCTTCAGAAACCCCAGCCACCATGAATCTATCTGGAAGACCAAGCTGCTCAAAAATGAAGCTTAAGAGCCTTGGATGTGAAATCAATTTGGAAGGATTTTCAAACTTTTGAGCTTCACAAATGGTTTCACAAAGGTGTTGAAAGATATAGGCAGGTAGATTCATTTGCCATTTTGCAGATAGGAAATAGATGAAGTGTCTTTGATCCCAATTCAGAGAGTCATTACCAGTATCCCTAGGAAGAATTGAAGAGAAAACAATCTTTGCAAGAACTTTTTCTCTATCATTCAGTTGACCAACTCTATTTGACATCGTCTGATTCTTGAAACAGAGTCTGGCATGTCATTCAGAAATACTGACTTTCTTCCAGATGCTGCAGTGTAGAGTCTGACTATTCCAGAGTTGGGAAGTTCCATCATCTTAGCCAAATTGCATCTTGTTAAGATAACTGGAAACCCACCAATACTAGAACGTATTTCTGTTTCAGTGAATTTTCTTAGACCTAATTCAACTCTTGATTTTTCCTTATTCTCCATTGGATTCTGATCAATTACACATTGAAGTTCTGCTTTTGCATCCACCAAAGTAACTACTTCACTTTTTCTCCAGAAATCATACACTAAGTTTGAATAGATAGGACCATTTAGCATATCAAAGTAGTGCTCCCAGCCTTGTTCAACAAAGAACTGTTTATAGTCATGCCCATTGACTCTTAATGCTTCAAAGTCTACTGGTTTTTCCATAACCAATTTAATGTCTTCAAAGCGAAGATCCATTGTAGCATCCTTGAGATAAGAATCTTCAGCGTAGATATTAATTGGGATGTCCTCTGGAAACCTTAATTGAGAAGATGAACTTGCCATTTCTGAGGTTTAAGAACTGGGTTTTGCTAATTTTGAGGGAGAAAGAATATGTTCTCTATATAGCTTCTGATCTACTTTGCCTTCTGATTCATCCTTGCTGAGACTGCTTGTTGGATGCATTGGTGTTGACATTGGTTTGCAGTCTTCCATGTTGAATTTCTTCAGCAGCTCCTTTGTATACTTGGTATGATGAATGTAGGTTCCATCTTTGTTTTGGTTGATTTGAATTCCCAGAAAGAATTTCAGCTCTCCCATCATGCTCATTTCAAATTCTTCCTGCATAATCTTAGAAAATTCCTTGCACAAAGATGGATTAGCAGATCCAAAAATAATGTCATCAACATAAATTTGAATAATTAAAATATCATTCTTAAATGTTTTACTAAAGAGAGTATTGTCAACTTGACCTTTTTGAAAACCTTTTTCAACTAAGAAATTACTCAGCCTTTCATACCAAGCTCTGGGAGCTTGTTTCAGATCATAGAGTGATTTCTTAAGTTTAAAAACATGGTTAGGATGTGAAGCATCCTCAAAAGCAGGAGGTTGTTTGACATATACTTCGTCAGAAATGTAACCATTTAAGAATGCACTTTTAACATCCATTTGATATAAAATTATATTGTGATGTGTAGCATATGAAAGGAGTAATCTAATAGCCTCAAGTCTAGCAACTGGAGCAAATGTTTCAGTGTAGTCAATCCCCTCTTGTTGACTATACCCTTGAGCTACTAGTCTTGCCTTATTACGAACAACTTCTCCTTGTTCATTCAGCTTGTTTCTGTAGACCCATTTTGTTCCAATGATATTCTTCTGAGAAGGTTTGGGTACTAAGCTCCATACTTCATTCCTTTCAAATTGGTTTAGCTTTTCTTGCATTGCTACAATCCGTGCATCATCAGCTAGTGCTTCATCAGTTGAACTTGGTTCCACCAAGGAGATTAATCCAATTAATGAGTCTTCATTTCTGAAGCTTGATCTAGTTTTCCTTGGACTGTCCTTGTTACCCAAGATTAGCTCTTCAGGATGTGAAGATTTGTATTTGAAAGAATGCTTTGATTGTTCAACTCTGCTTGGACTGCTTCTAATAATTTCTAGTGCTGAGTGATCTTCAGAATCCAAAGTTTCAGGAGTTGAATTCATTTCTTCAGAAGTTGGTTGAGATGGTTCTGATGTTCCTTCAGGTTCTGATTCTTCATCATCTGATAGTTGTAGGTCTAAAAAGTTCTCAACTAGCTCTGACATTTTGTCAGGCTGCTTGTCATCAAATTTTATGTGCATACTTTCTTCCACTAAGTGAGTTTCAGAATTATACACTCTGTATGCTTTTGAGCGTTCAGAGTATCCAATAAAGATAACCTTATAAGCTTTAGCATCAAATTTCTTTAGATGAACTTTTGTATTCAGAATGTAACATGTACAACCAAATTGATGAAAATAGGATACACTAGGTTTCTTTCCCTTAAATAGTTCATATGCAGTTTTATTCAAAATAGGTCTAATATAGATTCTATTCTGAACATAACATGCTGTGTTTACAGCCTCTGCCCACAGATACTTGGCAATGTTAGTCTCATGCATCATGGTTCTGGCCATTTCTTGCAGAGTTCTATTCTTTCTCTCTACAACTCCATTTTGCTGTGGAGTTCTAGGAGAAGAGAACTCATGTAAGATGCCATATTTTTCACAAATTTTTTCAAACATTTCATTTTCAAATTCACCACCATGATCACTTCTAACTTTTAAAATGTGTAAACCTTTTTCTTTTTGTATCTGTGTGCAAAAACTACTAAAGACATCATATGCATCATCCTTATTTCCGAGAAATTTAACCCAAGTCCATCTACTGTAATCATCAACAATGACTAATCCATATTTCTTCCCATTGATTGAGGCTGTGCTCATAGGTCCAAACAAATCAATGTGAAGCAGTTCTAAGGGCCTAGAGGTAGAGACAACGTGTTTAGGTTTAAAAGAAGTTTTCACACTCTTTCCTTTTTGGCAGGATCCACAAAGAGCATCTGAGTGATAGTGAAGCTTAGGTAGACCTCTGACTAGGTCAAGTTTGCTAAGCTTAGAGATTAACCTCCAGTTAGCATGACCTAACCTTTTATGCCATACCCACTTCTCTTCACTCAGAGTTAGCAAGCATTTGACCTCTTGGTCTGCCAATTCAGAAAGGTTTATTTTATACACATTCCCTACTCTCTTACCTTTGAACGCTATGGACTTATCAGATTCTCTAATTACAGTACATGATCCCTTATCAAAATTAATCACAAACCCATTGTCACAAAATTGACTAATGCTAAATAGGTTGTGTTTGAGTCCATCTACAAACCATACATTCTTAATTAAAATGGAGGAGTTACCTACAATACATGTACCTTTGATTTTGCCTTTCTGGTTACCTCCAAAGCCAACTGTTCCACCATCTTCAAGGTTTAATGATGTGAACATTTTCTTATTACCAGTCATGTGCCTTGAACATCCACTATCCAGATATCATGATTGATTACCATTTTCTTTCAGTCTGGATAGCTGTAGAATAAACAAGGTCAATCATTGTAATAATACCCTCCACATTCATTGTGAAGATCTCTCCAATACTCATTAGCTTTCTCCATTTCAGCAGCTTTGGAAGTAAAGTAATGTTTGGGAACATAAGTTTTCCTTCCATGGCTGATCACTAGCCTCCATTCATCTGATTTGAAATGGTTTTTCCTACAAGGAAGTTCTGAATGGTAGACAATTTTAGATTTTGGTACCCATTGCTTTCTGGGTCCAGTTTGGTTAGTTCTATAATCTTTAGTTCTTTCTTGCCTCTGTGAAAAGCTTTGTGGACTCTTAAAATATTTCTTTTGAAAGTTTGGTCTTTGAAAATTGACCTTCTTAGTCCATTGTTTTTGAAATTGAGGCTTTGATTTATAATCACTATAGGACTTAGGTTGCTCTTATAATCTAGGATTAGTTTTTCTTACTAGAGTCTTGTGTTGATTATTTATCATCAGCTTGGTTTGTTTTAGAGTCTGATTGGGTGAGCTTCTGAGTCCCAAAGTTTTCAGAGTCTTAGACTTGACAGTCTCAGGTTCTGAATGCTTAGGTTCAGAGTTGCTTTCTTTGGGGTTATGAGAAACAACCTCTGAAGTGACTTCAGAGCTAGTTTTGCAGACCCCAGAGATACCCTCAGAGTCTGAAACAACCACAGCTTTGCCTTGAAGGTGAAAAACACAAGAAGGGGGGTTGAATTGTGTTTTGATAAATTAATTCTTTTACTTGAAAGTAGATTGAAATGCAGCGGATGTAAGAAGCTAGAAAAAACAAAAAATTCAAATAAGACAATGAGAGAGAGAGAGAGAGAGAGAGAGAGAGAGAGAGCACACACAGAAATTTTATACTGGTTCCTCTCACAAAACGATAGTAGTCCAATCCCCTTGCACTTCCAAGGGATTTTACTATAATCTCAAAGATTACATAACTAATGCTCAAGCACACAAGCAAGAGACTTCCTTGCTCTAGGTCACACAAGACAAAGAGACTTCCTTGCTCTAATCACACAAGATCAGAGACTTCCTTGCTTAAGCACACAAGCTTAAGACTTCCTTGCTCAAGTCACACAAGACAAAAGACTTCCTTGCTCAAATCACACAAGATAAGAGACTTTACAAACTAACTTAATACACAGATTAAGTAGGACTGAAAGTTCTAAGCAAGACTCTAAACACTAAGTTCAGAGTCTACAATATCAAAAGATATTTTACTTAGAAGGTTACACAAGAAAGAATAACAACAGTTCACAGCTTGAATACAATTTGAATCTTTCTCTGAGATCAGATGATCTTCCAGTGGTCTTCTCTCTATCTGGATGTCTTCTATTTATACTCTAGGTATAAAGACGTTGAGAAAGGACCGTTGGTTGTACACTCTTCTTTTTGTTGGCAAGACCATTGTACAATTTCATTAGTTATGAGTTGTCTTCCTTCAGAGAGTGTTCTTCAGAATCTGATGATATCATTTCTTTGATCTTCTGAAGATGTACGCAAGCTTCAGACTGTGTTTCTTTCTTTGGCCTCTAAGGACTTCTTCAGAGGCTCTGAAGCTTCTTGCTTCTCAGAGCCTTAACACTTCAGACTGTGTCCTTCAGATTCTCAAATGATGATCTACGTGGATGAGATTTTTACTTTGTTCCTGCACACTAGATCATTCATTAGTAATACCAATTGTGCATTTAATACACTGTTATCATCAAAACTTAGGGTGTTTTATAATTAAAACTCATTTTGTTACAACAATCTCCCCCTTTTTGATGATGACAAACATAAGTATTAAATACAATTGTTTGTTGATTAAATTAATTATGTCAACATCAGGTTGTTGAGGTTTGTAAGCTCCCCCTGAGTCTGATAAACCATTAGGGTTAGGTTTGCAAGCTCCCCCTAAGTTTTATCCATAATTAAGTTGAATCAGTATAAGAACAGTTTGATAAACTTGATTGTATCTACATACTTAACTCTCAGAGTGTGAGGTTTGCAAGCTCAACTCCTGAGTCTGATAAAAATGATTAAGAGCACAATCTTAACTACCTTCATCTATGCAAACACAATTATGTTTATTAATTTGCTCTCCTTATCAATTAAGTTTATAAACATTTAGCAAAATAAGAAAAAAATCAGATTCTTATTTAAGACAGTTTCAGATTCTTATATGAGTAGATATTAAAAAATTACACTACTGACACAATTGTACAACTAAATAATACTCCCCCTTTTGTCATCAGCAAAAAATTTTAAACAAACAGTGAAAAACCAAAAGGTGAAAAACAAGAATCCTAAGGGTGTTTGGACAAGTAGAGAGTGAGAAGCTGCTGAGCCTTCCTTTCAGATGCCCCTGAGTATGCTACTAGCTCTAGAAGCTTATCCTTTTGTTCATCAAGCGTATGTTTTATTATGTGTAGAACCCTTGCTGTCAAGTCTGAATTTTCTTCTTCTGGCTGTTCCACAAGTGGTGCAGAGACTGGTTGACTTGGACCACTAGGTGAACGAGTCACATGATCTTCTGGTACATCAATTCTATCATTTATTACAGTATCTAAAAGCATCTCAGGTGATGAAGATTTGTGAGAGTCTAATGGAATTGATTTGGGTAGATCAGATGATATGTCATTTGGTGGTTCAGAGGTTTCATGGATTGGAGAAACTCTAAAAGATGTCTCTTTCAGAATCTCTTCCTCAGTAAGAATTTTGGGTGATGACTGAGGGATGGCAATATTGGATGGCTGAGTTGTTTCCTCCTCAGGAATATGCTTAGCTCTGGAAGAAAATTGTGCAAAACTAGCCAAAATGTCATCAAACGAGAAGTCAGAAGACTCTGACTCAAAGTCCGAAACTTGGACAACTTCAGGTTCAGAGGGTGTTGGATAGATGGTATTTAGCGGTTGGATATTTTCGAGGATAGATGCTTCAGATATTTGATTGCAATAATTAAAAGAATGATTGATACCTGTATCTGACCTTTGTCTCTTCTTTCCCCTAGTGGTGCAGTGCTTTGTGCGAGATCTTTTGAGAATTTTTGCACTTAACAAGTCTTTGACAGTAGCTTCTGGATGAACATCCTCTGTCCTCTTAACTGGAGCTTCTTCCATTGGTGGTTCCTCAACTATTATATCTTCCTCATAGTCACTGAATACCTCTTCCTTTACTGCTCTCATTATTTGTGCAAATGTTGGACCATCACCTCTTCCAATGTCCTTATGAGTGACTGTGGTTCCTCTTTCCTTCATTAATCTCATGTATTCCAAAATGACTTCAGGAGGTTCATTATCAAATATGAAGGCGTCACTCATAGGCTTGAATTTTGTCTTATTTATCAGAAGAGGCTTTTGAGGATAAATAAGCTTGCTTGATTTCCTTAAACGCAGACTCACCAAGACTTTAGCATCAAGAATGGGTGCTCTAACTTGTTCAAGGTCTTCAGACACCCCAGCAAGCATGAATCTATCAGGAAGACCAAGTTGCTCAAAGATGGAGCTTAAGAGCCTTGGATGAGAGATCAACTTGGAAGGATTGTCAAACTTCTGAGCCTCACAAATTGTCTCACATAGATGTTGAAAGATGTATGCAGGTAGATTCATTTTCCTTTTTGTGGAGAGGAAGTAGATAAAGTGTCTCTGATCCCAATTCAGAGAATCACTGCCAGTATCCCTTGGGAGAAATGAGGAGAATACAATCTTAGCAAGAACCTTTTCGCAATCATTCAGATGACTGACTTTATTTGACAACTTCTGATCCTTGAAACAAAGTCTGGCCATATCATTGAGGTACACTGACTTTCTTCCAGAGGCTGCAGTATAGAGCCTGATCATTCTGGTGTTGGGAAGATTCATCATCTTGGCCAAATTGCTTCTTGTCAAGATGACTGGAAAACCTCCAACACTAGAGCGAATCTCTGTTTCAGTGAATTCCCTCAAACCCAATTCCACCCTTGATTTTCCTTTATTTTCACTTGGGTTCTAATCAATTACTCTTTGAAGTTCAGCATAAGCATCTACCAAAGTCACAACTTCACTCTTTCTCCAGAAGTCAAACACCAAATTGGAGTAGATAGGTCCATTAAGCATATCCAAGTAGTGCCCCCAGCCTTGTTCAGTGAAGAATTCTTGGTAGTCATGTCCATTGACTTTTAAGGCCTCAAAGTCTATTGGTCTTTCCATAACCAATTTACTTTCTTCAAAGCGAAGGTCCATAGTGGCATCTTTAAGATAGGAATCCTGAGCGTAGATGTTGATTGGAATGTCCTCTGGAAACCTTGGTAAAGAAGATGAACTTGACATTGTTGAGGTTAACGAACAGGGTTTTGCTAAAATGAGGGAGGAAGAAAGTGTTATGGGTTTTAGAGGAAAAGTGTGGGATGTGAAAGTGAACTTGTGCGAAAATGAGTAAAGTGATTTTGAAAAACTCTTGTACAAAAATGATGAGGGAGTACATTCGTTGCAATAAAGAATTTCGTCATAAACTGCCTTTACTCTAACCAATCACAGACTGAGAGTAAAGACAAAGTAATTGACACGTGTACTCCACATGGTTAAACACTTCAGAGTTTAAAGATTTTCAGCGTCTGAAGACCTTTCAGAGTTCAGAGGCTGAATACACAATTTTGTTATTCAGAGCTTGATGTCTTCAGAGACTAAAGTCATGTTCAGATGCCTTTTGATAAAGTCTAATCTTTCAACTGCTAAGGGTTTTGTAAATATATCAGCCCATTGTCTTTCAGTTTCAATGTATTGAATATTTACACTACCCTTCTGAACAAGGTCTCTTATAAAATGATGTTTAATTTCAATATGTTTAGCTCTTGAATGCAAAATTGGGTTTTTAGAAAGTTGAATAGTTGCAGTGTTATCACAAAAAAGTGGAATATTGTGGCTATTAACTTTGTAATCCTCTAACTGATATCTCATCCAGAGTAGTTGTGTACAACACTTGGCTGCTGATATGTATTCTGCTTCTGCTGTAGACAAAGCTATAGTAGTTTGTCTTTTGCTAGCCTAAGATATGAGATTTTCTCCCATAAATTGACAATTGCCACTTGTGGATTTCCTCTCTATCTTGTCTCCAGCAAAGTCAGCATCACAGAATCCTATCAGCTTATAATCATTTGTTTTCTTATAAAATAATCCAAGATTTGTGGTTCCCTTCAGATATCTAAAGATTCTCTTTACAGCAGTAAGATGAGATTCTCTAGGATCTTATTGGAATCTAGCACACAAACATACACTAAATAAAATATCAGGCCTTGATGCAGTTAGGTAAAGTAAAGAACCTATCATACCTCTGTATAGCTTCTGATCTACTTTGCCTTCTGAATCATCCTTGCTGAGACTACTTGTTGGATGCATTGGTGTTGTCATTGGCTTGCAATCCTCCATGTTGAATTTCTTCAGCAGTTCCTTTGTATATTTGGTTTGATGAATGTAGGTTCCATCTTTGTTTTGGTTGATTTGAATTCCCAGAAAGAATTTCAGCTCTCCCATCATGCTCATTTCAAATTCTTCCTGCATAATCTTAGAAAATTCTTTGCACAAAGATGGATTAGCAGATCCAAAAATAATATCATCAACATAAATTTGAATAATTAGAATGTCATTCTTAAATGTTTTACTAAAGAGAGTATTGTCAACTTGACCTTTTTGAAAACCTTTTTCAACTAAGAAATTGCTCAGTCTTTCATACCAAGCTCTGGGAGCTTGTTTCAGACCATAAAGAGATTTCTTTAACTTAAAAACATGGTCAGGATGTGAAGCATCCTCAAAACCAGGAGGTTGTCTGACATATACTTCGTTAGAGATGTAGCCATTTAAGAATGCGCTTTTAACATCCATTTGATACAAAACAATATTATGATGAGTAGCATAGGAAAGATGTAATCTAATAGCTTCAAGTCTAGCAACTGGAGCAAATGTTTCAGTGTAGTCAATCCCCTCTTGTTGACTATACCCTTGAGCTACTAGTCTTGCCTTATTACGAACAACTTCTCCTTGTTCATTTAACTTGTTTCTGTAGACCCATTTTGTTCCAATGATATTCTTCTTAGAAGGTTTGGGTACTAAGCTCCATACTTCATTTCTTTCAAACTGGTTTAGCTCTTCTTGCATTGCTACAATCCATGCATCATCAGCTAGTGCTTCATCAGTTGAACTTGGTTCCACTAAGGAGATCAATCCAATTAATGAGTCTTCATTTCTGAAGCTTGATCTGGTTTTCCTTGGACTGTCCTTGTTTCCCAAGATTAGCTCTTCTGGATGAGAGGATTTGTATTTGAAAGAATGTTTTGATTGTTCAACTCTGCTTGGACTGCTTCTGATAAGTTCTGATGCTGGGTCATCTTCAGAGTCCAAGGTTTTAGGAGTTGAATTTGTTTCTTCAGAGGTTGGTTGAGATGGTCCTGATATTTCTTCAGGTTCTGATTCTTCATCATCTGATAGTTGTATATCTGCAAAGTTCTCAACTAGCTCTGAAAATTTGTCAGGCGGCTTGTCATCAAATTTTATGTGCATACGTTCTTCCACTGTATGAGTTCCAGAATTATACACTCTGTATGCTTTTGAGCATTCAGAGTATCCAATAAAGATAGCCTTATAAGCTTTAGCATCAAATTTCTTCAGATGAACTTTCGTATTCAGAATGTAACATGTACAACAAAATTGATGAAAATAGGATACACTAGGTTTCTTTCCCTTTAATAGTTCATATGTTGTCTTATTCAAAATAGGTCTAATATAAATTCTATTTTGAACATAACATGCTGTGTTTACAGCCTCTGCCCACAGATACTTAGCAATGTTAGTCTCATGCATCATGGTTCTGGCCATTTCTTGCAGAGTTCTATTCTTTCTCTCTACAACTCCATTTTGCTGTGGAGTTCTAGGAGAAGTAAACTCATGTAAGATGCCATATTTTTCACAAAAATTTTCAAACATTTCATTTTCAAATTCACCACCATGATCAGTTCTAACTTTTAAAATATGTAAACCTTTTTCTTTTTGTATCTGTGTGCAGAAACTGCTAAAGACATTATATGCATCATCCTTATTTCTGAGGAATTTAACCCAAGTCCATCTACTGTAATCATCCACAATGACTAGTCCATATTTCTTCCCATTGATTGAGGCTGTACTCACAGGACCAAACAAATCAATGTGAAGCACCTCTAAGGGCCTAGAGGTAGAGACAACATGTTTAGGTTTAAAAGAAGTTTTCACACTCTTTCCTCTTTGGCAGGATCCACAAAGAGCATCTGAGTGATAGTGTAGCTTAGGTAGGCCTCTGACAAGGTCAAGTTTGCTAAGCTTAGAGATTAACCTCCAGTTAGCATGGCCTAACCTCTTATGCCATACCCATTTCTCTTCACTCAGAGTTAGAAAGCATTTTACTTCTTGGTCTGCCAAATCAGAAAGGTTTACTTTAAATACATTGTCTATTCTCTTGCCTTTGAACACTATGTACTTGTCAGATTCTCTAATTACAGTACATAGCCCTTTATCAAAGTTAACCACAAACCTATTGTCACAAAATTGACTGATGCTAAATAGGTTGTGTTTAAGTCCATCTACAAACCAAACATTATTAATTAAAAGGGAGGAGTTACCTACAATACTTGTACCTTTGATCTTGCCTTTTTGGTTTTCTCCAAAGCCAACTGTTCCACCATCTTCAAGTTTTAATGATGTGAACAATTTCTTATTACCAGTCATGTGCCTTGAACATCCACTATCCAGATACCATGATTGATTACCATTTTCTTTCAGTCTGGATAGCTGTAGAATAAACAAGGTCAATCATTGTAATAATATACTTCACATTCATTGTGAAGTTCTCTCCAATAATCATTTGCTTTGTCCACTTCAGCAGCTTTGGAAGTAAAGTAATGTTTTTCCTACAATGAAAATCTGAATAGTAGACAATTCTACACTTTGGTACCCATTGTTTTCTGGGTCCAGTTTGGTTAGTTCTATAACCTTTAGTTCTTCCTTGCCTCTGTGAAAAGTTTTGTGGACTCTTAAAGAATTTCCTTTGAAAATTGACCCTCTTAGTCCATTGATTTTGAAATCTAGGCTTTGATTGATAATCACTATAGGACCTAGGTTGCTTTTCTAATCTAGGATTAGTTTTGCATACCAGAGTCTTATGTTGATTATTTATCATCAGCTTGGTTTGTTTTAGAGTCTGATTGGATGAGCTTCTGAGTCCCAAAGTTTTCAGAGTCTTAGACTTGATAGTCTCAGGTTCTGAATACTTAGGTCCTGAGTTGCTCTCTTTGGGGTTCTGAGAAACAGCCTCTGATGTAACTTCAGACCTTGTCTTGCAGATCCCAGAGATACCTTCAGAGTCTGAAACAGCCATAGCTTTGCCTTTGTTTTTCTCAGGCACAAAGGTTGAATAAAGATTATCAGGAATATTATTTAAACAAATATAAGGATTTTGTTTCCCATATGATTTACCATATGAGTAACCAATTCCTTCACCTACATTTTAACAAATATTATAAATCATAGACGCCATTTTACTTTTGTTGACGTTCTGATGAACAAACTCCTGAAGAGCAACCTCATGCTCATCAGTAGGTTTGTTACATCTTGTGCACCCATTTTCAAGTTCTTCAATTTTGATTAAAGAATTTTTATATAGAGCTTGAAAATGTTCAGCTTTCTTTGCTAACTCATCCTTTTGCGTTTTTAAAAGTTTTAGTTTAGAGGATGATTCAGCAAACTTGCTTAGAGACATACCAAGGTAGGTTAAGAGTTGTTCTTTAGAATAATTTAAAAATACATGTTCAGATTCATCAGAGTCTGATCCATCAGAGTTTGATCCTTCAGAGTCTGATCCTTCAGAGTTTCCATCAGTTGTAGCCATCAGAGCCACATTTGCTTCTTCATCATCACTGTCTGAGGATGTTTCCAGGTCTTCAAACGTTGCTATTAAGCTTTTCTGGAATCTCCTCTTGTAGCTCTCTCTCTTGCTACTGAACTTCTTGTCCTTTGATGATGCTTCAGGACATTCAGCAATGAAATGTCATGGTTTGTTACACTTGAAGCAATTCTTCTCTTCTCTACTGGGAGTATTCCTTGAACTATTTCCTTTATGATTCTTGCTCATCCTTGCGCATTTTTGAAAGTTTCTGGTTAACATGGCAAATTCTTCATCTTCTTCTTCTTCTTGATCATCTGAAGAAGAATCCTCCTCAACCTCCAGAGTTTTAGCCTTGAAAGCTTTTGAAGATTTCTTGGTTGAAGTTAAGGCTACTGATCTTTCCTTCTTCTTCACTGCATCAGCATTCAATACCATCTCATGGCTCTTGAGATTGCTGATGAGTGATTCAAGAGAGATTTTCTCAAGATCCTTAGCTTCCTCAATAGTTGTGACCATAGGTCTCCATTTGTCAGTCAAGCTGTTCAGGATCTTCCACACATGATCAGAGGTTGTATAACTTTTCTTCAGAATCCTGAGGTTAGACACCAGAGTCTGAAATCTAGAAAACATGGTCTCAATGTCTTCATCAGGTTTCATGGTAAAATGCTCATACTGCTGAACCAGTAGTCTTGCTTTGGCATTCTAAACTTGCCTATTACCATCATAGTTTGAGCAGAGAGAGTCATACATAGCTTTAGTTGTAGATCTATCCATTATTTCGATATATTCATCATGAGATATTGCTCACATCATGATTTGTTTGACTTTGTTGTTTTTAGAAAATATCTTGTTGTTTTCAGCAGATAGAGCTCTTTTCTGAGCTATAGTAATCTTACCATCATGACCTATTCCATCAATAGGTACTCCTTCTTCTATCAGGTCCCAAAGCTCATCATCAATTCCATTGACATAGTGGTAAATGCTATCTTTCCACCATTCAAATCTTAGAGCATCACCACTAAAGATTGGAACCTTTTTATTGCTGGAATCATGATTAGATGCTGAAGAGGTAGAAGTCATGTTGTCGTATTTGTATTGAACTTGAGATATATCTGAAGCAGTAGGTGCAGGTGTAGATGTGGCTTCCCCAGACATACAGTGTTTTTCAAAGATCTTTTACTATCTCACTGTGAAGTGATTAAAAAACAGATCGGAGCTCTTGATACCAATTGAAGGTGAAAAACACAAGAAGGGGGGTTTAATTGTGTTTTGAAAAATTAATTCTTTTACTTGAAAGTAGATTGAAATGCAGCGGATGTAAGAAGCTAGACAAAACACAAAATGCAAATAAGACAATGAGAGAGAGAGAAAGCACACACATAAATTTTATACTGGTTCCTCTCACAAAACGAGAGTAGTCCAGTCCCCTTGCACTTCCAAGGGATTTTACTATAATCTCAAAGATTACACAACTAATGCTCAAGCACACAAGCAAGAGACTTCCTTGCTCTAGGTCACACAAGACAAAAAGACTTCCTTGCTCTAATCACTATGCCAAAAAAGGCTTTAGACAGCGCTTTTTTTTGCCATACACAGCACTTTATAAGCGCTCTCTATTCTGGCGCTGTTAAAAGTATAGACAGCGCTTAAGAATTAAGTAAAAGCGCTGTCTAATGTCATCTTTAGACATCACTTTTAACATGTAAGCGCTGTCTTATGTTATATTTAGACAGCTCTTTATAGCATAAATGTTGTCTAATATAAGCTTTAGACAACACTTTCTAGCATAAGCACTGTTCAATGAATGATTTATACAGCGTTTTCTAGCATAAGCGCTATCCAATGAATTATTTATACAGCGTTTTCTAGCATAAGCGTTGTCCAATGAATGCTTTAGACAGCGCTCTCTACCAACAAGCGTTGTTAAAGGTCTATATAAAAATTAAAAAAAAATGGTTTTTGAATTGTCTCCTGGCATTACAGTTGCAAACCAATCAAAAAATTAATTTAATCCGTTTAAAGTAATAAATTTGCATATAGTCACATAAAAATTTCATGAAGTTATAGGAAACAAAATACTTTAATTTCATGAAACCTACAACAAAAAATAACAATGAATATACAAGTGATTAAAGAATAAAATGACACTATTAAAATTCTGTTACAATTAGTGAGCAGATCACTTAAGCTAATCACTATATCTAAAACTCTATATTGTATCACCTCTTCATATAACATCTTTCATCTTTTTGCTCTCTATCAATGTCAATGCAAAAAACAAATTCCACAACACACGTCTTACGCGGAGTGACGACTTATACAGTTGTGGCTAAAGGTAGTTGTAGGTATAGATCAATTTTCTTGTAGTGTCTGAAAATAGTTTTAGAGGAATCATTACAATGCTAGCAAATTGCCCTGAATCATCAAATGCAGTAATCATCACCACACATCTATATCACCAGTCTATGACAGAAGTAATAACAGTAGTAAAGTATACTAGCAATTTAATCATCAATGCAAAAAGAGCGATGAAATAATTAATGCAAGCAGAGCATTTAATTGATATAAATAACTTACTGAGATCAACACCAGTTGTGCCCCATAATGCAACTGTACCAGCTATTGCTAGTGTACTCACTGCATATGTCTTCAACTTTCTCCCACTATACATATTCAACCAGCTAATTACATTAGCAACCAACCAAGCATACAATTATATAACTTAAAAACAAATTTAAAGTTCATTCTTACACTCAGCTGTTCAGATGAGCTGGTTGCAAACTCATCAACTGTTGCCTCTGTTGTGGTACTTGAAGCCATCGTCATAACATTGTGAGCAATCTTCTGACCTGCATGTATTTGGCATATAGAATTAATATGAAGTTGATTAAACTCAAAGCACACAAGAAGAAAAGTACAAAAAAAACTGGTATTTGGCTCCAAACCACCTCAAAACAATTCTGATATCAATTTAATCACAGGACAATGTGAAACATCTAACTATAACCACAATAAAATCACAATGTAAAATGGATCAACTTATATTACAGTTCTATCAATCACGATTTTTCAGAAGCAAAACTCTATCACAATGTACCAGTACAAGATGTACCAGTATACTGCAAGTAAACAATTTTCAAACAAGTGATTAACTAGTGCTGTTGCATTGATTGTTCACATGCATAATATAAATGCTTAGCGGCACCAAGGAGTCCAGCATGATCGGTGCAATAACTTCTATGTGTACTTTCTGACTTGCGGTTATATTCAGTGTTAGAAGTTATAAGTTGTGCAAATAACCATGTAATTGCAACAGTAAATAGCACTGTGAATCGGTCATGTATAGGCTTCACGGTTTTATTATATCAATGTAGATACTGCAGAAAAAAGCATAGAATATCATCAAACATGAATTTGTCCAATACAAAAGAAAAAAATTGAAAACAGATTAAATTTTTGTGACATACTATAGTACAAGAGTAATTACTTGCCTGCAAAATCTAACGTCGATTCAATCTTATAGAAGAATTCTTATGATCGGTGCGACACATTTTGCAAACTGCAAAATTATTTGATAAATTATAAATAATAGAGATGAAAAGAATTACAAAATCTAACGTCGATTCAATCTTATAGAAGAATTCTTCGATCCTAAATTTGTTACCATTGGGAAACCAAGTTGATAGAGACCGAGTCAGGTGAATGTTACATATGGAAAAACAAAAAGTGGACTAAGGAACCTGTGAATGAAGCAATTAACATATAAGATAACAAATCAAAGTGTTGTATAAAAATCTGATCCGAATTTTATTATTAAAAAAAACTTGCAGATACTAACCTTACAGCATTCCTACAAAAACCGAAAAATCCAATAGCCATTTGAAAACTTGAACTTATGATCAATGCACCTTGAATCCCTCTCATATTCATAGTAAATCTCTAAGAAAATCAAACAAACACTCAAGAGTGAAACATTCGCCAATTATAACATGTAAAAATAAGAGAAGCATATAAAAGTCTCATCATTTACCTCAATAGGATCTGTATATGAATTATATCTTCTTGACTGAATAATTGAAATTATAGGTATTATGTAACTGTATGAACCAACAACTACAATCGGCAATCGAGTTCCAAACAAAGATTGAAGAAATGTGCTTAGTCCAGAAACAAATTAAACAGAAGGTTCTGTATCACCTTAGTCTTCTCAACCTACGTTGAATCAAAAAATTTGTTCATTAATGGCTTAAATTTAACATAAAAAAAAAATAGGATCAGAAGAAATTCTCACATCTCCTCCACCCATTTGAGGAACACTTATAGTTGGAATCAGAACAGTTATTCCAAGAGTTAGAATGTAATGTTGGAATCCTAATACCACTGCTTGACCTGCATTATGAACCAGATATACGTCAACTTTTGTCGACTCAGTTATTTCTTATAAACAGGATTTTAAGTAAAGAGCAATATAGTGTACTAACGCCATGGAGGTGGACTGTTGATGCAATACTGAATTCCAGGTAATTGTTCTTTCACAGGCTGTGCTGCAGGTTTCACCTCCTCTACTTTTGAACCTCCACCTGCATTTTTACTACAAACACAAAGAAATCACATAAAAACCCTAAATCAATTGATGTAGATTTAACACAAGAATTCACTTCTATCATTAACTTATAATGAATTTGTGATGCTATAGAAAAATCCAACATCAAAAGCAATTCAATTTAGAACAAGCAAAAGCAACACTAAAAACACAACCGTCATCAATCAATCATATAATAAGAACAACCCAAAACCGTGCATTGTATTGAAGATATGCATGAGGATCCTCATATAATAAGGTTGTTCTTCCTGAAATACAAGTTTTTCAAATAAACTGAGTATTCACATAAACAGGCAGTTTTAGAGAAAGCTTGATAAATACTGAAGAGCATTTGATCCGGAAGTTAGACTCAGTGCAGAGCCAAGCTTCTATAGTCTCAATGCCAAATACTTCAAATAAAGGATGAGTATATGAGAAAGAACCCACAGATTCAAATTTGTCTACATTTTCATTAACAAATGCCTCTAAGTCTGCATCTTTTCCAGTGTTATAAGTATGTGGCATTACCACGGCCACCATTCAAACAAACTCACTTAAACAGAAAACTCTTGTTCTCTTTATCTTTCATTCTTTATTAACTTGGTTGTAATCATGAGTAGAAGCATCAATAATCATGAGCACCAGTAGCACAAAATAAGTATTAGAGATTCAAAAAAGTCACTTGTTAAACGGTATACCTACAAAACTCAGAAACATATAAACCTTGAAATATTTAGATCTCCTTGTCTAAATATTTACTGCATACTGCTTCTGTTTGAAGGAAAGTTTAAATTTGGGAAGATTTCACTTCATTGATCCATCATCATCATATTTGTTAAGAAAGTCACAACAAACAATTCTTTTCCAACACTTTTTTTATCAATCATTACTAGAAGAAAAAAAATATGCACATTATATGCATACTTTTTTTGTCACATTAATGATATTTCAAGATACTGGAAGTAAAAAAAAGAAAATAATAAATCAGAAACAATGTTAAAATGTAAAGATACTAGAAGAACTCAATATGAACTTTTACTATATATATAAAATCAAGTATTCCACTACTACTTTCTGCTTATAAATTTCCATTAATTGTGCTTTATTCATGCTCCAAGCACTCAATCTTGTGATCTTTACATCAGTAGTTCCATTATTGAAAGCATAAAGTAGTATAACTGTAAGAAACATAAACATTATCGGTGTTTGACATACTAATCCATTCACAAACTCTTTGTTAGCATATAACTGTAAGAAACTCAATTTATGAACATAACATTGTCATTTGCAGATTACCCATAAAGTTAAACGACACTAACAAACCCATAACTCCACAAGCCTAATGTTTCCCCTCATCACAAAAATTCAAAAAAATCATAACCATAACTACAATATCAATAACTAAGCATTCTATTTGGTAACTTAAATTCAATAGAAACTGCCACCTATAATACCTTCAAGGAAAAAGTAAAACTCATGCCTCGGAGAGAAATAGAGATGAAATCCGTGAGATGCACGCAGCAAGGTCTTTACAAAGATAGAGTGTTGAGGTCGCGATAGTGATAAAGCTCTGTGCCAGAATCGCTCTCTCGCAGGGTCGTGATGGAAATATAGATCTTGAAAATTTCTAGGGTTTGGACTCACAGGGGGGGTTTGTTTCAATGGTTTGTTTCAATGGTTTCTAGAAGAAGAAAAAGGGTTTGTTTCAATGGTTTCTAGAAGAAGAAAACATGGTTTCTCTATGAATCACTGGGATTCAAAACGACGATAAGATAATTTCTTCGTGAATCGCTGGGTTTCAAGAAGTAGATAAAAGGGCTTCTTGATCTGTGTGATTCCAGAGAAAGACGATGATTCCAGAAGGTTTGGGTTTAATTTCATTCAAGAGGAAGATGATCGATGAAAGGGTTCTCTGGTTCCCATAGTTGTGAGTCGCACCAGAGTTTGGAGAAGAAGAGATTGTGCGTACAGTAGGTTTTTTTTTGTGAATTCAATATAATACTTTTTTATATTTTAACAAATTAGAAATATAGATTTTATTTTTTTGTGAATTCAATATATAATACTTTTTTATATTTTAACAAATTAGAAATATAGATTTTATTTTTTTGTGAATTCAATATAATACTTTTTTATATTTTAACAAAATAGAAATATAGATATTTTTGACAGAAAAAAAAAAGATATAGAATGTACCAAAAAAACAAAAGATATAGATAGATCGGGCTTGCTTATATTTTCATCTATGAAAGCGCTTTATTTTCATGTAAAAGCGATGTCTAATGGTGCATCTTAGACAGCGGTTATTCTATTAAGCGTTGTCTAACGCTAGCTAGACCTTAGAAAGCGCTTTCTATCAATTTAGAAGCGTTGTCTAATAGTAGATCTTAGACAGCGTTTTCTTATAAAGCGCTATCTAAAGTGAAACATAAATTTTTTAGATTTTTAACTTTTTTTTGTAATCCTTATAAAAGCGCTTTTACAGAAAAGGGCTGTCAAAAGGCAGTACTTTAGATAGCGCTTTTCAGCACAAGTGCTGTCTAAGAGTTCCGTGTTTGTTTTAAAAGCGTTTCTATAAATAAGCGCTGTCTAAAGTACGCTGTCTCTTCTAAATTTTGTAGTAGTGAATCACACAAGATCAGAGACTTCCTTGCTTAAGCACACAAGCTTAAGACTTCCTTGCTCAAGTCACACAAGACAAGAGACTTCCTTGCTCAAATCACACAAGATAAGAGACTTTACAAACTAACTTAATCCACAGATTAAGTAGGACTGGAAGTTCTAAGCAAGACTCTCTAAACACTAAGTTCAGAGTCTACAATATCAAAAGATATTTTACTTAGAAGGTTACACAAGAAAGAATAACAACAGTTCACAGCTTGAATACAATTTGAGTCTTTCTCTGAGTTCAGATGATCTTCCAGTGGTCTTCTCTCTATCAGGATGTCTTCTATTTATACTCTAGGTATAAAGACTTTGAGAAAGGACCGTTGGTTGTACACTCTTCTTTTTGTTGACAAGACCGTTGTACTATTTCATTAGTTATGAGTTGTCTTCCTTCAGAGAGAGTTCTTCAGAATCTGATGATATCATTTCTTTGATCTTCTGAAGATGTACGCAAGCTTCAGACTGTGTTTCTTTCTTTGGCCTCTGAGGACTTCTTCAGAGGCTCTGAAGCTTCTTGCTTCTCAGAGCCTTAACACTTCAGACTGTGTCCTTCAGATGCTCAAATGATGATCTATGTGGATGAGATTTTTACTTTGTTCCTGCACACTAGATCATTCATTAGTAATACCAATTGTCCATTTAATACACTGTTATCATCAAAACTTAGGGTGTTTTATAATTAAAACTCATTTTGTTCCAACATGCCTTTGCTTTTTGCAGGTACAAAGGTTGAATAAAGATTATCAGGAGTATTATTTAAACAAACATAGGAATTTTGTTTCCCGTATGATTTCCCATATGAGTAACCAATTCCTTCACCTTTATTTTTGCAAACACTATAAATCATAGACGCCATCTTACTCTTGTTGATGTTCTGATTAACAAACTCCTGAAGAGCAACCTCATGCTCATCAGTAGGTTTGTTACATCTTGTGCATCCATTTCCAAGTTCTTCAATTTTGATTAAAGAATTTTTATATAGAGCTTGAAAATGTTCAGCTTTCTTTGCTAACTCATCCTTCTATGTTTTTAAAAGTTTTAGTTCAGAGGATGATTTAGCAAACTTGCTTAGAGACATACCAAGGTAGGTTAAAAGTTGTTGTTTAGAATAATTTAAAAATACCTGTTCAGATTCTTCAGAGTCTGATCCATCAGAGTCTGATCCTTCAGAGTCTGATTCTTCAGAGTCTCCATCAGCTGTAGCCATCAGAGCAACATTTGCTTCTTCATCATCACTGTCTGAGGATGTTTCCAGGTTCTCAAATGTTGCCATTAAGCTTTTCTGGATTCTCCTCTTGTAGCTCTCTCTCTTGCTGCTGAACTTCTTGTTCTTGTCCTTTGATGAAGCTTCAGGACAATCAGCAATGAAGTGTCCTGGTTTGTTCCACTTGAAGCAGTTCTTCTCATCTCTACTAGAAGCTTTCCTTGAGCTATTTCCTTTGTGACTTTTGTTCACTTTTGCCCATTTTTGAAAGTTTCTGGTGAACATGGCAAATTCCTCATCCTGTTCATCTCCTTGATCATCTGAAGAAAATTCCTCCTCAACCTCCAGAGTTTTAGCCTTGAGTGCTTTGGAAGACTTCTTGGTTGAAGTTAAAGCCACTGACCTTTCCTTCTTCTTCACTGCATCAACATTCAATACCATCTCATGGCTCTTGAGATTGCTGATGAGTGATTCAAAAGTAATGGTCTCGAGATCCTTAGCTTCTTCAATGGTTGTAACCTTAGGTCTCCATTTGTCAGTCAAGCTATTCAGGATCTTCCACACATGATTAGAGGTTGTATAGCTTTTCTTCAGAATCCTGAGACTAGACACCAGGGTCTGAAATCTAGAAAACATAGTCTCAATGTCTTCCTCAGGTTTCATGGCAAAAAGTTCATACTGCTGAACCAGGAGTCTAGCTTTGGCATTCTGAACTTGCTTATTACCATCATAGTTTGAGCAGAGAGAGTCATACATAGCTTTTGTTGTAGATCTGTCCATTATTTTTGTGTATTCATCATGAGATATAGCAGACATCATGATTTGTTTGACTTTGTTAGGCTTGGCAAATATTTTCTTGTTCTCAACAGACAATGCTCTCTTCTGAGCTAAAGTAATCTTTCCATCAGGACCTATTTCATCAATAGGCATTCCTTCTTCTATTAGGTCCCAAAGCTCATCATTAATTCCATTGACGTAGTGGTAAATGCTATCCTTCCACCATTCAAATCTTAGAGCATCACCACTAAAGACTGGAACCTTTTTATTGCTGGAATCATGATTAGAAGTTGAAGATGTAGAAGTCATGGTGTCGTAGTTGTATTGAACTTGAGAGAGATCTGTAGCAGTAGGTGTAGGTGTAGGTGTAATTGTGGATTCCCCAGACATACAGTGTTTTTCAAAGATCTTTTACTGTCTCACTGTGAAGTGATTAAAAACAGAACCAGGCTCTGATACCAATTGAAGGTGAAAAACACAAGAAGGGGGGTTGAATTGTGTTTTGAAAAATTAATTCTTTTCTAGCTATCAGATTGTAAAGCAGCGGATAAAAGAAGCTAGTTAGAATGCAAAACACGAATAAGACAATGAGAGAGAGAGAGATAAGAGAGTGCACACACAAAATTTATACTGGTTCCTCTCACAAAACGAGAGTAGTTCAGTTCCCTTGCACTTCCAAGGGATTTCACTATAATCACAAAAGATTACAATTCTAATGCTCTAAGTCACACAAGACAGAGAGACTTCCTTGCTCTAAGTCACACAAGACATAGAGACTTCCTTGCTCTAAGTCACACAAGACAAAGAGACTTCCTTGCTCAAATCACACAAGATAAGAGACTTCACACACTAACTTAATACACAGATTAAGTAGGACTGAAAGTTCTAAGCTAGACTCTCTTAACACACAGTTCAGAGCCTAACAATATCAAAAGATATTTGACTTAGAAATTACACAAGAAAGAAACAATTCACAGCTTGAATACAAAGTAAGTCTTTCTCTGAGTTTCAGTAGTCTTTCAGTAGCTTTCAGTAGTCTTCTCTCAAGTAGAATGTCTTATATTTATACTCTAAGTATAATGACGTTGAGAAAGGACCGTTGGTAGTACAATCTTCTTTTGCTGAGCTGGATTTGATTATTTCTTCCAGAAGGAGTAAATCAATTCCACTACTTCTCTTTGTCAAATGGCGCTTCAGTAATTTAGGTAAAATAGTACAGAGTACTACACGCTCCATTTGATGATAAGATTGTTGTACTATTCCATTAGTTATGAGCTGTCTTTTTGGTATAGAGTAATGGCAAGATCAGCCTAAGGAACTATCCATTGCTCGGCTACAATTGCTCGCGCGGGTCTAGGTCTATTTGCCAGTTCTTCAGAGAATGTCATTCAGAATCTTGTAATAATGTTTCATTGATCTTCTGAATAGTGTACGCAAGCTTCAGGACATGTTTCTCTCTTTGGCATCTGGGGACTTTTTCAGAGGCTCTGAAGCTTCTTGCTTCTCAGAGTCTAAACGCTTCAGACTGTGTCCTTCAGAGGCTCAATTGATGATCTGAGTGAATAAGATTTTTACTTTGTTCCTGAACACTAGATCATTAATTAGTAATACCAATTGTCCATTTAATACCTTGTTATCATCAAAACTTAGGGTGTTTTATAACTAAAACTCATTTTGTTCGAACAGCTTTGACCAATGCTTTCAAAATTCAAATTTCAGAAACTGACTTAAATCACACAATATGTTATTATGTTGTGATATTTCATTATTGTAAATCTATTTATGCAGGAAGATGCTGTAAAGAAAAAGTGTGGAGATTGCCAAAGAACGTGCTTATTATTGTTATTATGTTGTGATATTTAATTATTGTAAATTCATTATTCTGTTGAAACTGACTTTTGTTCATGAATAATTCAATTTTTGGCAGGACCATGAACGTGCTTATTTTGATTCTGCTGATTGGGCTTTGGGAAAGGTATATTCTGGTCTTAGATGCATCTGTTTATTATTCAAATTTTCAATGTAACCTTCAATATGTTTTATTTAGATGCCTGATTTATCTGTCTTATATCTATGAATATTCATATAGCCAGGAGCACAAAAGCCTAAAGGACCACTTGAAGCACTCTGTCCAAAGTTGCAGGTAAAATTCTTAGTTGACATTTTCACAGCTGTGTTCATATTATCATATACATACTTCTTGTGTTTGGATTCCCATAAAAAACCCTCCAAACTTGTGTTTGCACAACTAAACTTTAACTGGATGGTGTTCATCTAATTGCCTCACTATTATCTTTTATCTAACTAGCTTTATGAAACATGTCCAGTTAACCATATTGTTCTTATCATGTGAATCTAATTTCTCTATTTGGCAGGTTGTGCTATAATTTCTCTAATTACATCATTTAAATAGAACATTATTGGAATAGTAATCACATATGCAGGATGATGCAGAGAAGTATTTCTCTAATTACATCATTTAAAGATATATAGTCTGAAATAATATTTTGTGCTACTAAATACATGCAACACTTTCTTTTATTTTCTCACTATCCAGAGTTCACTTCTTTTAAACATGTTATCAAATTTATTTTAGTTTCATGTACTCTTATTTTGATTTGAAGTAGAGGAAATTTTATTGGTAAAAGAAATGTGAATATAGACTGTTTTCATTTTCTTCTGGATATAGATTGTAGTTTCAAATCATATGATTTATGAATTTTTCTTATTTATCTTTGTACTGCAGATTGATTTTTGCATCAGTATTGTTGTTAAAGAATCAAATTAACTATTGTATACTAGGTGGAGAATTACTTTAATGAGATTAACTCTTACTTTTAAATCCAATTCGATGATGCATTCTTATTCATGATTACTCTTTATGCAGGTCTATTAAAATTCATTTATTTAGACTCTTGACCATTTGTAGGTGTTTGTGCGTGTTTATTCATATTTCAATTTCACATGTTTCTGATTATTTTATTGAAATTTTGCATTGTTTTCAATTTTTTCTTTTTGTGTAGGAGTAAACCTTTGTGGATTTGGGACAATTGACAAAGAAGGTAAAAACAATTATAAAAAATACATTATTAGTTGGACATATTTCAATTTTATAACTGATGTTTGGGGTTTGAGTTAACCACACCGCAACATTATTTTTCTTGCCATTGTTTCTTCTATTCTTCAATCTGTTTTATGTTTTAGTTTTGATTCGATTTCATTTTTTTTTCCTGTTTAGTGATTTTGATTTTGCATGAGCTTCAAAGTTAGGGGATTATGGAATCTAAAACTATGTCCAACTGATCATGTATTTTTTATTTTGTTTCAAATCAAAATTTAAAAAAGAAAATGGTATGAATTTTATTTACCTGAAACAAGAAATTCTAATTTTTCTTTATGTAGGAATTTAAGGTGATTTGGTAATAATAATTGTTTATTGCCAACTATATTGGTGTTCACGATTGATTATGATATATATCAGACATTAGTATGTCATGTCATTACTGTCAGATTTAGTATTCAGTTTAGAAGTATATATTTGAGTAATTATGTAGCCCTTTGCAAAGTTGCCAGTCTAGGATCTTTTATGAGAATTTAACTTTGGTTTATTTCTCTTTCAGGATCAATTCCTTAAACTGTATTGCCAAACTGAAGTGAAATATGGGAGAACTTTCAATACCAAGCTTGATACTTATTGTTTAGTTCGTCTCGACAACACAGGACGGTGACGTTGAAGAGTGGTTTTAGGTGGAACAAATTTGGCCCTTATCATTATTTTCTGTTTTGTATTAAGATTGAGGCTGCCTTTTGTTTTTATTATGATATTATGATGTTTTTGGTATATAACATGCAATCTAATTATACGAGTTCGAGATGTTTTAGACTGCATTTTGATTTTGATACTCCTCTGTTTTTTTGAGACACTTTTCATAGATTAGTCTAATAGTTCCATGTTCTTAAGCAAATCCAACAAAAATACTTTCTCTTATAATATTTGATATTTTAATTAATTGATCTCTTCATATAGAATACCTGCTCCCGGTAATTTTTCTTTCTTTTTCAATTTATGTCAATGGTTATGCTGTACAAAAAGACTTAATCTATGACTTTGAAATTAACTAATAGGAAATAATTATATATGTTTTACTTCAATATTTATATATGTCTTACTTCAATATTCTGATATGAGAGTACACTATAACTTATAATTATATGTATAGTTGGCCACCAATTATTGTTAGGAATGTGCATTATAAAAAGGAAAGGGAACAAAGAGATAGAGAGAGTTTCTTAAATGAGCAAGTTTGAACTGAGAGAAAGTCAAGAGTCTTACTATGCAACAACTTGGTAGTCGCATAAATGTTTTGCAAGACTGATGCAACATGTATAATGGCTCTTGAAAAAACATGTTTGGTGAGTTCTGCTCTACATTTCCCTATTCATTTCTCCTTAATTTCTTAATTTAGTATCACGAAACTTTCATGAAACTAGCTTCCCTCTTAAGTTAGTATCTATTTTCTTCTTCATGTTTTATTTGCTGCTATTGGAACTCATTTGATGTACAAGTATTGTTTTTCTGTTTTTATGAATGATTGATAAGGTCCCTCTTTTTGTTTAGTTAATCTTTGGTTCTTAATATCATGAATGATTTCCATAAATAAATAAAAAATCATGAATGGTTCTTTATACCATCTTTGTTTGACTGCCAGGCATGCAAAAACTATCCGTTTGATGAATTCCTCTAAATTACGCAAGTATTTTTCATTTCTTTATCATTATTCTTATGTTGTTTTTTTCTTTCCAGTTGTAACATATGAGAAGATTGTGATATTTGATGCTATCTCTTTGGTATACTTTACGATCTTTAGGTAGACATGGAATATTCGGCCTATGTTCATGGCAATATTGAATTGTTGATTTTTATTGACTATTTATTTTCAATTATACTTACTTCATGTTTTTATATATATTTAGTATGTAAGTACATGATTAGTTTGGTTAGTTTTAAACAAATATATAAATCTAAATGAATATATATTTAAAATTAGGAAGATATAGCATATATGTTAGCATTCCAATTTAATCTTATATTTTTTTTTTTATCAGATGAATGTTATTGCTTGAGAAAATGTTCGGCCTCCAAGATTTTGGGATATTTGTAATATCTGATCTTGATATTCCGGGAAAAAAGTTTTTGTAATATTCACATTTATAATTTTCTAAGTTTAAATATAACATTTCCCTTACATTCTTTTATATTTATGTACTATTTTATTTTTTTTGACTAAACTAAATTGTTTTTTTATTCTTTCATTATCTAGCATATTCCGATTAGTATCGTAACTAACTATATGCAACATCAACATAATGACATTATTATGGCTTTGGATAATTCAAAAATTTCAGTCCAATACAATATTAAAACATCATCAAGGAAGTTGAATGAGAAGTATATCTCTGTTGAGTGGACTGCATTTGTCGATGTGGCTAATTTCAACGTTGGGTGCAATATTAGGTTAACTCTTTCAGAGCCGTCAATATTCTTGAATGTCAGAATCATCGATCCAAATGCATAAGTGTATATTGACAAATAGTATTAGCGTATATTTTAAGAACCATGTGATTTTTATTTTGTTATTATTATTCTGATTTTCAATCAAGTTTAACTATGACTTAAATATTACTGTTAATGTGTAATGGTTATCCCCCTAATTTAAATTATGATATTAGAGTACCTATCAATTTATTTTGTGGTTGTATTAAAATGGTTATCCCCCTTATATAATGTCAACGTTAAGTTATTTATTGGTCATATTAAAATTAAAATACGAAATATAGAAGAAACTCATATAAACAAATTGTTTTACGTGCGTTGCACGGGTGTGAATCCTAGTATATAACAAAACAACAAATTAAATGCAAAGAGTTTACGACAATGCTATTTTCAAGCAAGTTCTTGATTGAAAAAAACGGTCCCACCAATTTAATAGGGAAAATTAAATCAAGCACATCATAATTTTAGGAAATAATAAAAACAACATTTTATTTATATCGATTATTTTTTCTTTTAAATCAAATTGATTGTGTTGTTGATACTTTTTTTTTTGACAAATTGTTGATACTATTTTTATTTCCATAAGATTGTGCGATTTATATATAAAGATTTGATAAATAGAGAATTAAAATTGTTAAAAAAAAAAATAGGGAATTCAAATAGCCAAGTTATTAACTCAAATAAATAGAAAGTTCCCATATATCAAAAAACAAATTCACGTACAGTACTTGGCTACATGATGTTATGGCACCAAAATACATCTGATAAATTAAGTTAAATATTGAACGATAAATATAACAAAAAAACAACAACAAATTTTTCAACGATAAACAGTTAAGTAAAGATCTCCATCGTTTCCACCAACTTGACGACGGGCTTGAATATGATCACCGACATCCAGTCTGTGTGCCGCAACAAATGTTTTCCATTCGCCACCATGTTTGAAATGCTTATACGGAAATCATCATATGGCAAAATCTACAAAAAGAAACATTGGATTAATTAGGAGAAAAAAAACATATATAAATATTGTAAAAATGACACCAAACTGTCCTAATCCTGTGTACAACAGAAGTACCCATGCACCCACACAAATATTGTAAAAATGCTTCAAGGCAAACCATCCCCATGTCATATAAATATTCCCGTTTATTTTTTCTACCAACACTTCAAATTGATTGCCTAATTGATCAATCAATGTTGCAACACGCCGAATATTTTCTCCAAAGTCAGTGGCAAACATTTTCGGTAGCATAATTGCACCCTAACAAATATATGAAAACACAAAATTTAGAATCACAAAAGAAAAAAATTCTACAAACATAAAATGCAAAATTAAGATAACAGAATAACCTACTTCGTTGACATGATACTCAACATGATATGTGCGATATCTAATCTGAAGAGCATTGATGAACTTCTCACGATCGGTTGTTGGATTAGGATTCAAAGGAGCTAATATTGTATGAATAAAGAAATAAAATAAGTCAGTCAGAATATGTGAAAAATAAAAAATAAAAAACAGAGAGAAGACATTAGAAGAAAAGGAAATTAGAAGAAAAGGAAATCAGGTGAGTATTTCAAACCTCTCAACAAACTTAAAGCAAGATCAGTAAATGGATTGACATTAGCCATAATTTTTGTTAGTAGTGAAGGAAACACAGAGAGAAGACAAATGGAGAAGGAAGAAAAATGCAGAGAAACAGTAGAGAGGAAACAAAACAAATGCATGAGAAGAAAAAAATGTAGAGACAAGTTATATAGAGAGGAGAAAGGAGATGAGAAAGAAGACTGAAATATTTCTTGATGTTGAGGAGGCAAATAATTCATTTTACGTGTTTCTATGAAGACTATAGTATAGGGTGGCTAATGAGACTATAATATAGGAGTGAAATTAGGGTTGGAGATGTGGTTATGAGTGGGGCCAATTTAATAGTCAGAATATATATTTTTTATATATTATATGATAATAGTAATTAGGGAGGGAAATGGAGGGAATTAAGGAGAAGATTAGGGTTAAGTGGTTGCAAATCCAAAATCCTACTTCTCCCTTTATAGTAATTAAGATAAGATTAAGATATTCGCACAATGGCTTTCTCTGCCTGATAGGGGCTCGCTTCTTCTCCACCCAACCTATATATACAAGGTGCTGCCTGCTTTCTCTCAACCACATGTGGCTTATGTAGTGGTCGACATTCCTACGTGCTCCTCTTTGCCCCCTAATTAAGAATCCAAAGGTCACACCTAAATTTTGATTTACAACTGTAAAAGCTAAAGGGAATATTAATACAAGTCAAAGCTCAACCAATAAATGTCTATAGATCAACACATTAGACATTAAGCAAGATTATAAGTGACTTTTGACTTCACACTTTCATCCAAAACCTTAAGACATTAAATTTACGGGTCCTCTCACTTATAAGAGTTTAATTGTTGTGCACTGTCAGTGTAAATGTTTTTTACACATGCATCCTGTTCTGGTGAACACTTAAAGGGGTGTAAAAAGTAATAACTTGGACCGTCAAATAAACAAAATAATCAAGTTGGTTATCTCGAATCTTTATTCGTCCGTCTTCTTTTTCATCAATGTTACAAGTATTTATAGGGTATATAGGAAGAGAGTTCTTCCCGCCCTTTTCCTTCGTTGGCCTATTCCACGTTCCTCCTATACATTTGATCACATGTCTATTTACAAGATGATCATGGGGAACGTGGTTTGAATACAATGGTTCTTCCTAAAATCTGCTCATAGTCATACGGATGATGAAGATAAGTGAATAAAATCGTGGAGAAAAATGGCAGTTACAGTGAAGAATAGTGGGATCATGGAATCGTGGGCATCTCGCCCACGCGGCTATGTCTCGCCATAGATGGATGTCCCGCCCTTCTGGTCTCGCCCTTATGGAAAAATTGGGCTTGACTCTCGCGTATGTATTGGGCCGTCGTATTGGGCCGTTGTACAAGTCCTTCATTAATGTTTGGGCTTTTGCTAAATACACCCTTTACATTTACTCCCGGTCCACATCCAATGATGTGTTGCCATATCATTTAATGAATGTGACACATCATTTGTTTTTAAACACAATACATTATGTGTTGGCATATTATTGGATGTATGTGTAAAAAAGTATTACACCGACGGTGCACAACAATTAAATTTCACTTATAAAGTGTTCAACCACAACCTTCCAAACCAATGTGAGACTTAACTCACACTTGATATATCTCAACATCTCTCTTCAAGTGCTAGTGTAACATCCAAACCCGATTTTACACAAAATTCTAACTTTAGAAAATTCTTCAAAAAAATCGCAGTGGATAATATAAACTTGTTTGCTTTAAAACAACTAAAATATAAAACATAGTTTGAGTATTACATTTTCTTCAAAAATAATAATAAGGTAATAAAAATAATATTCACCGGTCATACAAGAAAATACTCCTTTTAATACGTACAAAATAAATGAAAGACTTGATACACATGGTTATACATGAACCCTTCTCGTGTCCTAATCGGAGCGGAGCTTCACCGACAAACTCGAGCATAACACAAAGCCTGAGAACCTGAACCACCCAACGGTTCAAAGGTACACAAAACAGAGAGTTAGACGACATAACCAATAATCATAAATGCAAGAATGTACTTAGCATTTATCAAAACAACAATAATTAAATTCTACTCATAAGCATAATCTTCACATTAAGCCAAACACAAGGTTATATCATGTTATCACATATAATCACATAAAAATAATGTATAATACATATTTCACATCAACTCTTACCCAAAAGATTATTCATTGACAATTTATAAGGATTAGCACATAACACATAACACCTATAATGCACAATTTCCTAATGTTGAGGTCAAAATCGTTCTGATGAATGTTTTAATGACAACAAACCTTATGGAATAAATGTTAAGTTTTATGAATGGTGATCTACTGATGTTTGCACTTGAGTTTTTGTTGAAAGATAGATAATGACAAAAGTGGACGAGCTAGAGGCCACTCACATCAACAAATGCATTTTATATACTCAAACAATGAAAGAATCGAAGTATCATCAGAATATTACAATAGTAGCATCACAAGCTTCATGAAGATATTTAAAGACTGATGTTTGAATCATATGAGGATTCATTGAAGGTTCAAGCAAGAATGTGGACTTCATGGTTAATTGTCTTCCTCATCACCACAATGTTTACAACAAGTATTTAATGTTCAAGGAAGAATTTGAGGACTACGTGCTTTGAGGATTTACTACTGCAATTAACGTCAAAAGGAATTATACATATACTAAGGATCTTCAAAACCTAATCAAAGTATCATCCTACCAAAGCTTCTCAAGATGAGAAAGGTTGAGAATGATATTCCATGAATTTTCAAAAGACGTTATGCACAAGGACTTTATTGCTTTAAGCCAAAACCAAAATATAAAACATTAGTTTGAGGTATTACATTCCTTTCAAATAAATAATACTAAAGTGATAAAAATAGTATTCACCGGTCATACAAGAAAATACTCATTTTAATACAATACAAGTATGAAAGACTCGATATACATAAATAGACATGAACTCTTCCCGTGTCCTAATCAGAGCGGAGCTTCACCGACGACTCAAGCATAACACAAAGCTTGAGATCCTGAACCACCCAAATGTTCGCAAATACACAAAACAAAGATTAGATACACATAACCAACAATAAACATAAATGCAAGAAAACACTATCATTTATTTCAACAAGAAAAAATAAATAGATAAATATTACTCAAATCATTTATCTAACTCTACATCACCTAAAATCAAGTCACACCATTATGTAGTATCACAATATAATACACATATAATGTCACCAATCAATTCATCTTCCAAAAGTCATTAATCAGCCAAATTATATTAAATTAGCACATAATCACATAAATGTACACATTCCTAATGCATACTAATGCCACCTTCATGTTATGTCCCCTAGACATGACTAAATGCATACGGTACCATTCACCAAAATTTTTGGATACAAGAATACAATGCGTTATGGATCAAACGTCCAAGCTTCATCTGTGCGTTATGGATTAAACGTTCAAACTTCATCAATACGACTCAATTATGATGCATGAACATATATATATGAACGTATATTATTCTCCACCATAAAGGTTCACCAACAATTATGTAACATCATGTATACATAACTCCACCATCAATTATTTGCCAATTCACATAACATACATACAGACATTTATTCTACTCATACATATACATAAGAACATGATTACTCATAATATAAACCGTTAAATACATCCAAAATCATCATTATATTCACCAATCATATATATATATATATATAACACATGTATACATATATATAAATCAACAACATCACCATTATTATTATCATATTAATTCATACTCATAATTAACATGTTATAACCATCTTCCACAATCATATACATACATAAGAACACATTTACGCATGTATTAAACTACCATCATCATTTAAATCATCAAACAATAAGCTAAAAGTCTGCTTTCCTCGCCCAGCAAGACCTAGCGACGATATGGTGAGACAAAACAAAAAGTTTCAGGTCTTCCAACGAGACCTGGCGAGCAGTGTCATCAAAATCATCAAAATCAACTTCCAGTTATGAAAAGATATTTCATTTAAGTTATAAACATACTTATACACTTAAAAGTACAACTTATAACACAAAACAACATCAAGCTTTTCACAAAACTTCACAAATCTCATGAAACTCAACAAACATCTACACATATCCCATTTTCAACCCATGAATTCATTTTCTCACATGAATAAGAGTTATTAAGCTTCATTAAAACAAATGATTTCATCAATTTATAGAAAATCCCCAAAAACCCAAAAAAGAAAAAAGTGTGGAGAGTTTAGGTATGGAGAAATAGACATTTTCCCCCCTCCATTAATCACTCTGGCTATGTAAATTTAATCTCTTCTATTCTATCTCTTCATCCACTAATTTTTTTTTCACCACCAGTTTAATCTGGTTCGGGGGTCAGTTCTTGCATCAAGTGGTTCCAGCCCCCTCCCGATCGCAGTTGCGGGGGATCGAACAGTGATCCTCCTTACCAAGTTCAGCGCCAATCACCACTGAACCAAATAACGATGGGTTTATCCACTAATATTCTAATTACTCATAAAAAACATGCCACATGTAGTTTGTTGTCATTATTATTATTATTATTATTATTATTATTATTATTATTATTATTATTATTATGAAAATATAAAAAATAATTAAAAACGGTTCAACCTGGTTGAACCTCGATCCAACTGGTTGAACATTGAACCTGTAAGCATGTCGGTTTAATAACATATTCGGTTCTGATTGCCTTGATTCAAACATAAACAATCAATGCTTCAAACAAAAAACATAAGCAATAAAATCAACAAATTTTTTAATCCTTAACATGAATTTGAACATAAACAAATACAACAATGAGAACTGATGAATTTGACAGGCGTTTGTTTGAGTTGCGCGTATCTAATTAATGGTTGTACTATCTATCTCTGACCCACAACCTTCTTAGTGGTGTTTCTCCTATTTTAACTACCATCTACTCAACTTCTTAACATTGCGGTCCCATTGGAGTAGTTTGAACATATCGAAATTGACCATGCCAATGATCCCACAAGCGACTAAAGAAATTAAAGCGAAACATAAGGAAAGTACATCGAGAGGTATAGCTTCCGGCATTATCCATAGCAAAGCATTCATATATGAAATGCAAAACAAAAATATTGACCAGGGCACCAGACTGCTTACTATCCCATTCCCAATTGGCGTCAGAATATATATTGCTATAATTGCCAAAACAAAGGAAAACATATTCAAAATTGCAAACAAATAGAAATAAAATGGTGGCAGTACCGAGGTCCCAACATAATCTAAGGTAGAATTGTGGGAAGTGATGTTAAAATTATTAATCTCACTAGCACTAATCTGATAAACTCCACCGAGGGGACTCAACATTGATGCATACATTGCAGTTGCAATAAGAGTCGCAACTATTAACCAAGTGTTGCGTTCCTTCTCTGTTATCTCACCACTTATGCTACGTGGATTTATTAATGATTCATTGACAATTCTAATAAGCACACGATCAAGTGTGGGATCAACAATGACTTCTGAGCTAGGTTTTGCTCCAACGCTGAATAATATACTCTTCATCTCCTGAGTGATTGCTATGTCTAATGAGGTTTTGTTGTCCAAGTTCTTTTCGTTCAAATTTATCATAGTATTTACCAACAATTTTGTTTTGTTGAAGTGACTCTTTACCAACAATTTAAGCGCCTGTATTACCAAGTAATCAATAAACAATGCAGTTGTTAGAAATCGTTCATCGTAGCTACTAAAATCTTCACAAGATCTCTTGTAGTAAATAAACACACAATTTTCATAAAATTTTATAAGATTAATGAAGTTTTATCATCAGGGATGGATAAAAAAATTTATAAAACGGGGGGCCGAAATAATTAAATAATAAATTCTAAATAAATTATAGGGTTAAATATGTTTTTGGTCCCTATAGTTTCGCAGAATTTCGTTTTTAGTCCCTGAAGATTTTTTTCACACTTTTTAGCCCCTGAAGTTTTGTCAGTCAGTGTTTTTAGTCCCTACTTTTCAATCAACCCGTGCATATCATTTGAAATTTTAACTTTTTTTCTGCAGTCATATTTAGTACATTATATGAATCTCTCTTACAAAAGTTTACATTTTTTTTAACAAGACATTAATTAAATATGAATTTTTCAGTTTTTTGCACATAAAAATTCATAAATAATTCATCTTGTGTTAAAAAATTATAAATTTTTATAGGAGATATTCTTATAATATTATAAACATTAATACAAATAATCGTTAAAAAATTTAAAAGCATACAGGAGTTTGATTAAAAGTAGGGACTAAAAACACTGATTGACAAAACTTTATGGACTAAAAAGTGTGAAAACAATCTTCAGGGACTAAAAACGAAATTTTGCAAAACTATAGGGACCAAAAACATATTTAACCCTAAATTATAATTACAATAGTAGCTAAATATCTATATATATAAAAAGGATACATCTATTTTTTGGTGTAGACTTTTCTTAATGTCAATTTTACCCTTCCTTATATATCTATACCTCTATATATAAAAATGATACATCTATTTTTTGGTGTAGACTTTTCTTAATGCCAATTTTACCCTTCCTTATATATCTATACTATATATAAAGGATACAAAAAAATTTGGTGTAGACTTTTCTTAATGTCAATTTTTGGACATAAGTTAGACACAGACAGGCGCGGCGCGCCTGTCTGGCCCGCTAGTACTCAATAAAAAATATATCACATTGTTCTACAAAAATAAAACATCACATCACATTGTTTATCTAAAGCATAAACACCGTTCTTCCATATCACAAAATTCATCATATATATAAATAAATTTAATAAAAGGAGATACTATTGAATTTTCATAATTGCCCCTCCAGTCCATTTTTATTTTTTTGACAAATCATTATATTAGGGATAATTTGGTCTTTTCATACCAAATTATAATAAAATAATATTATTATAATCGTTATACTCTATTACACATTACTTTTAATTACATTTTATTTCTATTATTTATATAAGACCTATATTTTTACTCATATATTAACAAAGTTGTCTATTTTTTTTATAATTATTACGTCACCTATATTTATACTCATGAGAACTTTTTTTTGTGATTATTAAGGTTGTCTATTTTTTGTGATCTATTTTTTTATAATTTCTATGAGGACTATATTTATACTCATATATTAATACGATGACCTAATTTTTTTGTGATTTATATAGGACCTATGTTTTTACTCATATATGAATAAAGTTGTCTATTTATTTATAATTTCTACGAGATTTGTATTTATATTTAAATATATTTTTACGAGGACATAATCTTTTTAGTGATCCCTATGGGACCTATCTTTTTACTCATATATGAATAAAGTTGTCTATTTATTTGTAATTTCTATGAGACTTATATTTATATTCATAGTACTCCATCCGTCCCATAATATAAACAAAACATAAATATTTCACACTTATTAAGAAAAGTAAAATGTGATAATTTGAAGTATGACTTTTTGTGTTTTCCTTGAAATAAGTTTCATTGAAAAATGTAAAAATAATTTTTATTGGTTATTGATTATGGGGAGATAGCAAATTAAATGCAATTTGCATTTATACTCATATTAGTGATTCATATGTGACATATCTTTTTACTCATATATGAATAAAGTTGTATATTTTTTTATATTCTTTCCGAGACTTATATATTTATACTCATAGTATATTTATAAAGTATTTATGTCATAAATACTAAATGAAAAATGTTGAATTGAGAGTTCTGAAAGTAGTAATAATTAGATGGTACAATTGTAAGAAAATTGTTTTAAAAATTGAGTAAGTCAAATATTTTGAAATAGATATCTCAAACACTACAACAAAAATGCGTTTCAGCAACAACCGAAAACCGTAGCTAGAAGTGAAAAAACCGTTGCCTGAACATTTAAGCAACGGTTTTCCAGTCGTGGAGTATACGGCCGTTGCCTATAGTTTAGGCAACGCTTTTTGTTGTTTTGGCAACGAGATATAAAAACTGTTGGCTAAACTGCAGCAAAAGCTACGGTTTTTGTGTTAGTTTTAGGCTACGGTTACTGAATAGACAACAGACGAATAAGCGTTGCATATATATTTAAGCAACGCTTTACAGCTGCTGCCATAAGCTTTAGATGTAATGTTTAAAAGCGTTGCCTATTCGCTTAACCCACACTTCAAAAACGTGGCCACACAGTTTGAGTACAAAACGGCCGTTGCATATTCTTTTAATTCACTGTCATTTGCATAAAACCAACATCATGCATTTCTTATACTTTTAAGTCAAGATTGTACTTCACTCTGGTGTCTCAAACATTTTGTTTTACTAAATATTGACATTTATCAAATTTATTTAAAACAAATACATTAAATTTCTTGATACATTTTGTCAAAAAAAATTCTTGAGATACAAATCACTTTTATTCACTACAAACAATAGTATAAATCATCACTACAAACAATAGTATATAGCTAAACTCTTCAAAGGTAGATAGACAATATTCCTAACTTGTAATCTGATTCCTAGCAAGTCTACTACCCCGGATAAGGAAGCTCTTAAGCTGGCTCCTTGTGTATGCATTTTAAAGTTTAGTCCAGTTCTCACTAGACTCAGTGATGATGAACCGCTTTGCACCTTGCGCACTGCGTTGTGGCTAGACAAAAGAAAGAGGCTGAGACACAAAAGAAGTATGTGAGCATATAGAAGAATACGAGCAGAGATAGGAATTTAGATTGAACTGAAACATGTCTTTGTCATAGTTTTCACACATGTTAAGATTGTAAATCAGTAGTCATCAACACTTGTTATTATAGGAATTTGACTCAAGCATTAAACATGAGTTCTACTTAACAAAACATATAAACTAGCTTTACATTCTATAAAACTTTCCCCATATGAGAGCCAAATCATATATATTTTCGTTCCCACAACATTTAGAGCCAAATTAAATCAAGGTTTTGCACGTCTAAGAAGCATAATATTGAACAAAAAACCTGCCCTTTACTTTTAAAAATCCTGTCCTTTGCGTACATATTAATTTTAGTATTGCTACAAACTCAACTTTACCAATACTCATGACAATGTTGCTCTAAAAAGTTGATTAAAGAATGCAGCAAAGTAAATAAATTAAGGTACACGATAGTACAAAGTTGCATAAAACCAAACCTGTTGAATGAGCCATCGTAGGAAATTGAGTAAAGAATGCATCCTTATGAGGCAACTTAGCTGAACATACTCTTCATCTTCAATGTCTCCTAATTAAGAGGCAATGCAGCAACTTGATTAAAGTATGCATCCTGAGTGCATTTTCAACATAGTTAGTAGCATGTAATTTAGGGGCTAAAGACGAGCTTTCCACAATTAGCTTACAAACAGTGGAATCTAGTAGTAATTAAAACTTACTCATATTGATTACTAAAGCACCGTTTCTAGCAAAGTCTCCTCACAAATATGGTGCCAAAAAGACATGCACATAATATATACATGTATAAGAACAATCATATTTATAAACCATACAAAATACGATCGGAACAATCAAAGATAAAAGCACAAAGATATACATCCAAAAAAAGATATCCATCTTTCAAGGGTTTGGAAAACATAGGGAATGAATTTGTTCCCAAAACTTGATAGCGCGAAATAAAAACAATGGAGAAACATGCATAAGTTCCAAATAGCCGCTATGGTGACAAAAACCCGCCGTAGAAAACACCTCAATATAAAGCGGCGACAACTGTGCCCGAAACCGCTGCAATGTGAGTGTTGTTAAATTGATATTATATTGTAGTGATTGCAACAGACAACTGACATCTAAAATAGAAAACCAACTACTCCTACCTCATCTCCTCCAATGATCATACCATGCCACTACAAATTGTCTTTAAAACACACTAAACCGTACAATTTAAACCATGCCCTCTGACAGTAGATACTACTAGATACACACCGGCAGAAACAACACCAAAAAAGTGAGAAGAAACTCCAATTATTGCACACAATAAAACCCTACGTAGAAAATTCATCAAAGATATGAAAATAAATCAATTTATTTATGCCTAAAAGTCCAATGCAAGTGATTAGGAAAAAATGAAAGACGTGAGAAACTCAAATAAAACTTTAAGATTCACAAATAATAAGAAAAGAGACGATACTAGAACAAAAATCATAAAATTAAAACATGGATTTACGAGATAAAGATTACAATACCAACACCAAAACAAAATTGTGATGGACAGATACGAATAGGATTTGTGCAAAATTGGGGAAACCTTAAAATTGATCATTTTAATCTACATTCTAACCATAAAATAGCATCAATTTCACATCACAGTCATAAAACGGACTAAATAAAAATTGCTTTGGAAAGAAAAAGAAGATCAGAGGTAACAACTAACCAGATGGTGAGACAAATGTTTGCTTAAAGATGAGAAGCTAGGGCACAGTCTTTATTCGCTAAATCCAGGATTCGAGAGAGACGTTTAGAGAGCTTCAATCAAACCCAGAATTTCAGTCACCAGATTTCTCTCGTTATAAATAGAAAGAACGATTAGGGAATCTGATTCCAACTCACAAGGTTTTCGAACGAATTTAAGCCGCGGGTTTGAATTACGTTGGAGAAGAGAATCAGGGTTTTCATTTTCGTTGAAGATCCAGAAGAAACTGAGTTTGGGTTTCGATTTCTTTGGAGAAGGATGAAGAAGAAAGGGTTTTTTTGCGTTTTGTGTTGGGGTTCTGCGTTTTCCTTATTTGTTCTGTTTAGAAGAATAAATTTTTTTTTGACTTAAAATAATTTTTTTATTTATTTTCTACTTTCTAATTCTAATATAATTCAAATTCTAATATAATTAAATCGATAACTACCAAATTTATTGATTTATCCTTTTTAGTTTTAACCACATTCCAAGTTTTATATCATTTATTATAATTTTACTAAAAAATATACATTATAAAATATTGAAATAATATAAGATAAATACAATCAAAAAGAGGATATGCTTAGCAATAGGAATAAAACAAATAACAAAATAGAACAATTTATACGCATAAAAATAGCAACAAAAGAGATTAATACGATCAACTCTATGATCTCCCTAAATTTTTTTAAGAAAAAATATATAAAAAGAAAATAAGATAAATACGATAAAAAGATTATATGCGTTAAAAAAATAGATCATATAAATAAGAATAAAATAGTCAATTCTAAAAAAAGAAAAGAATAAAATAACAGCTTAAATATGTAAAAGTATATATGCGTAAAAAAATATAGATCATAGAAATAAAAATAAAATAGTCAGTTCTATTAAAAATCCATAAACAATATGTTAGTAACTATTAATAATAATATAATAATAATACAATAAAGTTTTTTTTTTGTGACAAAAATACAATAAATTTAATTACTATCAAATTTACTAAATATTTCTAATTAAATTTCTAATAATTTTATTAAAAAATATACACAGGACCATTATTTGTGACGGATACATAAAAGATTGAATAAATTGTCATTGATAATTATAATCAAATTTATTCATATAGTAAGTTTTACAAAAAATATCACAATAGTTTCACTTATATTTTAACAATATTATATAACAAATTTTTAATTATTTTATTCTAAATAAATTTTACCATAATATAATGACAAACTTAATGGTTGTCTACTAGTTTAAGAATAAATAAATTTTTTATTTACTTTTTCTTGTAAAAATATAGCAAGGTTACAAGCAACAATTTTCTATATGTTGCCTAATAAAATATGAAAACGTAGGCAAAAGCAGTTTTGGCAACGCTTAGGTACGTGTTGCGTTTATATATATATAGGCAACGGCTATTGTATACCAACGCGTGCAAAACCGTAGCATAAAAAAAATAGGCAACGGCTTTCAATAATGTGACAAACAAAGTGGAGGCACCTAGCAACGCGTAGAAAGCATTGCCTGTTACCCTTTAGGCAACGATTTTCCAGCCGTTGCCTATAGTTTCGTTGCCTAAAGTAAAAAATGTTGTAGTGAAAATTCGTCTTTAGTCCCTATAATTTTTTTTACTTGCAAATTTCAATCCTTCAAATAACTTTGCTTCATGCTTTTAAATCAACTCATATGTATCATTTGAAATTTTGAATTTTTTTCTAATATCATGTTTAGTATATTATAGAAATCTCTGTATCAACAATCAACTCATGTGTATTATTTAAAATTTTAATTTTTCCCCGATGTCATGTTTAGTTATACATTATAGAAGAGTCTTTCTAGCAACATTTTAACTTATATTAAAAAGGGATGAATTAAATATGCATTTTATATTTTTAATTTGTGCTTAAAAATTTTAAAATTTTTCTGCAATCATCTACATTAGTAGAATCTCTTGCAAAAGGTTAATTTTTTTATTCAGAGATGAATTCAAACATGAATTTTTATGAATAACTAATATACATTGGACAAAATATCGCTCATAATTTTTTTGAAATAACTATTATATATACATGACAAGTTGTCATTAATATTTTTTTTAAAAAAAATAATTATTATGCAAATGATAAAACATTGTTCATAAAAATTTAAATATGATAGAAAAATAATTTTCGATCACATTATCACAAGTAATCCTACCAGCAACAATCAGATAGTGGTTACTAATCTTTTTATAACATCTCTCAAATATTAATATATTACACATATGCTATCAAGTATGGTAAAAAAGTTTTAACCCCTGCATATGCATAGTAGGTGAGTTTTTGTTTACGTCTTGCAATTTTTTTTTTTGGATTACTCCCTTATAATGTGAAAATTCTTTGGTTTATCAAAGATGGAAGGTCTCCACAACATCGGATACCATATTAAAATTTAGGAGACTTATACTCAACCACAAAGTTAACTTAAGCGTTGAAGTTTGCACTATCTTTAATACTGGTATTCATATATAGTAGTGAAACACATTTATAAATAACATTTATAAATGTTATTTATGTTATATCCCTAACCAATATCGAACTTCTAATAGTAATTAATACTACTTGATCACTCTCAAATTATAACATTTTTCATTTTCTATTTATAGAAATGATAAATACATCGATACATAATAAGGATAATTCACTAAGAGTATATTTGCATACATTTTTATTAATGTTTGAAATGGAAAAAAATTATATGATCACAATTGTTTAGACACAATATTTAGTCACAGAGACATCAAAATATAAATTACTTAATTATTTAAAAAATATTATACATTATTTAATCTTTTTTCTTTCTACATTTTCAAAGTTTTTGAGAGTAACCGAATATGGTTACATAAATAACTCATTTAAGATGGAGGGAGGTTTTTTTTTGTAATGGAGGGAGTATTTTTTTTATTGATTCATTTTGAGAAGGAGTGGGGTATTTTTTTGGTAGTGGAGATTTTTTAGAAAAATGTTATTGAAACGCAATTTTCTAACGAAAATACAATAAAGTTATACTTGGATTGATTGTCTGTTGTTGAAAACAACACAGTTTTAGATTTCAACATTAATTTTAGATCGAATGGTTTAAAATAATATAATTTTAAAATTACTCCAAACGATGAAAACCGCGCGATTTAGATAGGACGGTCCTAATCTGTCACAGCATCCTGCCGTAACATTAGGAAATCTAGTTCCCTTTTTGTCCACTCTTCTTGTGTTTGTATAACATATCTGTATTTTTTATTGGGAGAAAAACACGAAAATATACAAGAGACATGTTATTTTAGTTATATTGCATAAGAATACCTGCGGTTCACTACTTAGTGCTGCAATATGCAAAATGGTGTTGCCTGCCTCATCCTTCTGGTTTAGTATGTCTTTCTCCAGTTTTTTAGCGCCTCTCCGATCATTTACTTTGAACCATCCAACAAGTACTTCAAGGGCTTCATACTGTTCATACTTAATAGCAATATGCAGAGCAGTTTCACGTCTCACAGTCAAGTACTCAATGGATTCCGGACACAAAATGAGAAATCTAATTAATAGGTCAACCTCACCAATTTGAGTTGCAAAATGAAGAGGAGTAATGCCTGCCCTCCTTTGAACTCTAACAAGGTCTTTATTGAGGTTCACCAAGCGATACACCATCATCATTTGATGATTATGCATAGCAAGATGGATGGGGCTGAATCCTTGTGGATTTAGCTTCCAAGCAAATGAAGGTTTCAACAACATAATTTCAGTAGCAAATTGGAGATGACCCACAGATGCAGCGATGTGCAGAGGAGTTTCAATAAATGGTATTAAATCTATATCCTCGAAAATGGATGGATCATCTTGAATTATTGTGTAGAGAAGATCTATATTGCCAGCTTGAGCTGCAGCTATCAACCGGCTACCAATATTTGTGTTCATGTTTGAAGCTCTAAATATTAATGTAGTAATGTGATGTGTAAGACAAAACAATAAACGGTATTTGACATGGTTTCAATTTTCTTCACTCCTTTATATATAAGAACAATGACACAAGTGTCCAAGTTTGTAACTGTTTTAAGAATTACTTCGTTCTTTCTAAAAGGCAAAAGGGGCCCATTCACACGCCTTGCTCAGGATTTCTTTTAGAAAAATGTTAAACAGTGTCCCTGGGCACTAGTTAAACATATTTAAATAGAAATTTTGTCAATACGTGCATTCAATATCCTAAAAAGTATAAAATGTTGTCTTTTTAATATTAATTTTATTTTTAATTTTCTCTTTTAATATACTTAACAAGTGCCCGAAAACACTGTTTAACATGACCTTTTCTTTTATCGGGACAAGATAGCTCTGTGAAATTTCTACTGAGCTACTTCTTCCTCAAAAGTCAATGAGTCTTCGCTATGCTGGTCATCACTAAAGGCTAAAGCAAAAGTAAATTCCATCATTTGAAGAAACGCGCTTGTAAAAGAAAGGTGTGTTTTGCGTTTTGTTTTGTTGGTCATTTTGAAATGACTTAATTGCAGTTTTAGTCCCTTTATTTTCATCATTTTGCAGTTTTGGGTCCTCTATTATAAAATTTGACATTTTTGGTCTCTCTATCATAATTTTTAACTATAAATTGACGATGTGATATGTTTTAAACGACATGGTATATGATTTGATGATACGAAAATACCAAGATCGATAAAATTGTAAGAAAAACCCTTCAAAAAGTTAATTCAAAACATGTTTTATCACCATATTTTAGACAAAATATGTGTTGGAGGGACAAAAACTGACGAATTTTAAAATAGCGAGACCAAAACTGCAAAATGATGAAAATAGGAGGACTAAAACTACAATTAAGCCTTTTGAAATTTTATTAAGAGAAATGCTTAAGATGCGAAAACATTGTTCACAAATCCGTCACGAGTGATTATTAAACCTCAACTTGCATTATTTTATTTAATTATTTAGATCCCTCTTGCATCCTCATTTTATGTACTGCCCTAACAAGTATTTTCCCTATCTTTACATTGAGATGCATATTTATCTAATTTTTATGATGAATTACACATTTTGTTCTTAAAGAGTTTTAATTTAGTAATTTTAGTCAAATTTCGATTTAAGTCGTCGATGTAACTAACAAATTTGCATACGCGGACAATTTAGGATGGTATAGTCAAGTGGAAGTTTAAGACAAAATTAACTCAAAATTTAATAAAAATTACCAACTTAAATGACATAAATAGAGATCAAATTAAAACTTTTAAAACATAGAGCACCAATTTAAAACAAAAAATAAAGATAAGGATTAAATATACAATTAAGCCTAATTTTTATATGCACAAAATTAAGAGTAGTGAGAGAGTTGCTTATGATTTTCTGTGGGTGAACACAGTTGGTTCATGTGTAGTGAGTGGGTGCTAGAATTGTGTGGAGGGCAACCAGAGAAATGAAAACGGTACGGCAAATGACTAATGAAAAATAAAATAAATACATAAGCCATAACAAGTTGTTCCTGATATATTCCTGAGTATTTTGAATAAAAGGATTAATAAATTAAAATTCTATAAATTTAAGGGACTAAATTGAAACTTAAAATAAACATAAGGAATAAAATGTGTCATCATAAAATTTAGATAAATACGTATCTCAATGTAAAGATACGAAAAGTACTTGTTAGTTACATTGATGATTTAAATCGAAATTTAACTAAAATGACTAAATTAAAACTCTTTAAATATAAGGGACAAAATGCGTAATTCATCGTAAAAATTAGATAAATATACATCTTAATGTAAAGACGGGGAAAGTACCTGTGAGGGCATTAGATGAAATGAGGATGCAAGAGGGGATCTAAATAATTAAATAAAATAATGCAAGTTGGGGCATTCGTGACGGATTCGTGAACAATGTCTTTGCATCCTTAAGCATTTCTCATATTTTTAAATGGTTTATATGATTCTATTAAACTGTTAAATTGGTCTATATATTTAATTATTTAATAGTATCAATAAGTAGTTATATTTTATAACCTACTATTAATTTCTACTTTTAAGTTTATCTATTAAACTATTAAATTGATCATATATTTTTTTGAAGTATTAATATGAATAAAATTTACCAAAAATATAAAGTTGGCTTAATAACTAGTAAAAGGAGCTGGCACTAATCCTTTTTAGAGAGATAAACTCTTCCTTCTCTCTAAGTTTTTTCATCTTTTTTCATCAAAAATAGGTGATTTTGGGTCTTTTTTGACCCGAAATCACCCTGTGCATTTCTTTTTTATTTGCTTTAATCTAAATAAGTGATTTTCACATAGATTAGATCTTTATCACATGTAGGCATGAGTAAGCCAATTTATGATATTAACTTGAATGATGTGAGCTTGTTTGCAGATTCATCATTTTCGTTTTGAATGAATGGATATTTTTTATTTTGTAAAAAAAAAAACTAGTAAAAGGTAGGAGTTAAGTGGTACAGTGAGAAAGAAATTGAGAATTAAAATTTGTGGTTTTAAAAAACCCTATCTAAGTTGCATTTTATCATCAGTAACAACTGTGCGGATTTCTTAGTCAAGCTTGAAGCCTTTTCAGATTTCGATCTCACGATTCACGCATCACCCCTAAAAGGATTCTTTGATATTCTCAGTACCAAAGCGAGTGAAACTTTCTTCCTTAGAGAATAGTCCCCTTTTCTTTTTTCTTTCTCTTGTTTTTTGTTTGTTTTGTTTAGCGTTATAAGCATAAAAAAAAATAGAACCCTATAACAAATATCTTAATTTATTCTCTTAGGGTCCGTTTGATGTGCAATATGATAAGCAGCATGATATAATAATTGTATCATATTTTGTCTCAATTCAGTGTTTAGTGAAACAACATAATATGATAAATTAATTCTAAAACTTATCATATCTAGTCTCTCTAGTTAAAAACATTATCTTGAATTTGAGTTAGGTTACCAACAAAATAAGATAAGAAACTAATTTACTAATTTATTTTATAAAATATATTTTTTATAAAAAGATGAAATTAAAATAATTAATTTTTAAATATATACACGATTTTCACATAATGGTAATTTTCTAATTTACATAATCTAAAAAATTAAAATTCAACTAAAATTAAAATAAGTATTAAAAATTGAAAAATATGATATTAATTTAAATTTTATAACAAATTATATATAATTTTCCTGCAATGGTAGATTTATTATTTTATTTGAACATGATTCATAAAAAATTTAACTTGCATTTGCTCTTGATTTTTATTTAAAGTTATTATGTAGAATTATTTGATTACTATAACATGCTATATAGGGATATCAACAGAGCAGAGAATGTGTGGATCGGATGATGCTTCCCTGCTCCCCTCCCCGCCACCACATTTATTCCCCATTCTCATCCCATATCTCCGCCACGGGAGAATATTATTCTCCATTCCCACGGTATCCACAGATATCCACGAACATAAAAAATTAATAAAATTTCTATACTTTTTGAGCAAAACATGACATTTGTATAACTTGTTATTTTTTGATATAAAAAAAACATATATTTAGCATCTTTCATTTTTTAAAAATAAAAATACACTTTGAAGCGATAACAAAGAAAATAAGAGGAGTAGACAGTGTGTACATTGTGTATGTACTTGGTGCATTTTTTTAGGGTTATTTTGGTAGCGAAACAAGAAAATAAGATGATCACTATAATAATAATTAAATTTTCTGGCATATTAACTATTTTTTATAAAAAAATAATTGAAAAAAACGAGGAAAGTTATATAATTATTCATTATATATATAACATAAATAATACGTTCAAAAAAGTAAATAATATGGTCGGAGTCGGGAATCTGCGGCAGCCGAGGGTACTTCTCCGATCCCGCTGCAAAATATCTTCGGGGGAACTTTTCCCTCTATTGAACCTCTCACTCCACCACGAATGTGGTGGGCCCATTAAGCTCAGGAACTCGCCCAGTACAGGGGCGTACATAACTACCAAAGAATTATCTATTATTTTATATTTGTGATAATAGTATATACATAAATACACATGATAATAAGGATAACAAATTATCATTCTTTGTGTAAAAAGTCCAAATTGTCAATTTTTGTTTTCAATACAAAATAATACGGAGTATTAATAATATTTAGTATAGTCAGAAAACAAATATTAGTACTGAATAAACTGAGGGCCAACAAATATGACAAAAATTGAAATTCTTGTCCCTCTATAAAAGCACGGGACAACTTTTTGTCCTTTGCATAAATTGTTTAAAATATAAAAATAACTTTTTGTTTACAGAACACAAAGTATGGTTAATACCTTAAATGTTTGTTTTGTGTTGTTCTGTCTTGTACTATCATGTATTGTTCTATAATGTACTTATACTTATACTTTGTAGATCAAATGAACTTTTAGTCAAGAAAAAGAAAGATTTTTGTTTTGAATAAAAACAACATTTATTCATCCAAATTGGTAAAATACATCGAATAATATAAATTTAAAGTCGATAAAAACTGAAAAGGATGAATCTGTGAGCGAACAAACTCACTCACACCACCCACGGTAAGAACGTATAACGGTAAAATGCCTACAAATGTGACAAAACCTACAAATATGATGAAATCGAAATGCTCGGAATACCATGTCTCCGAGTCTGCAACGATGACGATGCCAAAATCATTGATTGAATATGCATTGAGTCGAATATAATCCGTCAATCTGAAATGAACAAACACCGCATCAAGACGAAAAAACAAAATAACGCTGCAACAAGAAGACAACCAACACAATGTCGCACTAGGATGACATAATGACAAAAAGAAAGATTAATTACATGTGAAAATCACAAATTTGAATGAAAGGAAAAGAAAAACAATTTAGAGGAGTGATTTTGGATAAAACATTGACCCTAAAATCACCCTCTCTTTGATAGATGAAGATAAAGGAAAACAGAAAACTAGGATTTGAAACGGGAGCGGCTGCTGTTTTTTAGCAGAGTGTGTTATTTTACATGCACAAAGCATGAAATATGAAAAAGAAAGATTGTTAAAGTATAAAAAATTGAAAGAATAAAAAAGTAAACATTTAAAATTGTTTTTGTCAAGAAGTCTGCGACCAAAATTTCACTGTTTAAGATATATAAGTGGATGTTATAAAGATGGTTTAATGACTGGAGTTGATGAGTTAGAGAGACGAGTGATAAAAATCTTAGTTATTCAATTTCAACCAACAAAATCTCTCATTCGAGACTCTGCATATTGCAATCTATTTACCAAGTTAACTATGGGTATCAAAAGGGTGCATACGCATTGATGTTTTTTGAAAAAGGCTAAAATACATATAGACAAAATTAGATCTTTAGTCTCTTAAATTTATTTTAATTAATTAGTGTTTTTTTTAATCTTTTTAATAATATTTTAGGCCTTTTCATGTTTGAATATGAATTTAAAAATTGAAATTTATACTTTTTTTTCTTTGTTTGCTTTTAATCATAAATATATCTTATGTCATAAAAAAATTATGGATTTAAAACTTAACAAATTATGTATACAAATATGAATAAATGACCAAAAAGGAATAAAAAATAACGTAAAAGAACATAAAGATTAAATTATGAGCATTGCTATTTTGTAAGAAATAATTTGAGCAAGAAAAACAAGAATGGACACATGTCATTATTTTAGAGGATGATTTTAATTTATTATAAATTTAATTTCCTTTTTAATAGAAATCATGGGGGTAGTGGTTTTAATGGATGGTTGAGATTCATTATTTTCTTTCTTGTTTTTACCCATTCTTGCACTTAAAATTAAGTTAACAGACTAAATATATGATTTTTTCGTATATATATTGTTAAGAAATCCTATATCGGTTGCGAGATGTCCTGAATGTGTGTTTATAAAGTAGAGACAATTCTCACCTTACAAGCCGGTTTTGTAGGGTTGAATTAGACTCAACTCTCAATTCTCTGATGGTATCATAGCCTCTCTACGATCCGATGGACCGCCGTCTAACGGGTTTCCGATCAGGTCATCCATCAGTTATATTTCGGCTCCAAGCCCAATAGCTCTGGGCGCGACGCTGTGTCTTAAGAAGTTTCACATCGGTTGCGAGGGGAGGAATTAGTAGGTGTAATTGGACCAATTTGGATCGATTTCTGGTGAATTCAATGTCCAAACCAATGAACTCTTGATTGGTTCGATTTGGTTTGGTTTTTGGTGATTTTTAAAACGACTCAAAACCGAACTAATCAATTTGGTTTCAGAGTTTTTAATCGGTTTGCGACGCTTTTTTTTCCGATGTATTCTCTGCTATTATTTTTTATCCAATACATTCTCTGCTATAATTTATTCAATCACACATAACACTTGATGTAATCAATGGTTTTCAAACACATGTTTTAATTCAAACAAAGTTGGCAAAATACGAAATACAATCCATAGATTTTCAAATACAAAATACAATGTAACATTCCCAATTTCTTTTGCTAGTATTATATCCTAGTAAGAGTATTTGTCTAAAAATGTCACATGTTTAGACCTAGCACTAGTATTATGTTCAACTAAGGTATGGTATTAGTTCTCATAAACTAATGGATTGGTGTCAATAGAGGGTTAGTTCAAGGGCCAAAGGAGACATGTGTCCCACTATGGACATCAAACCATGAGTCACCAAAACTCTACTCCATTCCTTTGTGATTATTCTTGAGATCAGAAACCTAAAATTACATAACTAAATCCTCATCTTCTTCTTCTCTCTCGTCCAAACAACATCAAAACCCTTAAGCCTTTCTCTCAAATTCTCTCCCAAATCATTGATTTTTACACATGCAAATGGAAAATGATGTTTCTTAGGTGATAATCAACACTAGTGGTAAGTTTAATTCCTCAAAATCCCTTCTCATTCCCTTCAATTTCGTGCTCTAAAATCATCCTCATTGGAACTCAATTTCTGTTCTGTAAATGCATGTGTTGGAAGCATGCTTACATTGGGTTTTTGGATGAATTAGAAAGTGGAGCTCAAGACTATCAACCACAAGGGAATTGAAGTTGCTAATCCAAGCTGTAAACCAGTTGATAACCAAGAATTCAAGCTCCATTGAGGTGGGTTCTTAGGATAGAATAGTTAGAATTATTCCCCAAAATTCACTTTGCATGAGAACATAGGATTTAGGGATTTAAATGTGCATGAGAAGGGTTTAATTCCCAAAACTCTTCTCCTTTATAATGATTAGGAAGTTCATGATGTTAATGGCTTGAAAGATTGGCAATTGTAGTGTAGAAAGCTCTGTTTTGAACTGGTTCTGCAGGCCTTCGCGCCGAGGCGCAGCACTTTTGCGCCAGGGCGCAGGCAAAAAGAGACAGAGACAGAATCTGGAATGCAGGTTCGCGCCAGGGCGCAGAAGTCTCGCGCCGGGGCGCAAGCCATCAGCATTTCCAGATTTTGTCCCCTGTTTCCTGCTTTTGGAAATTCCTACGCATTTTGGATTGTCATCTTTTAAGTCTTGTTTTCCATTAACATTAAGAATACCTTATAATTATGAGGTCGTTGTACGTATAGGATTGATTATAACCTAGGCTAGTAGCTAGGTTAGCCTCCCGGGATTGGGATATATTGGTAGTATGTTAACACATCAGAATTATGTGTAGTATCAGTCCATAGTTATGTGTGGCTGCTTGAGCACCACCAAAGGGATTCGAGGAATCCATAGTTATGTGTGGTTGTTTGACACCACCAAAGGGATTCGATGAATCCAAAGCGATAAGATATCAATAATATTGATTGTGATGCCATAGTTATTTCGTACCATATGTGCTTAGTTCACGAAGATTGGTACGGAAAAGCGTAAGGCTTTCTGAGACCGGCTCACCTCAGATTGTTCTTGCATAGCTAAAATGAATTCAGATAATTCTCTGTGTTACACCATATAAACTGTTTATATATGAATACATGTATTGCGCTGAGATTGCGTGAGGACTGATTATAGGTTGATTCCCCTGGTGTAGTCACCAATAGGTGGGTAGTAGAATCCACGAGACTTAGCAGTCTTACCCCCCCCCCCCCCCCCGTTCATGTTTCAGGTGCACAGGGTGATCGTGGTAAGCAAGCTGCAGAGTAGTTAGCAGGGCTTGTGACTGATGATGTTCGTGTTTAGAACATATAGTTGTCATGTTTCCGTTTATTTTCTTTCCGCTGTGTTGTACTTGTTGTACTATAGCACCTGCGTGTGCTTGAATTATTATCTATGTATTTGTAAACTTGTTGTACTCGGTATTTAATTATGGATCTTGTAATATATTCTAGACAATCTATTATGGGGTGTTATATACAATCTATAGGTAGAGTTCACCATCAAATACAAAATATACAATCATATATAAAATTAAGTTTGTAAGTTCAACATCAAATAAAATAAAATTTCAATTTTTTTTTATCAGTTGAATCGTCAATGCACGATCGTGAAATAATAAATTGAAATATATATATATATATATATATATATATATATATATATATATATATATATATATATATATATATTTTTATAATAAAAATTTAGGGTGAGGGGATGGTGCCCCAGACCAAGGCCGGAAAGTCCTTAGGACTCAAAGAACACTTACAAAGGTAACTAGATTTACCTCAATCCTTTAGGGTTCGTTTGGTGCGCAGGATAGAGAGACAGGATATGATAACATTATCATATCATATTCAAATCTCTTGTTTGGTGCACCAATTGGAAAGGATAAAATAAACCTATTGCTTATCCTATCCTATTAAGCCTTTGTTATTTTAATCCTTACTTTAAGCTGGGTTAGCAACATGAGAGGAATGTCCCCCCTTCGAATCCGGGTGAATGCATTTTGGTGAATTTTTTATTCTTTTTTTCACCATATTTTGCTATTAAGTCATGCATATATATATTTTTATTAATTAATATATATTACTTGATTGATGCGGCCATACGTATACTAATTAAACTTTATATGATTTTTTATTTTATTTAATATTTTTTTATTTTTTTATTTTATAAAAATGTGTTTAAAATAATTTCGTCATTGCTTTTCGAGAATAATTTTTTTAGATAAATATAACATGTATCTACTTTACTTGTGTGTGTTAATTTAAATTTTAGTAGTATCAATGAATAAATATTGACAATATTATAAAGCTTGTCACTATCCTATCATGTGTGCATCAAACACATGACATGGTATGTGCTTATCTTGTCAGTGTCACTATCCTATAATTTCCTTATCCAACTTCTTATATTATTCTGTCTTTATGCTATCCTGCGCACCAAACGGACCTTTAAAGTTTGAATTGGTCGTCGATTTAATTGATATAAATAGAGGGGAGGAATTAGTACACGATGTACCAACACCCCTAATCAAGTTACAAAGGTGAAACTAAAATAAGGTAAAATTATTAAAATAAATCTAAAAAATGAATTTAATTCTTTTTAAGAATTTCAAAATTTCCCTATCTATATACTTTTCCTTTCAAAGGAACTGATTGCTAAGCAAACCAAATGAGGACACCACATGACAATAACATTTCCAAAAAAATAATAAATAAAAAAGCAAATTAATCAAAACTTGTCCAAAAAGAACATATTAACATTTCAGATTGATCAATTCATTTTCCACCCTCCATATGTCACTCCTCTATTTATGAACACACCTACTTCACAATATTCGCAGTATCCATCACTTTGAACAAATTCAATTCAATTTCCCATTTCATCTCAATTCTCAATCTCATGGTCATGGCAAACCCAACTACTCTCTTCGCTCTCATCTTTCTCCTCTCGTTTTGCTTCACCGGAACCGTTACATCAGTAAGACTTTCTCTCTAGTATAACTAATCATCTATCTCTTTATATTGTTATTTTTCCTTTGACGTTCACCACCAGTTTAATTTGATTCAGTAGATCAATTCTAGTATTAAGTGGTTCTGAACCCTGCTGATCATAGTTGTGTGGCTCGAACCGTATCCCTTCCTATCAAGTTCAGTGTCAATCAACTGAACCAATTAATGATTCATTGGTTATCTCTTTATATTGTTATTGTTTGTATTATAAAATATTTTTTAGGCGCAACCAATTCTTAATAAATAAATATAAATGAAGTAGAAATAATATTTCTAAATATTTTTTATTGTCTGACGATGTATAGGAGGAGGATTGTGTGTACACGGTGTATGTTAGAACCGGGTCGATCATAAAAGGAGGAACAGATTCAATCATTGGATTAAAGTTATATGACGCATATGGTTACGGGATATACATAAAGGATCTTGAAGCATGGGGCGGGTTAATGGGTCCGGGTTATAACTACTATGAACGGGGCAACCTTGATATATTCAGTGGTAAGGGTCCTTGTTTAGATGGACCCGTTTGTGCTGTGAATTTGACTTCAGACGGGTCGGGTTCTCATCATGGGTGGTATTGTAATTATGTGGAGGTTACTTCCACTGGAGTCCATATTCCTTGTGCTCAAGAACAGTTCACAATTGAACAATGGCTCGCTACCGACACGTCGCCTTACGAGCTTTCTGCTGTTAGGAACTATTGCACAAATGATTTGGGCCAGACCCGTCATAAATTGAAGATTGTTGATGCTGTTAGAACCGGGTCTGGGTCTGGGTCTGGGTCGGGTTACTCTATTTTGAGGTCAACCGTTCGGGTGTAGGATGATTATTAGAGCAATAAATCTGTATGGTTCTTGGTTGTTACTTTAATTATGGTATTGTCTGGAGGTGGTTCTATTTGTATTGCTAGTGTTGATGAGATAGGTACTTTTTGGTATGGTTTGAACTTACTATGCAGATAGTGTGTCCTACATGACCTTGTTTAGGTCGCATATTAGTACTATTGGTCATCAGGTTCTCCATCTAGAACCCTTGTATTTGTATTATTATTTATATCATTGAAAAATAAAATTGGCTCCACCAAGGGCTTTTGGACTTTTGGGTTTGGCTTTTATGTAAAAGTGATGCTTTAAGAATATGCGCACAAAGTTTCAAACATAAAAATATTTGGTTTGCTCTGACTTAAAATAAAAATACTATACTAGTACTAGCTTATTGATTTTAAAACTAACATTTATAATACATTGTGAAATATAAAATTTTAATTTTGGTTGCAATGTTTGATTTTATTTGACAGATGTATTACTCATTCAATCAATGACTATGTTGTTAGGTATGGCAACCGGGCGGGGACGGATTTTGTCCTTCCCAAACTCAAACTCATAAAGTTCGGGTTTTCTCAACTTCATCACAATTTCAAGCTGGGATAAAAATTAACCCCAAACTCATACCCAACGGGGATCGGGGATCTCCAACGGATTTCGGGTATCCCGTTTACGCCTCTTTTCACATGAATTATGATTGTATTTTAGAATTTTTTATTAAAATAAAAAGTTAATAGTCCAAAATTATTTTGTTTCACCAATATTTTTTTTAAATAAAGAAAAGAAATAGAGAAAATGGTTTGTTTATTACTCAAATTAAAAATAAAAAGTAAACATATTAATGTAATTTAACAGATTGTTTAAGAGTTTCTAAGTTAAAAGAAATAAAATCTAATTTTAATATAAGCGGGGCGGATTCGGGGATGGGTTCGGTGTGTGTATCAATGTCCTCATTATCCGCCCAAATCCCATCTTTTGAAATCGAAAAAAATTCATACCCGAATTCAAACTCAATCACTCGAATTTTTCCCGTCAAATCAAATAGAGTTTGGATGGTACCCACGGATATAGATTTTATTGCCATGCCTTTATGTTGTTAATATTGTAAATAAAATCGGTGACTAACAATGACTATTGTCTTTGTAAAAAAAATGTAATGACTATTGTTTTTCTATATTATATATTTTTTCTGCCAAGTAATATAGTAACTAGAATTTGAACTATGTCATCATTATTTTTTTTTTGACGTACATCATCATTATGTTATTTATCATTGTTATGTTGATACTTGATTTTTTTTTTTGTATACAAAGGGGATATGTTTCTACTTGATTTATTGATATCTTATGTTATAAAATTTTCATATGCTATCGTGACCAACCACAACAACCCTTATAAATTGGGATATAATTAGCGCGCCGTCTACGGTACGCGACCTAAATAGGTCTCGCACGGTGCGAGAGGTAAAATTCAACGGTGAGATTTTCAATATCTTAATCAACGGATGATTAGTAGGTTGTTGCACCGTAGGATTACCCAATGTAGGATGTATGCGTGCTGACATTATGAATTAGTTTTATTTTAAAATTTAATTTATAAAAAAGTGGAGTACCAATATTAAAAGGGTAACATCGAAATTTCATATAATTAAAATATTGTATCTTTGTTATACAATATGGTTAATATAAGCCACACGATTAATCTAATGGTTAATATATTAAAAGAAACTTAAAAATAAATATATCAAAATTCCTAAAATCTAAACATCATTCTTCCAGTGCAGAACGCTGGCAACAGAAAGTAACGGCGGTGGCCACCGTCAATCTCTTAGTCTTCATGTCCTCTTCTTCTCCCACTTTTAATCTTAAGTTAAATTAAACTACAAATATCCTTCAAGTTCAAAACACATGTTTAACCTTCATGTCTTTCAAAAGTCATCATCTTGCACACTCTCTCTTTTAATTTTACCAACCAAGATAACAAATTCAAGCTCCATCTAAAGCAATTAAGCAACGAAGCAAATGGAATCTACAAAATCCCCTGTCTAAACAATTTCAATTTTAAACTCACACCATAAAGCAACTGCATATTCCTCTGCAAATACAAGTTGTTACAACACCATAACTAGTGCATTTAGCAAATAGGAGAGGTGAGGAAGATTCCTGCCGTCGCACCATTTGTTCACCGTTGTCTTCCTTGTCGCCGGTGTTCTGTACTTGAAGATCGTGTCTCTGTATTGAGCGGTCGCCGTCATATTTTCCGTCGTCAGCATCAAGTAGTCAACGAGTTATTTGGCTTTTTTTTCCTTCTTTCCAGATTTAGGGATTTAGAGTTATATTTGGCTTTTTCTCTACCATTAGATTGAATCAATGGCTGAGATTTAGAGAAGAAGAGAGAAGGAGACAAATTCAGAAGGAGAGGATCTGATTCCGGTTTTTGGTCGTAATATAGATCTGAATCTGGTAACGAAAAACTGAAGTCAATCAAACCTAATACAAGAACAGATCAATGATAAACAAAGGTGAGGGTTTAATATTGTATTGTCATTTGACTTGAAAACTGATACAATCAAAATTGTTCAACAAAATTGAATGGTTACTACAGTAGATACCAGAGGTGGAGATGAAGTTGTCGGTGATGTGGCTAGTGTCGGTGCAGTCAATGAAGTAATGGAAGCTTACTTTGTAAGTGAAAATATTTGTTTTTTTTTTTATCTATTGTCCTTTCCTTGTTTGTTGAAATTTGGATTTATTTAGCCATCTATATTTGATTTAGGAAGCATTGAATGAAATAACCCAAGAGATGAATGGTAATAGAGGAGATGAGGATGCAGACGAAGAAGATCCGAATGTCAATGTTGATAACTCTGTGGATGATTGTAATGGTGAAGAGGATAATGGTTATTCTGAGGGGGTTGAGTTTGATGGTGATGAAAGTGATTATGGTTATTCTGAGGATTTGTGCGATAGAGACAATACAATTGTTGATGATGATGTGCATGAAGATTCAGATACAATCAATGAAGATTCAGATACTATCAACGAAGCTACAGATTCCGATCAAAATCCAGAAGATTTATTTATAATTGATGATGTTGATGATATTGTGAAGGTCGACATGTTTAACTTGGACAATAATGATGTTTCGAAGTTGGAATTTGGTAATTTGGTGGTTGCCTAGAAATTTTACTGTTGGTTTGCAAAGATGAATGGTTTTGCTGTTCGCAAAGGGCAAATTATTAAAAACAAGTTTGGGGAGGTTGTTCAACAAACATTCGTTTGTAACCTAGAAGGGTTTAGGAAAGACACTTGTTTAACAGAAGAGACGTGCAAGCGTGGTCCAAAACACGAAACCAGATGCGGTTGCGGAGCAAAATTTCGAGTTCACATTGATATAATTACACGTCGTTGGTACGTCACAGTTTTCTGTTTTGACCACAATCATGAAATGTTGACGGAAAAGCATTGTGGCCTGTTGGCCGCTCATAGGAAGTTGACAGAATCAGGTAAGATTCAAATTAAGAACTACGGCAATGCAGGAATTAAGGCTACTCAAATGATAGGTGCATTTGCCAATGCTGCTGGGGGTTATGAGAAGGTAGGTTTTTTGAAGAAGGATTTACATAATCAAATTCTGAGGCAGAGAAAAGAAAATTCTTCTGATGCTAAAGGTGCTGTTAAGTACCTTGTTGGTCTTAGGGTTAAAGATCCATTGATGTTTGTTGCACATACTGTTGATGGCAGTGGTAGGTTGCAAAACTTGTTCTGGTGTGATGGCGAAAGTCAAAAGAATTATCAGGTTTTTGGGGACGTGCTTGCTTTTGATGCTACATATAACAAAAATAAGTACAAGTGTCCCTTTGTTGTGTTTTCTAGTGTTAATCACCACAACCAGACAATTATTTTTGCTACTGTTGTAGTTTCCAATGAGGTTGAAGGTACATATGTTTGGTTGTTGGAGCAATTCAAGGCTGTAATGAAAGGCAAGACACCTATTTCTGTAATAACGGATGGTGATGTAGTTATGAGGAATGCAATCAAAAGAGTATTTCCTAATAGTTATCATACGTTATGTGCGTGGCACCTTCTCCGCAACGCAATGTCCAACATTGGTAATGCTGATTTTATCCCACACTTCAAAAAATGTATGCTTGGTGATCACGAGGTTTGGAAATTTGAAAAACTATGGGATGAAATGGTAAACAAGTTTGCTTTAGAAGACAATAGTTGGATCAAAGAAATGTATCGAAAAAGGAAAATGTGGTCAACCGCTCATATTAGAGGTAATTTCTTTGCTGGAATCCGAACAACATCGCAATGTGAAGCATTTCACAGTCACATGGGTTAGTTTGTCCATTCGAAGATGAATATGACCGATTTCGTCAAGCAGTTTCAAAGATGTGTTGCATATTTTCGTTTTAGAGAGGTTGAGGCTGATTTTCAATCACAATATGGACAACCTGTGTTGCAGACCACTCTAAGGTTACTCGAGAGGTCAGCATCAAAGCTATTCAAAAAAAAAATATTCTGCTTTGTACGTTCTGTACTTAAAAAGGTATCTCTAATATCATTACTTGATACTCAACATATGGCATCATTTTCAATTTATTCTATAACAAAGTATCGGGATGAAGGAGTTATCTGGCGTGTCTCACACAGTACAGTGACCAATGAATTTAAATGTTCTTGTCTTAGAATGGAATCTAATGGAATTCCCTGTGAGCATATTGTGGCTATTTTGGTATATCTTGATATTGTTGATTTTCCAAAATCTCTTGTGATTAATCGTTGGTCACAATTTGCAAAGGAAGCAATTCATGGAAATTACGAAGATGGTTCGCATTATTGGGATTCACACTTGGTTGCGAGACATGCCAATTTGGTGTATCTTAGTAAGGAAGTTTCTTACTTGGCATACATGGATGTTGATGATTATAAAAATTGTGTAGATTATTTGACTGATGAACTAAACAGGCTTAATTCCAAGTACATTGAAGCAAATTGTCCCCAAAGCCTACATGGTCCCGTCGAAGTTGACAACATAATGAACCCACATTGTTCAAGAAGCAAAGGTGGTGGACAAAGTGCAAACACTACTACTGGAAGACGCAGGCGTCCAAGCACTTGTGGTGGTTGCAGTGAACCTGGACACAACATAAGATCTTGTCCTACAGTCGCCGCCAGCAATATGGAGTTTGCTGCCGGTAGTTCTCTACAATCGTTATCTGTGCGTCTAAGCGATGACAACTGACTAAGCATCTTCATATTATCTTGCAGTGTAAGTGTTCTTGATCATTCCTGTTGGTGTTTTGTATGTTGGCCTCATTTTGCAAAAACAAGTTCTAGCAAGATGTTGGACCAGATGCCGTAGCATGTGGGTACATCATCTGTCGTGACGGTAATTCTCGCTGTATTTATGCGCCATATCCTTGAAGATTCGCCTAAACAATATTTTCACCTTTCCTTATATACCAAGACGCACGTTTTCATTGAGGTTTTATAAGGCGGCTGCACCAGGTTATATTTTCATAATATGCTACGCCATTTATGGAAACAAGAGATTTTATCCAAGAATATGTTTGCTGGACTTTTTCAACGACCAGCTGTATTTGTGAAGCCCAAAAACGAAGATCTAGCCTATGCTAACTCAGGGTATATATATGTGAAGACTAAAACCTAAAAGTTCACTGAAGCCGTATTTCAAGAACATAGTTTTAGGGTTTGAGTCTTGTTAATCGTAAGCCTTTCTTGTGGATTCTATAACACAAGCTTAGGCCTGTTTGGTTTGTATTTCGTGTAACTTCTCCCAAGCTTTTAAGCACGGAGATTGTTTGTGTGTTTGGTTAGCGAAACCGCACTAGTTGTAGTACTGTTATAATCACAAGGTTTGTGATAGAAAGGAAGTGAGACGGGGTCTCAAACTTAGGAGTTCCTAGGTTGAGTTAGCACAGGTAGAGTCTAGGAGATAAGTCGTAAACTTGGATGTTTGCTGTGGGCTTAGAACTAGATCTATTATAGTGGATTCCTTCCTGGCTTGGTAGCCCCCAGAGTAGGTCGTTGTGAACGCCGAACTGGGTTAACAATTCTCTGTGTTGTTTACTTTATTGTCTGTTGCTTTTACTTGTTGATTATATTCTACTGTGGACATACGCTAGAGCATTTGTCTTAGCATTACAACTGACTACGTACGACAATTGCTATAGCTTCTGTCTTAACATCTGTCCCCAGTAGGTGCCAGAATTTCAATTGGTATCAGAGCAGGCACCCTGTTCTGCGTGGGTGAGGACCAGGGAAGTTACTTTCTGGCATAATGAACAAGGATGGTGGCTATGTCAACAGACCTCCACTTCTGGATGGATCAAACTATGATTACTGGAAAGCCAAAATGGTGGCATTTATTAAATCACTTGATAGCAAATCTTGGAAGGCTATCCTAACGGGATGGGAGCATCCAGTGATGCGTGACAAAGATGGTAAAACTACAGGTGAACTAAAACCAGAAGCGGAGTGGACCAAGGAAGAGGATGAGCTTGCACATGGTAACTCCAAGGCGCTAAATGCCTTATTCAATGCTGTGGATAATAACATTTTAATGACTAATGTTCAGTGCTCAGTGGCCAAGGAAGCATGGGATATTCTAATGACTACACATGAAGGCACCGCTAAGGTGAAGAATTCAAGGCTACAGCTTTTGACCGTAAAGTTTGAGAACCTAATGATGGGTGAAGATCAATCTGTTCATGACTTCCACATGACCATTCTAGACTTTGCAAACAACTTTGATGCTCTAGGTGAAAAGCTAAGCGAGGAAAGAATGGTAAGAAAAATGCTTAGATCTCTTCCTAAGATGTTTGATATGAAAGTTACTACTATAGAAGAAGTACATGATATAGGAGTATTGAAACTTGAAAATTTAGTGGGTTCATTACAAACCTATGAGCTGGCTGCTAAAGAAAAAACCGAGAAGAGGAAGAAGAGTATAGCTCTTATAACCAACTCCACTGAAAATGAGGAAGTAGAAAATGGTTTAGAAACTGATGAAAATTTATCTGAAACTATGGCACATCTAGGCAGGCAGTTCAACAGAATATTAAAGAAGATGGATGGAAGAGGCAGGACAAATGCTAAAGGCAATTTCTCTGATAATAACAGAAAGTTTAATGGTGAAAGAAAATACAGACCTGAGGAAAAGGCCAGTACTGGAAAAGGTGTTCAATGTCATGAATGTGAAGGCCATGGACATATTAGAGCTGAATGTCCAACATTCCTGAAGAAACAGAAGAAGGGTATGGCTGTCACTTGGTCTGATGAAGATGACTCTGAGGATGATGACTACTCTGAGTCTGCAAATCACATTACTGCACTTACTGGATTTATTGAATCTGAATCAGATGATGATGAATTGACCTTTGATGAACTAGTTGCGTCCTATAAAGCACTGAGTCAGAAGAGTGAAAAGGTTTGTCAGCAACAACAAAACGTTATAAGTAAATTGCAAGATGAGAAGCTGAAGCATCAGACTGAAATATCTCAACTCACAAAGCAGCTACAATCTGAGAAGGCAAAGCATCTGTCTGAGGCTTCTGCTCTTAGAGATGAGGTAACCACATTGAACTATCAGCTGACTAGTTTAAATAAACAGCTTAGACTGCTAAATAATGGAACTGAAAGATTAGATATACTGGTTGAGGGTCAAGTTGCTGGGAAACCTAAGGGTATTGGAGTAGAATATAACTATCCTAAAAAGAAAAATGTTACTTCTACTAGTACATTTGTTCCTGCTAAAGACACTTATGATCCCACTGAAACCAGACAGATGCCACAACATGTTCAACAACATCAGCCTGCCAAAATCATTCCTAAACCTAAGGGATGGATCTGTCATTACTGTGGTAGAAGAGGTCACATCAGACCTTTCTGTTTTAGATTGTATGGGTTTCCAAGATGGTATAATAATCCCAGGTATGAATCTGATTCAAGCAATACAAAGAAAGAATGGAAACCAAAGGCAAATGATGTTGCTCACATAGCTCATACATCTCTGAGAGTTTCATCCAGAAATGATTGGTACTTTGATAGTGGTTGCTCAAGACATATGACTGGTGTTAAAAATTATCTAACCAATGTTAAAGCTTACACTACCAGTTATGTTACTTTTGGTGATGGGGCCAAAGGTCAGATCAAAGGTATTGGAAGTCTCATTGCAAATGGGTTGCCTAAGCTTGAGAATGTTCTTTTAGTGGAAGGATTGACTGCAAATCTCATAAGCATCAGTCAATTGTGTGATCAAGGAATGAAAGTGAACTTCACGAAGTCTGAATGCATTGTCTCAACTAAAGATGGTGAATCTGTTATGAAAGGAGTCAGGTCTAAAGATAACTGTTATTTATGGATTCCTGAAGAAAGTGCTCAAATTTCTTCCTGTCTCATCACTAGAGAAGATGAAGTCAAGTTATGGCATCAAAAGATGGGTCATCTTAATCTAAGGAGTATGAAGAAAGTCATAGCTGAAGATGCAGTAAAAGGAGTACCTAAACTGAAGATAGAAGAAGGAAGCATATGTGGTGAATGTCAAATTGGGAAGCAGACAAAGATGCCACACCCAAAGCTGCAGCATCTGACTACATCAAAGGTGCTTGAATTACTTCATATGGACTTGATGGGGCCTATGCAGGTTGAAAGTCTAGGAGGAAAGAGATATGCTTTTGTTGTTGTAGATGACTACTCAAGATTCACTTGGATCAACTTTCTCAGAGAAAAGTCAGACACCTTTTGTGCTTTCAAGGATTTGTGTAAACAACTTCAAAGAGAAAAAGATAGTGTCATTGTCAGAATAAGGAGTGACCACGGTAGAGAATTTGAAAACTCAAGATTCTCTGAGTTTTGCACTGCTGAAGGAATAGGACATGAATTTTCTTCACCTATTACACCTCAACAAAATGGTGTAGTTGAAAGAAAGAACAGAACTATACAAGAATGTGCTCGTGTCATGCTACACTCAAAGAAACTGCCTCAACACTTTTGGGCTGAAGCTATGAATACAGCATGTTACATTCTCAATCGTGTCACTTTACGAGCTGGAACCACTAAGACCTTATATGAATTGTGGAAAGGTAGAAAACCTACTATCAAGTATTTTCATGTATTTGGAAGTAAGTGTTACATTCTGATAGACAGAGAACAAAGGAGGAAGATGGATCCAAAGAGTGATGAAGGTATATTCTTGGGATACTCAACTAACAGCAAAGCCTACAGAGTGTATAACTCCAGAACTCAAGTAATGATGGAATCAATGAATGTTGTGATAGATGATGTACCATCTGACGCTAAGACAGATGAAAGTCCAGATGCTGAAGCATTCGAATTCCAGCCTGAAGAAACTGCTAGTATAGAGGATTTTGAGGTAACGCCTGATAGTCCTACCACTGATGATACTACTGCTCCAGTTAGTAAAGGACCATCTATCAGAGTCCAGAAAAATCATCCCAAGGATCTGATCATAGGGAATCCTGATGAAGGTATTACCACAAGAAGAAATCAAGATATAATCTCTAACTCTTGCTTTGTGTCAAAAATAGAGCCAAAAAATGTCAAAGAGGCTCTCATGGACAATTATTGGATTACTGCTATGCAAGAAGAGTTGAATCAGTTTGAAAGAAGTGAGGTTTGGGATCTAGTTCCTAGACCAAAAGGGTTGAATGTAATAGGTACTAAATGGGTTTATAAAAATAAATCTGATGAAAATGGAACTATTACAAGAAACAAGGCGAGGCTTGTGGCACAGGGATACACTCAAGTGGAAGGATTAGACTTTGATGAGACTTTTGCCCCAGTTGCTAGATTAGAGTCTATACGGCTGTTGCTTGGTGTTGCATGCATTCTGAAATTTAAACTTTTCCAAATGGATGTTAAGAGTGCCTTTCTCAATGGGTACTTAAATGAAGAGGTGTATGTGGAACAACCAAAAGGCTTTGTGAATCCAGATCTTCCTGATCATGTCTACAAGTTGAAGAAGGCTTTATATGGGTTGAAACAAGCTCCTAGGGCTTGGTATGAGAGATTGACTGAATTTCTTGTCAATCATGGATACAGGAAAGGAGGACATGATAAAACTCTGTTTGTAAAAGAAGAACATGGTAAACTAATGATAGCACAAATTTATGTTGATGACATAGTGTTTGGTGGGATGTCAAGTCAGATGGTGGAGCATTTTATCAAACAGATGCAGTCAGAGTTTGAGATGAGTTTAGTTGGGGAATTAACGTTTTTCCTTGGACTACAAGTGAAGCAAATGGATGAGACAATATTTATCTCTCAGAGTAAGTATGCAAAAAATATTGTCAAGAAGTTTGGAATGGATACCGCTACTCACAAAAGGACTCCAGCACCTACTCATTTAAAGTTGACAAAAGATGAGAAGGGTGTTAGTGTTGATCAGAGTCTCTACAGAAGTATGATAGGGAGTCTCCTATATCTTACAGCTAGTAGACCTGATATTAGCTTTGCAGTGGGTGTGTGTGCAAGATATCAAGCTGATCCAAAGATGAGTCACTTAACTCAAGTGAAAAGAATCCTCAAGTATGTTAGCGGCACATGTGACTACGGCATGATGTACTCACAAAGTGACAATTCTCAACTCATTGGTTTTTGTGATGCAGATTGGGCTGGCAGTGCTGATGACAGAAAGAGCACTTCTGGTGGTTGTTTCTTCTTGGGAGAGAATTTGATATCGTGGTTTAGTAAGAAACAAAACTGTGTGTCTCTTTCAACTGCTGAAGCTGAATACATTGCAGCTAGGAGTAGTTGTTCACAACTTGTCTGGATGAGACAGATGCTGAGGGAGTATAATGTTGAGCAAGATGCTATGGCTTTGTATTGTGATAATCTGAGTGCAATCAATATCTCTAAAAATCCTATACAACACAGTAGGACCAAGCACATAGATATTCGTCATCATTTTATCAGAGATTTAGTAGAAGAGAATGTGGTGGTTTTAAAACATGTTGCTACTGAGGAACAGCTCGCAGATATATTCACGAAAGCACTAGATGCTAACCAATTTGAGAAGCTAAGAGGCAAATTAGGAATTTGCCTACATGAGGATTTGTAGCAGTTAATGTCTGAAAAGCGTGCAGCAGTTATTCTCTCTCTCTACTCTTATGTTGCGCACGCTAATTTAGGGAAAGTCTTAAAAACTTCCCTTAACTACTTCATCACACGCTACATTAGTGTGATAAGTTCTGATACTGTTGTTAAGCATCACTCTAGTTCTGAGACTGAGAAGACTAGGCTTGTTGTTGAAGAAGTTGAAAAGAATGTTGAGTTGGAGCATTTAGGGAAATCTGATCAGGTTGAAACCCTAGATATTGTTGATGTGAATACTGTTAAGGATCCTGAGGCTGCTCCTAGTACTGATGACATGGAAGTGGATATTGATCCTGTAGCAAAGGTTACTGAAACTGGTGACACCATGGTTGACAATGGTCTGAATCTCATCAAGGACCCTGTTCCTCAATCTGACGTTGTGCCAGATGCTGAAGCATCTTTGGACCAACAGGTTCCTCGTCCTAATATTGTAGCTGACGTATGTTCTGATACTGATTTTAGTAGTGATGATACTGATAAGTCTCCATCCCTGGTGAAGACATTTGGTGCTGGTGTTGATACTCCTGTTGTCCAGAAGAAACAGTTGAAGAGAAATGCTGTAGAGAGTAACTCTGTCTTTGAGGAAGAAGTGTCTAAAGATGAAGCATCTGGTGAAGCTTATGTTGGCAGACAAAGTGTAGGTGACAAGAAGGTACTTGCTAATGTACCTGAGGTTGCTATTGATAATATTTTCTTTCATCTTGCTAGCTGTGTAGACAAATGGAAATATGTTCAGAGAAGGGTAGCTCTGGAAAGAGAGCTTGGAGAAGAAGCCCTGGGGTGCACTGATATAGTGAGCTTGATTGAAGAAGCTGGTGCTGGAAATAATGATGTTGATGCTGATGGTGAACCTATGATAGAGAGCTCTGATGAAAGCTCCTCTGAATGATGTCCTTGCTCCTGTGTTTTACTGCTCCTATTGTTTTTGTTTGTCTGAACCTTGAGGGCTACGCCCAGGATATCGTGTGCACTCCCATGTGCTGCTGGTCTGTAATTATGCTACTATGATGTGTTGCTACTTCTGTTTGTCAATGCATGACGCATTATGTTTGTCATACCCCATTTTTTGACCAATTGCTTTTACGCGTCTTTTTACGACGAATTTTTCTTTGTTCGTTTCTGACGAAATTTCGGCAGAGAGGTATTTTAGAATACCTCATTTATTTGGTTACTTTTTATTTTCCTTTTATTAATTATTATTTTTATTTATTGATTTTTATTTTATTATTATTTATTATTTTCGTATTTATTATTATTTTAATTTTAATGTTTATTTGTGTATTTTTTTCCATTTTGATGTTTTTGCCAATTTTTTAAAAGAGGTCCAGATCAGATTTTTTTTTTTGTCCAGGCCCAAAGGGGCAATTTTGTCCAAATTGGGAAAATCATCTGTCAAACCCTAAACATCTGACACAGTATAAATATTGTAATTATGACACTGTTCCCCAGGTCAGCTTCATCAGCCGCAGCAAAAATTTCTTCCAATCAAAAAATCAAAAATAAATTAAATTCATCAAACGAACCCAGAAAAACAGAAATCCATTTCATCTGTTCATCATCATCACAGAATCACTGTCAAAACTCAGAAAAAACCATACCATCACAAATTATTCATCAAAACCCGAAATCAAAATCGGATTCAATCCAAACCCAGAAACCTTAAAGTCAAACAACCTTCATCCTCCATCAACAAATCAAAACCCTCAACCAGAATCAAAATCGCAAAACCATATACAAACCTTCGAACCCTTTCTCAAATCCGAAATCCAAACCGTCATTTCATATCCCGGATTCGAAATCAGAAGCGAAAAGAAAGGGAAGAAGAAGATTTGAAACAGAACGGAATAGAAGGAAAGGAGAGAAGCTCGAAGCATCAAAGGTTGACTGTCACTTTCTTCTTTCATTTTCCATTTTTCTTTCTTCCCGATCTGATTGTTTGCGCTATTTTTGTTTAGTTTGGATCTAGATTCATGTTTAGGACTGGTTTATGTTCATGTTTACTCTTAATTTGTTCTAAAATTTGAAAAGGGAAAAGAGAGGTTTAATGAAGCTTTTGAGGTTTGAAAATGGAAAGAAACAGAGAGAAGAAGGGATGAGCGCCGTGAGAGAGAAGAAGAATGATTTTCTGTTTTAATTTTTTAGGGTTTTTTTGCTTATATACCCATTTGTGATTCCGTGCGCGCAGGTGCACGATCTTACGGTGCACCTGCGCGCCTGTAGCCTATTGATCGTGATCTAACACGCCAGATCTTCTTTCACGTTAATTTCAGATCAAGGCCGTCTGATCCATCAGACGGCCATAACTTGATCCCGCGTTTTTTTGGTTTTTGTTTGAACAGAAGGGTTTTTCTTTGGGCTGGGCTCTTCATGATCTGTTATTACTGCTTGTACCCCCTTTTATTTTTACTTCTGTACCTCCCTGCTTGTTTATTCTTGTTTTAGATTATATGAATAAAGTGCTTATTTGAACAAGAGCTTATTTAAGCTTTTGAGTCAAGTATTTTCACTAATATGGAAAATCTCTTTAGATCACAAATTTTTTTAGCTTATTTAATTACTCACTTAAGTCTAATTGTTTGTTTATTGCTTTTATTAATTAATTTTTTATCTCTATTACAAGAATTTTAGAATGTATTTTAGGGTTTGGTGTAAATTTAATTTAAAAATTGCATAGCATTATGTTGCATTCATTTCATATTTATTTTTTTCGTAAATACCTTAGAATGTGATTAGGAATAAATGTACACTATAAATGAAAAATCGCATCTCATGCATATTTATTTATCGCTTTCCGCAAAAAACGTTAGAATATTAATTCCGAGGGAAAAGACGCCGTTTTGATCAAAATATCATTACGGATCGTCTTCGCGCTTATTACGACGTTTTTATTCTTTTAGCATTACCCTTTTAGTGATTTGGAATCCAACATTCCAATAGAAATAATTAGTGTTTTATTCTCAAAAAAATGAGGTCAACACCTCTTCAAAAAAGTTAGTCGCTTTATTCTAAAAAACGAGGTCAAAACCTCTTTCAAAAAAAATACGCATTGATTTAGCTTCAAATGTCGAAAAACATCAAAATATTTTTATCACTTCAAACATTTTTTTTCAACAAACCTTGGATTTCAAACCAAGTATCCGCGTCTTATTTTCTTAATCAAACCTCAATCAATTTAACCATATAGATTTTTTTCACAAAATTAACATCAATCAAACTCACATTTTTGCCACTTTTGGCTTTTGGTCTTTTAAACCATTTTTCAAAACTTTAAAATCAAACATACAAATTTACTCGTCTTTTTACCCCGAACTACGGTGGTTTGATCCTTCGGGTACGTAGGCATGAGACTTGTCTCTCCGATCAATAAAATCAACAAAAAACATTTTTTTCCTCATTTTTATCACTTTAAGCTTTTTTTTTTTTATCATTACTTTAAATCTCATACTTATACATTTTTACAAGCAACTAAAATAAAAGCGCATAGATAGAATAAAAAACAAGAGGTTCCTATAGAGTACTATAGATACTTAGGGTGCTAATACCTTCCCTTCGTATAACCAACCCCCGAACCTTGTTCTCTTAAAATAGGGTTTTTTTTCGAACTTTTTCCCTTTCCCTCGGATAAATTAAAGATCGATGGTGGAACATTAATTTGCGATTCAAAGTTAATTAATAACTCGACATCCAAAAATCACCGCGACAGAAATGGTGACTTCACTGGGGATTCAACCAAGCGGGTTGAACCTAACTTGTTTTAAATCACTATCTTCGCGCTTTTTCTCTTTTAAATGTAAATATGTGTATATATTTGGGGTTACTTTGAGTGGTGAGATAAGTCCCCCACCCGGACTTGAGGGACACAATAAGATAGGATGGGATGAAATCATAGTGACATGTCTTTAGATTATGAAGCACATGTGATATGATCCCGCTCGGTGGAGGCCTCACGACGGTAGTACTCGTCGTCATGATAAGTCATGATGGTGTTATTACTTTCAATGTGAGTGTCCGGAGAAGCCGAGGACCTTTAGATTACCTTGAACCCATCTTGGCCTTTTTAGGGCGTAGTGCGGTGACTAATCAAGAGTAAGTCTTGAATTTAGTCGTCACGCGAGACTACACTCAAACGAGATCATTTTGTGAATATTGTTGGAACGAGAGTAGTCACGTAATCCAATGATGTTCATAAGACGGTTAATGACTTTGGGAACTTTGTAGAACCCGTCTTGCAGGTACAAATAACCGTAGTACTTATCATATGGGAGGGTTTTTACCCTTAAGCTCCATCATTGTGTATCCCAACCTTCAAGCTATGTTGTGAATCAGTGTAACATAATCATGCATCCATGCATTCATTTCCTCATAAAAAATAAAAATAAAAATCTTTTCGAAGGACCTAAGAGAATTATTTTGTAAACATCGCAGATTATGGACCTAAAGAAATGGAACACTAAGAAGTACAGTTTCAAGGAACCAGATCTTTCCCGACTAAGAGAGCTAGGATCTCTAGTCCCCTTCCCCGAAGATTTCCAAAAGCAATATGGGAAGCTTTTGAGTATCCTTAATACAAATGTCGAAGAAGGGGCTCTTAACACACTTGTCCAGTTCTACGACCCAATCTATCATTGCTTCACTTTTGTTGACTATCAGTTGGTTCCTACTCTAGAGGAATATTCTTATTGGGTTGGTTTGCCGATCTCGGAAAAAGTACCTTATACCGGTTTGGAAGAATTTCCCGCACCTTCAGCTATTGCACAGGTTCTCCACTTGAGTAGTTCTGACATAGCCTCTAATATCACTAAAAAGGGGGGATCTCAAGGATTGACTTCCAATTTCTTATTCGGAAGGGCATTTATGTTTGCTGAAAAGGGGAGTGTGGACGCTTTCGAAGCCATCCTCGCTCTACTCATCTATGGGTTGGTGTTATTCCCCAATGTCGACCACTTTGTTGATAGTAGTGCTATCCAAATCTTTTTGGGAGGAAACCCTGTTCCTACTTTACTTGCAGATGCCTATCATTCCATTCACTATAGGACTCAAAAGGGTAACGGACTTATTATTTGTTGTGCACCATTGCTATATAGGTGGTTTATTTCACACCTACCTCAGACTAGTCGTTTCAAAGAAAATCCAGAAAAGCTCCGGTGGTCCCAAAGGATTATGCCTCTAACCTCGGCCGATATAGTTTGGTATAACGCCGCTTCTGATATAAGTGCAATCATTGATAGTTGTGGAGATTTCCCCAATGTGCCTCTTCTTGGCATACGAGGAGGAATCAGTTATAACCCTATACTTGCTAGACGACAGTTCGGATATCCCATGAGGGATCGGCCCGAGAGTGTCCTTTTGACCGGCATATTTTATTCCAATGAAGAAGGGAGCCAGTACATAAGGAAAGAGTTTGCTCGGGCTTGGTACAATGTCCATAGGGAAGGAAAGAATCAGTTAGGAAGGAAGCTTGGTATTGTCTCCGATGGTTACACAAAGTGGGTAATAAGTAGGGCTATAGAGCGCGGGATGCCTTATAGCTTCGAGAAATCGTCTTCTGTCGACGCGTCTTCTTCAGTTATCCCGTTTGAGACTATAGATGAATTCCAGGAACTTTTGACTAAATCAAGACTTGAGAAAGAGGCGTGGGAGAGAAAATTCCGAGAGTCTGAGCTTGAGAACAAAGAGTTGAGAGAGAAGTTGAAAGAACAAGAGAAGATGCTCTCTCTACAAAGTGGTTTGTTGGCCGAGAAGGAAGATATGATTAAAGTCAAGGATGCCTTATTAAGACAAGATAGCAAGAGAAAGAAGAGGCAAGGGGATTTATTTTCCTCTGGCTTCGACGGCTAGTTGGCTTCATGGATTTTGGATTTAGTTTTATGTTTTTATTTTTGTTTGAAAATTGGTTGTAATCTTTTGAATTATTAATGCAATTTTTATTTACTTTTCCTTTTCTAATAAAAAAAATGTGTTTACAAAATTATTGTTTTAAGGTCCTTCGAAAAAAAAAAACAACTTTGCATATTTTAACATAACATATATCATGCATCATGCTACATACATAAGTTTTCAAAATAGAGTCTCACGTCCTTCTTTTTCTCTCCGTCTCAGTTAAGGTGGCTCGGCGTATTCGGTACAAACCTACTCGTGTTTATAATACCCGGTTCCGGTTGAGAAACAAGATGAGCAATGTTGAGGAAGAAAACCATATGCTCCGTGAGCAGGTGACGACCATGCAGACAGAAATTGAGAAGTTGACTAGCATGGTGGCATCTCTAATGGCTACCCAGAATCAGGTGCCAGCTCCGGTACCTCAGTCTAGCAGTACCTTTGTACCTCCTCCGGCTTCGTCTGCGCCTTTTAGCACTCCTCAGTATGTTATGCCTGAAGGCTACCCGTGGGGCATGCCTGTTTGATTCCTCGGGGATGACTCACGACCAGTGGTATCTGAAATTCCTCATGTGCAGTCGACGGTTCCGATTCCTCAGCTCGTTAATACACTTCCCCAGGCCGCGGCAACCGTTTCTGCACCTGTGATTCATACTATTCCGCAAACTCAGATGCCCATCTTTCATGCTGAAAGTGTGGGAGGTTATGATAGGATGGATGACTTACAAATCAAGTATGATGAGATGCAAAAAGAGATGAGGGCTCTTAGAGGAAAGGATTTATTCGGGCAAGACGCACATGAACTTTGCTTAGTCCCTGATGTTGTGGTCCCACATAAGTTTAAGGTCCCAGACTTTGAGAAATATAAGGGGAGCACCTGCCCCAAAGCTCACTTGATAATGTATGCTAGAAAGATGTCTACTCAGACCAGTAACGACAAGTTGTTGATACATTATTTTCAAGATAGTCTAACTGGTGCAGCTCTGAGATGGTACATGGACCTTGACAGGGCAAATGTCAGTTCCTTTAATGACTTAGCCAGTGCTTTTATTCGGCAGTATAATTACAACTCATATCTGGCCCCTGATAGGGATGAGCTACGAGCATTGGCCCAAAAGGAGAGAGAATCTTTTAAAGAATATGCTCAGAGGTGGAGGGAGCTTGCTGCTCAGATTCGTCCTCCGGTAGAAGAGAAAGAATTGTGCAAGTTATTTTTGCATACTCTAAGTCCTTTCTTTTATGAGAAAATGGTGGGTATTGTGTCAAGAAGCTTCACTGAGATGGTAGAGATGGGAATGTGTCTGGAAGAGGGGATCCGTCAGGGACGGCTGATGAAAGAAAATGCTCCAACTAGCACTAATAAGAAATATGGCAACAGTTTTTCGAAGAAAAAAGAATCCGAGGTTGGCATGGTGGCTCAAGGAAGACCCCAGCTTAGATACCCAGCTTACCAACATGTCTCAGCCATTACACCTACATCTCAACCACAAATAACCCAAGCACCACCACAATATCCATACCCTTATCAACAACCATACCCACAACAGCCACAAATTCGACCACAAACTCCCCAACAACCCTACAATTATCCCAATCGCACCCAAAGAAATCCACCATTTGACCCTATACCCATGAAATACGCTGATCTACTCCCCGCCCTACTCGCCAAAAATTTCGTCCAAACGAGACCACCTCCACCTGTGCCGGCAGTACTACCCACCTGGTACCGTAGTGACTTGACTTGTGCTTTCCATCAAGGGGCCCCTGGCCATGATGTGGAACGTTGCTACGCCCTCAAAAAAGCTGTTCAAGAGTTAATCCGAAATAAAGTGCTGTCTTTCAAGGATGAAAATCCTAATGTCCGAAACAATCCGCTGCCCAATCACGGGTCCTCCGTCCATTTCATCCAAGATTTCCAAGAAACAAGCACCATTCTCAGTGTAAAGGATGTCAAAACCCCATTGGTGCCTATTCATAGTAAAATGTGTGAAGCAAAGTTGTTTAGCCATGATCATGAAATTTGTGAGAAATGTTTGAGGAATCCTCAAGGTTGTTCCCGAGTTCAGGAAGACATACAAAGGTTGATGGATAAGGGAGAATTGGTTGTCACAAAGAAGAGTGAGGATGTTTGCGTTATAGTTCCAGAATTCAATGCCTCTGACCGTCTTGAGATGATTTATAATAGTGGAGAGCCCACAGTTACCCCGCTAGTGATCTGCTTGCCAGGGCCTATGCCATATACGTCCCTGAGAGCTGTGCCATATAGGTATGATGCCACCATGTTGCAGGATGGGGTGGAAATACCTATTCCTCCTTTGATATCCGTGGATAATATTGCAGATAGTAGCAAAATACTGAGGAGCGGGCGTATTCTTCCCGGAGTTGTTCAAGAAAAGACTGATAGCTCTGTTGGAAAAACACAAATTCCTGATACTAGTAGGACTAGTGAAAGAGTGTATGAAGACTCAGATGAAGTATTGAAAATGATCAAGAGAAGTGAGTATAAGATCGTGGATCAATTATTACAAACCCCTTCCAAGATTTCGATGTTATCACTCTTATTGAATTCCGATGCGCACAGAGAGGCACTAATGAAAGTCTTGGACCAAGCCTATGTCGACCATGACGTAACCTTGGGCCAATTTGGTAGCATAGTGGGGAATGTCACAGTTTGCAATAATTTGAGTTTCAGTGACGAGGAACTCCCTGAAAGAGGAAGGGGTCATAACCTAGCACTACACATCTCAGTGATTTGTAAAAATGATTCCATATCCAACGTGTTGGTAGACACCGGGTCGTCTTTGAATGTGATGTCTAAGACTACTTTGGACAAGCTCGCATACCGTGGTGCGCTTTTGAGGCCAAGTGCAATAATCGTGAAAGCCTTCGATGGGTCGAGAAAATCGGTAATTGGGGAAATAGATTTACCCATCTTAGTTGGCCCTTATGAGTTCCAGATCACCTTTCAAGTCATGGATATTCGAGCATCTTACAGTTGTTTGTTGGGGCGACCGTGGATTCACGAAGCTGGGGCAGTAACTTCCACGCTTCACCAAAAGCTGAAATTTATACGGGAAGGAAAATTGGTGATTGTGAACGGAGAGGAAGCTTTATTGGTCAGTCATCTGTCAGGTTTTTCTTATATCGGTGCTGATATTGAAGATGGTACAGTCTTTCAAGGGCTTTCTATTGAGGAAAGAAGTTCAGAAAAGGCCAGAGCACCTATGAAAACTGCGAAGGATGCACAAAAGGTGATGCAAGGGGAAGAAGCTTTACATTGGGGACGTCTATTACAGTTGGCAGAAGGCCAGAAGAAAGGAGGTTTGGGTTGCACTCCGTCCACGAAAAGAAGTAAGCCGGATGTGGTTTATAAACCCATCACAGATGTCTTTCTTGGTGCTGGATTTATCAATGCCCCTCCGGAAACTAATGCTATCATTGAACATGAGGATGAGGAAGAACTACCTTGTTTCGTGACTCCTGGAGGAATTTGCCGCAATTGGGTTACTGTTGATGTCCCTTCTGTCACACCTTTATCTAAGTAATATGTTTGTCTATTTTTGTTTTTTTTCAAAAAAATCCTTTTGTCCTGCCCCAGGCAAAAGTGAAACTCAAATAGGGCTTTGTTTAAAGCTTCAAGTATTTTTAAAAAAAAATATATGTGTATATTGTCATTTTTCTTATCGTGACACTTTATTTTATTTATATTCTCATGAAAAATGGTAACACAAAAAAAACCAAAATATGTACACATCTTTTAGTTTCACCTTTTTCTTAGCTTTAATCAATTTCAGAAGTTTGCATTCACTATTGTTTATTGAAATCAATCATAAATCATATGCAGACTAAGCATCAATAAACCCGTTGAACACAATGATCCTATGCCCTCTCCCAACTTTGAGTTCCCTGTCTACGAGGCTGTAGAGGAGGAGGATGAAGAGATTCCAGATGAGATCAGACGATTGCTGGATCAAGAGAAAAGAACTATTCAGCCCCACAAAGAGGTTATAGAATTGATCAATCTGGGTAATGAAGAGGAGAAGAAAGAAATCAAGATTGGGGCATCCTTAGAAGCGTCTGTCAAAGAAAGGGTGATCGTTTTACTCAGAGAGTATGTTGACATCTTCGCATGGTCATATCAGGATATGCCCGGTTTGGATCCTGAAATTGTGGAACATCATTTGCCGCTAAAGCCAGAATGTTCTCCGGTAAAGCAGAAGTTAAGAAGAACTCATCCGGATATGGCTCTCAAAATCAAAGAAGAAGTACAAAAACAAATTGATGCTGGTTTTCTTATCACCTCAGAATATCCTCAGTGGTTGGCTAATATAGTACCGGTTCCAAAGAAGGATGGCAAAGTTAGAATGTGTGTTGATTACAGGGATTTGAACAGAGCTAGTCCGAAAGACGACTTCCCTTTGCCTCACATTGATGTGTTGGTCGATAACACAGCTAAATCCAAGGTTTTCTCCTTCATGGATGGTTTCTCAGGGTATAATCAGATCAAGATGGCAGTCGAAGATAGAGAGAAGACCGCTTTTATTACACCTTGGGGCACTTTCTGTTACAAAGTGATGCCTTTTGGTCTAACAAATGCGGGTGCTACTTATCAAAGGGGCATGACCACCCTTTTTCATGACATGATGCACAAAGAGATTGAGGTATACGTAGATGACATGATTGTTAAGTCGGGTACCGAAGAAGAACACGTGGAGTATTTATCAAAAATGTTTCAAAGGTTGAGGAAATACCGTCTCCGTTTAAATCCCAACAAATGTACCTTCGGTGTTAGATCCGGAAAGCTTCTGGGTTTCATTGTTAGTCAAAAGGGTATCGAAGTAGATCCAGACAAAGTCAGGGCCATCAGAGAAATGCCAGCTCCACAAACAGAAAAACAAGTCAGAGGTTTCCTGGGCCGATTAAATTACATCTCTAGATTCATCTCCCATATGACTGCCACATGTGGGCCGATATTCAAGTTGCTGCGCAAAAATCAAGGGATTATTTGGACAGAGGACTGTCAGAAAGCCTTCGATAGTATCAAAGAGTATTTAATGGAACCTCCGATCCTTATCCCTCCAGTTGAAGGAAGACCGCTCATCATGTATTTAACTGTGCTGGAAGGATCCATGGGTTGTGTGCTGGGACAACAGGATGAAACCGGTAGAAAAGAGCACGCAATTTACTATTTGAGTAAGAAATTCACAGATTGTGAATCTCGATACTCCACGCTTGAGAAGACTTGTTGTGCTTTAGCATGGGCTGCCAAACGTCTCCGTCATTACTTGATTAATCATACTACTTGGTTGATATCCAAAATGGATCCAATTAAGTACATTTTTGAGAAGGCAGCTCTCACCGGAAGAATTGCCCGTTGGCAAATGTTGTTATCTGAATATGATATTGAGTACCGTACCCAAAAGGCAATCAAGGGTAGTATTCTTGCAGACCATTTGGCTCACCAACCAGTTGAAGATTACCAGCCTATCAAGTTTGATTTTCCAGATGAAGAGATCATGTATCTGAAGATGAAGGATTGTGATGAACCGGTGTTTGGCGAGGGACCAGATCCTGAGTCCCAATGGGGTTTGATATTTGATGGGGCCGTTAATCTCCATGGCAGTGGAATTGGGGCAATCATCGTTACTCCTAAAGGTGCTCACATTCCTTTTACCGCGAGATTACAGTTTGAATGCACTAACAATATTGCAGAATATGAGGCTTGCATTATGGGCATTGAAGAAGCTATTGACTTAAGGATCAAAAACATCAACATCTTTGGAGACTCAGCTCTTGTGATTAATCAGATCAAAGGAGAATGGGAGACTCGCCATGCTGGTTTGATTCCTTATAGAGATTATGCAAGACGGTTGTTAACATTCTTCAATAAAGTTGAGCTACATCACATTCCACGTGACGAGAATCAAATGGCCGATGCTTTAGCCACTCTATCTTCAATGTACCGCGTTAATCGTCGGAACGAGATACCAACCATCAGTATTCGGTGCCTTGAGAGACCAGCGTATGTGTTTGCGGCCGAAGAAGTGGTTGATAACAAGCCTTGGTTCTATGATATCAAGATGTTCCTTCAGAAGCAAGAATATCCCCCTGGGGCATCTAACAAAGACAGAAAGACTTTGAGAAAATTGTCCAGCAGCTTCTTCCTGAATGATGAGGTGTTATACAAAAGAAATTTTGATATGGTTCTGCTGCGGTGCGTGGATAAACATGAGGCTGATTTATTGATGCATGAAGTACATGAAGGTTCATTCGGAACACACCCTAATGGACACACAATGGCCAAGAAAATGTTAAGAGCCGGCTACTATTGGTTGACAATGGAGTCTGATTGCTATAAACATGCCAGGAAATGCCATAAGTGTCAGATTTATGCAGACAGGATGCATCTACCGCCAACTTCTTTAAATGTTCTCTCTTCTCCTTGGCCGTTCTCCATGTGGGGTATTGATATGATTGGTCGGATTGAACCGAAGGCTTCCAATGGACACCGTTTCATTTTAGTGGCTATTGATTACTTTACCAAATGGGTTGAGGCGGCATCTTATGCCAATGTGACAAAACAGGTGGTCGTACGTTTTATTAAGAATCATATTATCTGCCGTTATGGTGTTCCTAACAAGATTATCACAGATAATGGGACGAATTTGAATAACAAAATGATGAAAGATCTGTGTGACGAGTTCAAGATTGAGCACCATAATTCATCTCCTTATCGGCCTCAGATGAATGGCGCAGTTGAAGCTGCCAATAAGAACATCAAGAAGATTGTGCAGAAGATGGTGGTCACCTACAAAGATTGGCATGAAATGTTACCTTTTGCCTTACATGGATACCGTACTTCAGTTCGTACTTCGACAGGGGCAACCCCTTTCTCTTTAGTATATGGCATGGAAGCAGTGCTCCCCGTAGAGGTTGAAATCCCATCAATGAGAGTCTTAATGGAAACTGAGTTGGCTGAAGCTGAATGGTGCCAAAGTAGATATGACCAACTGAACTTAATTGAGGAAAAACGTATGGCGGCCTTATGTCATGGACAGTTATATCAAAGAAGAATGAAACAGGCTTTTGACAAGAAGGTTCGACCCCGTGAGTTCCGCGAAGGCGACCTTGTGCTCAAAAAGATTTTGTCCTTTCAGCCGGATTCAAGGGGCAAATGGACGCCTAATTATGAAGGCCCGTATGTTGTCAAAAGAGCCTTTTCTGGTGGTGCTATGACTCTCGCAACCATGGATGGTGATGAGCTCCTTCGTCCTGTAAATGCCGATGCAGTCAAGAAATACTTTGTCTAAAAAAATAAAAGAACAGCTCGCTAAGTTGAAAACCCGAAAGGGCGGCTTAGGCAAAAATGAGCGTCTCGGTGGGCTGAAAACCCGAAAGGGCGGTCCAGGCAAAAATTAGAGACATAAACAGAAAATAATTATCCTGATAGGTCGAAAACCTGAAAAGGCGATCTATGCAGAAGTTAAGGAATAAGACAAGTAACTGCATCGGACCAGGCATCACCTACTCAGAGCACCTCGATTGACAGAGTATTTTTGGCTTACAGCATTTTAGACTGCAAATTCAAAGTTGGCAGGGAGAATAGCGATCATTGTGTTTAATGTATCTTTCCCACATAATTACCATTTTTCATCTTTGTAATGATCTGCGGGGTTGTGCTTTTCGCCAATTACCATTCTATTAATCAAATTCGAGCCTGTGCCCCCTATTTGAAATTCAATTTTTATCTGCAGTTTTGCTTTCCACTCTTTCAATTTAAAATACTTGAAGCAAAAACTCAAAAATAATTTAAAGTTTTTAGTTGCTATCTTTTTGGAAAACATAGATGAGAAACATATCTCTTAGATTCATGAGTCATACAAGTATATATCAACATTGTTCCGAAAGTGGTCAAATTCAACGAAGCAAACACAGTCATTGCTAAAAAAAAAAAGAGAAAAAAAATATATAAAAAGAAAAAGCTCGCTAAGTTGAAAACCTGGAAGGGCGGCTTAGGCAAAAATGAGCGTCCCGGTGGATTGAAAACCTGAAAGGGCGGTCCAGGCAAAAATTAGGGGCAAAACAAAAAAAATATATATATAATTCCCGGTGGATTGAAAACCTGAAAGGGCGATCCAGGCAAAAGTTAGGGATTTCAAAAAAAAAAAAAGAGAAAAAGCAAAAGCATGACTGTCGAAACAGGACCATGAGGAAATATTCAGTTTCAGTGTACAAAATGGCGAGTTCTGCTAGATCTCTGACCATTGGGCTTTACCCCAAGAAGCAATTATTCTTACCATGGATCAACATACTATGCCGGGTGTTACCCCGAGGATCTGATTTATTTCACCTATAGGGATGATGTCCCCAGCAGAGAAACTACCGAGTGGTTGTACGGATACGTCGGCCCAATGCTCATCTTATCCAGTCAAATCCTTTGTCTCATCCAGTCATGTACAAATATCATTCAATCATACAAATACAATCATCCACATATTCATACATATGATCATACATACATACTTACATACAGTTATTCACATATGTGTACATACATTCATATTCACATGCAACATGCAAACAAAATCATTCATACATACCGCATTGACCATCATGTGTCTTGCTTCAATTCATCACAAAGAGTCATCCCCAGTGAGTTTGGTCCAGAGATGTCTCCATCAAACATATTTCAAGTAGCAGGTTTTGCAAACAATCAACTGCAAACTTACAGTTCATTTCCCCAAAAGAAGGTCATCTCCAGTATGTCTATGTCCAAACAAATACATATTCTTGTCATGTCTCGCTCTCCCACAATGTCAGCAGGCAATTTACTTCCTCGGTGTGTCCTTACCATCCCACAATGATGGTAGACACTGCCTTTACTTGTCCTTACCATCCCACAATGATGGTAGACACTGCCTTTACTTGTCCTTACCATCCCACAATGATGGTAGACACTGCCTTTACTTGTCCTTACCATCCCACAATGTTGGTGGACACTGTCTTTACTTATGTCCGTACACAGGACTTTATCTGCTTATGTCCACACACAGGACTTTATTGCTTTCTGTCTTTACTTCTGTCCGTACACAGGACTTTATCTGCTTATGTCCGCACACAGGACTTTACTGCTTTCAGTCTTTATTTATGTCCGTACACAGGACTTTATCTGCTTATGTCCGCACACAGGACTTTACTGCTTTCAGTCTTTACTTCTGTCCGTACACAGGACTTTACTGCTTATATCCACATACAGGACTTTATCGCTTTCTGCCATCATCACTCCTGTCAAATAATCTTCATTACATTCAAACACTTTGTAAATATAACACTCATAAACATATCGCTCATAAGCATAACATCCATAACATAATAGCATATCATAGCGTTTTAATAGTTTATTCTGGTCAAAAAATGGTGTACTCTGTATTTAAGTCTCTTCCACCGTCGAACCAAAACAAAAGTATCATCAAAAAAAAAATCATCTTTTTCTTTTTATCTCTGATGGAAGAAACTTAAATAGGGCCATCTGTCATACCCCATTTTTTGACCAATTGCTTTTACGCGTCTTTTTACGACGAATTTTTCTTTGTTCGTTTCTGACGAAATTTCGGCAGAGAGGTATTTTAGAATACCTCATTTATTTGGTTACTTTTTATTTTCCTTTTATTAATTATTATTTTTATTTATTGATTTTTATTTTATTATTATTTATTATTTTCGTATTTATTATTATTTTAATTTTAATGTTTATTTGTGTATTTTTTTCCATTTTGATGTTTTTGCCAATTTTTTAAAAGAGGTCCAGATCAGATTTTTTTTTTTGTCCAGGCCCAAAGGGGCAATTTTGTCCAAATTGGGAAAATCATCTGTCAAACCCTAAACATCTGACACAGTATAAATATTGTAATTATGACACTGTTCCCCAGGTCAGCTTCATCAGCCGCAGCAAAAATTTCTTCCAATCAAAAAATCAAAAATAAATTAAATTCATCAAACGAACCCAGAAAAACAGAAATCCATTTCATCTGTTCATCATCATCACAGAATCACTGTCAAAACTCAGAAAAAACCATACCATCACAAATTGTTCATCAAAACCCGAAATCAAAATCGGATTCAATCCAAACCCAGAAACCTTAAAGTCAAACAACCTTCATCCTCCATCAACAAATCAAAACCCTCAACCAGAATCAAAATCGCAAAACCATATACAAACCTTCGAACCCTTTCTCAAATCCGAAATCCAAACCGTCATTTCATATCCCGGATTCGAAATCAGAAGCGAAAAGAAAGGGAAGAAGAAGATTTGAAACAGAACGGAATAGAAGGAAAGGAGAGAAGCTCGAAGCATCAAAGGTTGACTGTCACTTTCTTCTTTCATTTTCCATTTTTCTTTCTTCCCGATCTGATTGTTTGCGCTATTTTTGTTTAGTTTGGATCTAGATTCATGTTTAGGACTGGTTTATGTTCATGTTTACTCTTAATTTGTTCTAAAATTTGAAAAGGGAAAAGAGAGGTTTAATGAAGCTTTTGAGGTTTGAAAATGGAAAGAAACAGAGAGAAGAAGGGATGAGCGCCGTGAGAGAGAAGAAGAATGATTTTCTGTTTTAATTTTTTAGGGTTTTTTTGCTTATATACCCATTTGTGATTCCGTGCGCGCAGGTGCACGATCTTACGGTGCACCTGCGCGCCTGTAGCCTATTGATCGTGATCTAACACGCCAGATCTTCTTTCACGTTAATTTCAGATCAAGGCCGTCTGATCCATCAGACGGCCATAACTTGATCCCGCGTTTTTTTGGTTTTTGTTTGAACAGAAGGGTTTTTCTTTGGGCTGGGCTCTTCATGATCTGTTATTACTGCTTGTACCCCCTTTTATTTTTACTTCTGTACCTCCCTGCTTGTTTATTCTTGTTTTAGATTATATGAATAAAGTGCTTATTTGAACAAGAGCTTATTTAAGCTTTTGAGTCAAGTATTTTCACTAATATGGAAAATCTCTTTAGATCACAAATTTTTTTAGCTTATTTAATTACTCACTTAAGTCTAATTGTTTGTTTATTGCTTTTATTAATTAATTTTTTATCTCTATTACAAGAATTTTAGAATGTATTTTAGGGTTTGGTGTAAATTTAATTTAAAAATTGCATAGCATTATGTTGCATTCATTTCATATTTATTTTTTTCGTAAATACCTTAGAATGTGATTAGGAATAAATGTACACTATAAATGAAAAATCGCATCTCATGCATATTTATTTATCGCTTTCCGCAAAAAACGTTAGAATATTAATTCCGAGGGAAAAGACGCCGTTTTGATCAAAATATCATTACGGATCGTCTTCGCGCTTATTACGACGTTTTTATTCTTTTAGCATTACCCTTTTAGTGATTTGGAATCCAACATTCCAATAGAAATAATTAGTGTTTTATTCTCAAAAAAATGAGGTCAACACCTCTTCAAAAAAGTTAGTCGCTTTATTCTAAAAAACGAGGTCAAAACCTCTTTCAAAAAAAATACGCATTGATTTAGCTTCAAATGTCGAAAAACATCAAAATATTTTTATCACTTCAAACATTTTTTTTCAACAAACCTTGGATTTCAAACCAAGTATCCGCGTCTTATTTTCTTAATCAAACCTCAATCAATTTAACCATATAGATTTTTTTCACAAAATTAACATCAATCAAACTCACATTTTTGCCACTTTTGGCTTTTGGTCTTTTAAACCATTTTTCAAAACTTTAAAATCAAACATACAAATTTACTCATCTTTTTACCCCGAACTACGGTGGTTTGATCCTTCGGGTACGTAGGCATGAGACTTGTCTCTCCGATCAATAAAATCAACAAAAAACATTTTTTTCCTCATTTTTATCACTTTAAGCTTTTTTTTTTTTATCATTACTTTAAATCTCATACTTATACATTTTTACAAGCAACTAAAATAAAAGCGCATAGATAGAATAAAAAACAAGAGGTTCCTATAGAGTACTATAGATACTTAGGGTGCTAATACCTTCCCTTCGTATAACCAACCCCCGAACCTTGTTCTCTTAAAATAGGCTTTTTTTTCGAACTTTTTCCCTTTCCCTCGGATAAATTAAAGATCGGTGGTGGAACATTAATTTGCGATTCGAAGTTAATTAATAACTCGACATCCAAAAATCACCGCGACAATGTTTGTCAAAATTATGGCTAAAAAGGGGGAGTAGTAGTAAAGATGCATGTTTTGTTCGTGATAATGCTGTGACACTTGTTACATCATCTGGTGTGCTATGATTGAGGGGGAGCAGGTATGCTATATCTGTATGTGTATGTTTGTTCTGTTGAGGGGGAGTATTCTCTACTGTGATATATGCATGAACTTTGTGATGCATGTTGTGTGTGACAGATGCCATTCCAAATGCTAAGGCATCTTGTCTGGTTCAAACGAATCCACTTCTACTTGTTGGTGTAGGAATTTATTTTCCCTATGGTGATTCATATTTGTGGGAATTTATTTTTCCCTGGTTTAACTGTATGGCGCTTATGTGTGAGAGTTTATTTCTCTCCTATCTTGTACCTTATGAGGCTAAGTTGTGTATTTCCGCTGTTGCATGCCTCTGATGCTGATTGTTCATTATTTCTCACTTGAAGACCTCTTTTGAAAATAATGTGACAATGTATTATCTTCTTTCTTAACTGTGTGTTTGCGTTGACTTAAAGGAAGGTATGTACTGCATCTCTCCAGAACTGGTCTTAGTTTGTTGGCTTAATTACACTTTTGGTACCTTATCTTTATTTTAAGTTTCAAGTTGGTACCTTATCTTTTAAAAGTTTCAATTTGGTACCTTATCTTTTCTGCAGGTTTCAAGTTGCTACCTTCCGTCAATTTTTTAACTATTTACATTAAATTTGGACACGTGGCAATTTTTTGGACCTATAAATCAATGACACGTGTCCAAATTTAACGGTAATAGTTAAAAAATTGACGGAAGGTACCAACTTGAAACCTGCAGAAAAGATAAGGTACCAACTTGAAACTTTTAAAAGATAAGGTACCAACTTGAAACCTAAAATAAAGATAAGGTACCAAAAGTGTAATTAAGCCTAGTTTGTTTTAGCCAAAATTTGCCAAAGGGGGAGATTGTTGGTGTTTTGTATGTTGGCCTCATTTTGCAAAAACAAGTTCTAGCAAGATGTTGGACCAGATGCCGTAGCATGTGGGTACAGCATCTGTCGTGACGGTAATTCTCGCTGTATTTATGCGCCATATCCTTGAAGATTCGCCTAAACAATATTTTCGCCTTTCCTTATATACCAAGACGCACGTTTTCATTGAGGTTTTATAAGGCGGCTGCACCAGGTTATATTTTCATAATATGCTACGCCATTTATGGAAACAAGAGATTTTATCCAAGAATATGTTTGCTGGACTTTTTCAACGACCAGCTGTATTTGTGAAGCCCAAAAACGAAGATCTAGCCTATGCTAACTCAGGGTATATATATGTGAAGACTAAAACCTAAAAGTTCACTGAAGCCGTATTTCAAGAACATAGTTTTAGGGTTTGAGTCTTGTTAATTGTAAGCCTTTCTTGTGGATTCTATAACACAAGCTTAGGCCTGTTTGGTTTGTATTTCGTGTAACTTCTCCCAAGCTTTTAAGCACGGAGATTGTTTGTGTGTTTGGTTAGTGAAACCGCACTAGTTGTAGTACTGTTATAATCACAAGGTTTGTGATAGAAAGGAAGTGAGACGGGGTCTCAAACTTAGGAGTTCCTAGGTTGAGTTAGCACAGGTAGAGTCTAGGAGATAAGTCGTAAACTTGGATGTTTGCTGTGGGCTTAGAACTAGATCTATTATAGTGGATTCCTTCCTGGCTTGGTAGCCCCCAGAGTAGGTCGTTGTGAACGCCGAACTGGGTTAACAATTCTCTGTGTTGTTTACTTTATTGTCTGTTGCTTTTACTTGTTGATTATATTCTACTGTGGACATACGCTAGAGCATTTGTCTTAGCATTACAACTGACTACGTACGACAATTGCTATAGCTTCTGTCTTAACATCTGTCCCCAGTAGGTGCCAGAATTTCAATTCCTTATTGTGTTTAAATTTTGTATATTGAAACTGTATTTACAAACCAACCATATGATATTCAATGCAGAAAATCACAGTTCCAGTGTCTAAAGACAGTGTCGCGGTGATTTTTGGATATCGAGTTATTAATTAACTTCGAATCGCAATTTAATGTTCCACCACCGATCTTTAATTTATCCGAGGGAAAGGGAAAAAGTTCGAAAAAAAACCCTATTTTTTAGAGAACAAGGTTCGGGGGTTAGTTATACGAAGGGAAGGTATTAGCACCCTAAGTATCTATAGTACTCTATAGGAACCTCTTGTTTTTTATTCTAACTTTGCGCTTAATTTTATTTGCTTGTGAAAATGTATAAGTGTGAGAATTAAAGTAATGATAAAAAAAAGTTTAAAGTGATGAAAAAGAAAGAAAAATGTTTTTGTTGATTTTATTGATTGGAGAGACGAGTCTCATGCCTACGTACTCGAGGGATCAAACCACCGTAGTTCGGGGTAAAAAGACGAGTAAATTTGTTTGTTTGATTTTAAGGTTTTGAAAAATGTTTTAAAGACCGAAAAGGCAAAAGTGGCAAAATGTGAGTTTGATTGATGTTAATTTGTGAAGAAAGTCTATATGATTAAATTGATTGAGATTTGATTAAGAAATAAGACGCGGACACTTGGTTTAAAATCCAAGGTTTGTTGAGAAAAAGTTTTGAGTGATAAAAGACACTTGGTTTAAAATCCAAGGTTTTTCATGATTAAAGATGTATGGATGAAGAAAATGCACTTGGTTTAAAATCCAAGGTTTTTGGCGAGAGAAATGAACACTTGGTTTAAAATCCAAGGTTTTAGCGATGGAAGAAGCCATTGGTTTAAAATCCAAGGCACTTGGTTTAAAATCCAAGTTTGGTGGTAAAAAGAGCACTTGGGTTAAAATCCAATGCCACTTGGTTTAAAATCCAAGTTTGAGATAAAAAGAGCACTTGGGTTAAAATCCAAGGTTTTAGGCGAGAAAAAGGGGCACTTGGGTTAAAGTCCAAGGTTTTAGCGATAAAGAAGCCATTGGTTTAAAGTTCAAGGCACTTGGTTTAAAATCCAAGTCTGCGGTAAAAGACTCTTGGGTTAAAATCCAAAGTTTTCGCGATAAAAAGAAACGTTTGGTTTAAAGTCCAAAATTTGAAAATGTTATGATGACAAAATATTTTTGATGCTTTTGAGAATGAATTGTTTGATATTTTTGAAAGAGGTTTTGACCTCATTTTTTGAGAAGAAAATGATTAATTATTTTTTGAAGAGGTGTTGACCTCGTTTTTGAGAATAAAATGACTAATTATTTTAATTGGAATGTTGGGTTCTAAATTAATAAAAAAGGGTAGCGCGAATAATAATACTAACGTCGCAATAAGCAAATTAAGCGCAAAGACAATCCGAGATGATATTTTGATCAAAACGGTGTCTTTTCCCTCGGAATTTAAAATTACGCATATGGACGAAATGCGATAAAAAATAAATATGCATGAGATGCAATTTTTCATTTATGAGTACATTGGCCTAATCACACTCTAAAATCTTTGCAAGAAAATAAATATGAAATGATGCAAGAGAGGGGGTATGCTATGCACTTTTATTTAGAGTTTACATTTGGCCTATTTACATCATAAATTCAAGAGCAAAAGTAAATGGCAATAGATAAGCGATAAATACTCAATGTTACGATAATAAAATAAAGGTAAAAAAAAATGATGAATAAATCGATGTAATGAAATAAATATGATATGCAATGGATAAATAGCATAAATAAATAAATAAATACGAAACTAAGACAATGAAAATAAACCTTGACATCATGCTTTACAAGGCTAAACAAAGCTAAAATAGCTTATGCCAAAAGCACTTATCTCATAAGCTTAAAAAAATAAAATTAGCTAAAAATAAATAAAGACATAAAGTAATGTTAACAACTTTTAAATACCAAATAAATAGGAAAATAAAATAAGCCTCAACATCATGCTTGATTGGCTAAAATATAAGCTAAAATAGCTTATGCCAAAAGCACTTATCTCATAAGCTAAAAAATAAAATAAAATTAAAACAGGAGGGTGTGAAAATCAAAACGAAATAACAAGGGGGTGCAAAAAGCAAACTAAACAGCAAAGCCCAGCCCAAAAGGGCCCATCTGTGTAAAAAAACAAACAAAAAACCAGGATTAAATCTGGCCGTCTGATGGATCAGACGGCCCTGATCTAAAATCAAAGAAGGAAAGATCCAGGCCACCTGATTGAAATCAGAGGCTGAGAAGGGAGGGTTCACGGTGTGCTGCGATAGACACGCGCACACCGGATCGGGTTGGGGGGTATAAATACCCCAAACCCTAAAAAATCATATTTTTACACATCTCTCTTCTTCCTCACCGCCGCCCAACTCTCTCTCACCCTTCTTTTCTCTCTCGCGGCCTCTATCTCTCTTCTTCCTCTCTCACGATTTTGTTTCTTTTCCTTCTCAAACCCAATTTTCAAATATCAAACATCAAAGAAAGGATATTAAACAAACATTAGAAACTATAAAAAGCCAGATCGGAAAAAATTCCAACCTTGTTCTTTTGAAATCTGTTTTTTGTTTTCGGTTTATTGTGATTCATTTTTGAGTTTTGGGTTTGATGATGAAGAAGATTTGATGAAGGTTTTATGAACTATGATGAAAGTTTGATGAATTTCGATTTTTTTGGTTTTTTTTTGTTTGATTTCTGTGTGATGATGAACGATTATGATATGGTTTTCTGGGTTTTGATTGATGAACAATAGTGATGACGGATTCTGATTTTGGATTATTTAATTTCTGTTTTTTGTTTGATTTTGGAAAGGAAAAAAATGATATTTTTGGTGTTGTGTTTGTGGCCTGCGGCTGATCTGAGATCCCCTTTCCCCATCCTACTCCTGTTCACTATATACCCAAAGCTAGGGTTTGCAAAACTCAAAAAAGGGGACAAAGACTGGATTTTGAACAAACAAGTACAATGCTTTTTTGCTTTTCTGTAGAAAATTCTTCCTTTGCTTGTTGGAGAAAGTTGACTTTCAATTTTCTGATTTTTTAATCAGAAAAAGGACAAAATAAAAAATAAAAACAAAATAATTAAATTAATTAAATATAAAAAAACGAAAATAAATAAAAAAAACAGAAAATAAAAAAGGAAATAAAATGAATAAATAAATTAAAAAAAATGAAGATAATAATAATAAATAATGATAAAAATAATAAACAATAATAATAATAATAATAATAATAATAATAATAATAATAATAATAGAAAAAAGAATAAATATAAAAAAAACAACAAATGAGGTATTTTAAAATACCTCTCTGCCGAAATTTCGTCAGAAATGACAAAGAGGGCAAGAAGGTTTCAAACGCCGAACAAAATCGATCAGTCAAAAAATGGGGTATGACAGACAGGATGCAACTAGTTGTAGTCTTCGTCTTAAGTTATAATTTCCTTAAATGTATTTTCTTTTGTTGCTTTAATTTGTTAATTTGTAGTTGTACAACTATGTTTCCTTAAATCAAAGCTACATATGATTATTTTCCTATCGTAATTATTATCTTGCATATCCATCCATAGAATTGTATTTAAATATGTCTTCTGTTGCATATGTATTTGTGTTGGTACCACTGGGTTTGCATCAACATGATTATAGTATTAAACAAAATCGTTGAATAATAAGCTAGCTAAACATTTTATAAGTGTTAATGCAAACCATTTTAAACTAACAACCATCGTAATAATGCATAAAACATATGTCACATTGCTTAAGTACTTAAGTACTTGTACACAAATTAAAGAGCCCAAGTGGCACATAAATAAAGTTGCCATAAGGCTTAAAGTAGTGCTACACAAAATACAAATTTCAGAAGATGGGCCAACATATAACAAAAGAAGGCCCATAAATACACGTTCCATTTGGCTGAACATGATTAGCACACCAAAATAATGGGCCAACATATAACAAAAGAGGCCCATAAAAACACATTCCATTTGGCTCAAAGTGCATTAAGTACAAACTTATATAGTATATTAAACATAACACAATGACCTAAAAGGTCAATGGCCTTCATCAGTGGTAGTCATCATCTGCCAGTATTCTCTTGCTTTGCGAATGAGATCATTGCTGCATTCGTTGTGGTTGCCCAAAAGGATTCTCATGGTGACCGTCATTCTGGTTACTTTGTCATCCATCTAGTTAAAAATTGAAGCAAAAGTCAGTCATGAAATTTAATCATAACATAAAATAAAAAATGACACTCACCACTCCAAATATGTTGTTGCTGAAACTGTTTTACATATGTAACCACTCAGCAACCCATAAGGCAGAATTATCACTGTAATTGCAATGCACACATTAGATACAATTTGAAACCATTTAATGACATTTAAAATAATACATGCAACTAATTTCCGAACTACCTATTTCCACAATTCGGAACTCCTCTAGCCTCAACAATGTCCCAGCAATCAAAGTCAGCCAATCCACAAAAGGTTACAAACTCATCGAACACTATATCAACAAGTTTGGTAAGAGCAGTGCTCTGTAATTTGGTTCATATAAACAAACTGTCATTATTATGTCTTGGAAAAATTTGGTAAAACAATAGCATTATATGTCCAAATAAGATTTCTGCAACACATACGATGTTCCTTATGATTCTTTGCCTCTCTTCAACAACGTCTTCCCTTAGATGTGAATCCAAATGATAAATTTTTCGATTATCAATTGAGATAACCATTAGGTACCAATGGCCGCGACTGTCTTCTATTGGTACATAAATCTACAGGATACGTTAAACGAAATGAATTGTAGTAATGATATAAAATAATTGGCAATATAATTTACATTATAATTAAAGTGTTATACCAGCGCGAGTCGATCATATCGACCCATCCAATCTCTCGCATAGAACTTATGCAAAGACTCAATTGAGTTTCCATTGACAACATCATCCTATAATGCAGCGAAAGTTAATCGAATGCAAACGAAGGTATAATATTTCAAATGTTTATGTTTTACCGCAAACGACGGTGGTAAACACCACAATGTCTTTGATAAAGTGTTGTGTTGAGTCCAAGAAACCTTCAAAGCCGTCATCAATATGATCTACCAAACGTAAATACACACATTATCTAACATATTAAAAAATAAACATAGGCTAGATACTTGCATCTGCAATCAACACAACCTTTGGAAGCAATAAACATTATCATTACTAATGACAATAATTTACCTCTCTAGAAACAAGCATTCCAGGGCACATGCATTCAAAATTAGATCTTGTATACTCATTTCTGCCAATTTTGAATATTGTATCGCTACACGGCGCACACATTAGTTTTGCAAGACATTATAGCATCAAAACGATCCATTCATATTTTGTTAACAGTTTATACAATAAATTACTCACCTTGAGTCAAAGTCATCTTGAAAAACATAAGCACACACCCTTATCTCTATATGGTCAAGTCTCATGTCGCTTGATGTCTTAAACACACATTTGAAATGCTGAAATTAAACCACAAACATTTGGTTTAACAAATATTTTACCATGTTTCAATGTTTGTTTGAAATATGAAAGTATGTATTTCATTTACCTTAGGAACGGTAAGTCCACCGCTGTTCTTAAAAGCATTTGTTCTTCCGGTAGGAACACCACCTTTACATCTAGCAACTGGTGACGTTTTTTGATAACATTTGACTTTGGAGAACATCCTATATTTTTTCCTTGTCCAATGCTAGATTTAGGTTTTGATCCTTCACCTTTTGTGAATGTCAACCTTCTAGGTATTGCAGATAATGTTGATTCCTTTATTTAAAATTTTACAACTTGGTGTTAATATGAAGTCATTATTTTTAGAACTTAAACAAATATAAACAAAGTCAAGTATGCATTACCGGAGTAGTAACACCTCTGCGATAGTCACTATAAAATGGCTTGTTGCAGTTATCCTCAATCTCTTTGCCTTTGCAGTTGTTTTCGGCTATCTCAACATTTGGAATATTCCCCTGAGTTGTCCCCTGAGTGGTGTTCTGGCGTTTACGTTCTTTATCATTACGAACATAAGTTCCTTTACTTATTCCTCTTTTTTTCAGTTTTAAGGTTTCGTCATCGGTATCCGAAATAGTGATTGTTCCAAAGTTTTTAAGTTTTTCCATCTATTTGTTAATTGCTTGTTCACGGTTCAATGTTGTTTTATGAACACTGTCTTTTTGTTTCAAATGTTTGGCGTTAGTTCCATTCTCTGGTGAATAACCACAGCTGCTATCACCGCTCTTAGTTGGACTTCGAACAACATCGTTGTTTAGTTCGTTCAGGTAGCACTTAATCATATCTTTGCTACATATCTCCATGCAATCCAGTCGATTGTTCAACAACTAACACGAAATATCCATGAAGTAAACTTTAAAATGTGTTCACAGTATTAAAATGGTGTAAAAATAAATTTTAAAATTATATATCTCATTTATTAAAAATGATTATGACCTTAATAACATCCATTATGTCATTAAGTGTAACTTCCTTCACAGATCCAGGTGGTGTCAACGGCTCAGTGACCGGGACTTCATGCTGAACAAAACCCTGTGACATAACACATAATAAATATAGTTAATAATCAGTATATACACTATTTACAACATTAATTTTTCAATCACTAGAAGTTGTTATACTCTCGTTATATTGGCATCTTTAGGTTCAGTTGATGAAAAATTCATGTTATCATCATTTCCAGCATTTGTTTGACCCCTACATATATCAAAAGTAATTTTACATTTTATAGAAGGTATAATAATAGACAATAAATATTAACAATATTGAACCGTAAATAAATTTATACAGTTGCATTGTGTTTTCTTCGGAGTGACTTGCTACTAAGACATACTTCTTCAGATCCATTGTAAAAGTGAGAGTTGAAGTGAATAATCAAAGATGGTTAGTACTTGTATTATAAGCAAGTCCGTCTTGCTACTATTTGTTTATAGTTTATTATTTAAATTTTAAGATATATTGTATATCACAACAACTATAGAGGTGTCTATGAAAAAGCGCTCATCACCTTCGCATTAATTGCAACCTGCCGTTATCAACTTTAATTATTACTTTTTTATAATAATTTAATTATTATAACATTAATATTTATATTTTCAGTATATAATATAGGCTAAATTGCACTTTTGCCCCCCTAAATTTCAGAAACTTGCAATTTTGACCCCTTATATTTCAAAATAGCACTTCTGGCCCCTAAGTTTTAGAAAGTTGCAATTTTGGCCCACTATGTTTCAAAATAGCAATTTTGGCCCCCTAAGTTTCAGTAGTTGCAATTTTGGCCACCTATGTTTCAAAATAGCATTTTTGGCCCCCTATCTTCACCCCTTTTGCAAAAGGTCAAAATTGATGTGGCAAGTCACTTAAGTGACTCAGCTGCCACATCAGCATTTTTTTGTCATCTTATAATTAAAAAAACTAAAAGAATAAAAAAATAAAAGGAAGAAATCACGTGCTTTAAATTTATTCTTTCACTAACACACGTATATAATCTCAAATCCTAAAGAATTACCCTAATCGTTCGTGACGTTTATTCAAAAGATTTCTCACTTTACATAAAAAAAAATAACTTAATCCCAAATCCAAAAATAGGAAACAATGGAAATTGGAAACCCTTCGTGATTTTTGTTATGTTATTTTGATTATGTAATGACTGACTTGATTTGTTATGTCATTTTGATTTAGAAAAGTGTCTTGAATTCTATTTTGAATGTAATTTCTTATATGTAATAAGTTTGACTTGTCATGTCATTTTAATTATGTTATTTTGTCTTTGTTTTTTATGCTTAACAGGTTTATATATTATTATGCCACATCAACTTTAACTTGGTCAAAATTGACTTTTTGCAAAAGGGGTAAGATAGGGGGTCAAAAGTGTTATTTTGAAATATAGGGGGTCAAAATTGCAATTTTTTGAAACTTAGGGGGCCAAAAATGCTATTTTGAAACATAAGGGGTCAAAATCGCAACTTTTTGAAATTTAGGGAGCCAAAAGTGCTATTTTGAAACATAAGGGGTCAAAATTGCAATTTAGCCTATAATATTTTACTCATTTACAAAGAGTGCCTAAATAGAAATATTTTATCAAGTTTATATGGCCAATATTTTTTACTTATTGCATAAAATTGTTAACTTAGGCAAATAAAGTTATATGCTAATAATTTTTTTTTTTATTTTATTAATAGAAATATATATTTTTAAAAATAAAGTCATATGCTAATGATTTTTGACATAAGGATAAAAATTGTTAAGTTATCAATTTAACAAATATGGTAGTAACCCATAAGTCTTGAGGATTTAGTTACTAAATTTGTTAACAACGTAATAATAATTAAATAGTACATAAATAAGACCAACACAAATTGAGGGTTAAAACCTTGCATTTAAACCCTAACCGTTGACACACAACACAACTACTACACTTAACATTACAATGTGCACATGCACCATATACATATAGTTAAAAACACTGGCGTCAAATTGATTAACAACTAGAATCCTCACTAAGCAAATTCATTTCCGCTTTCAATGCAGCAATCTCCATACGTAGTTGGAAGTTTTCATAAACGGTATTCTTAAGCCGGTCTTCAGTGATTTGAACGTTGTAGTGGTTGTAATCTCGTATCCTTTGCCCAGTTGCCTTCAATATGCGACGAAGTAAAAGCACTGCAACATCTTCTTTGGCGTCCTACTCGGTCATTGCAAACTTGCCAATGCAAAATGGGTGTGTACCTAACAATGGAGTACTTAGGCATGCTTCATATTGGACATAATGTATTCCATGGTCAACGATCACCTCATGCATATTGTAATTTGGTTCAGGGATCCTTAAGCGACTGCAAACAATGTGAAGTTGTTTCTGTATGCTCCACTGGAGAATAATATCAGCAGATGATGTTTGTTCAGCTATGCTGGATGTGAGATTATCTGTATAATAAAATTCATACATATATATGACTATAAGCTGTATTTGCTAGTAAAATATAACCGGAACAAAGAAGAATATATAATACTTACGACTTTGCATACTGCAGCTCTCGTTAACTTCACTCGTTCGTGAAGACTCACCCTTCTCTTTGGTTTTTTTTCCTTCGAACATTGAATATTCTCGACCAACACTTTTACAATGAGCTATGTATTCAGATTCAGCATGTTCATATGTATCGTATGCTTGATGAAGGTTGCTTTTCCACCCATCTACTTGTGCAAAACATGAAGACCATGAGTAATATAAACCAGGTCGCCTTCCTTCAAAAACGACATATACTTTTCCCATTGATGATATTAACAAAGTAGTGAAGAGCTATACCAACGTTAGTAAGTTATAAATGACCAATATTTATTGAGTTATTAAATTATATTGTATTAATGACACAACTGCTTAATTAATTGAATTCCATAAAGTCGGTTGAAGGTAATAAATATGTATAACAGTTTTGACAAAGTTTTAAATATAAAAGGGATAAATATGTTTCAATTAACACCCTTATTCCCTACTTTCAAATCAACTCATGTGTAGACTTCATATTTTTTAATGAAATTTTCAAGAAAAGTGTAGAATGTTTTAACAATGACTCACAAAAAAAATTAGATTTTTTTAACAAAACATGAATTAAATATGAATTTTTAACCACCAAAAATATAAAAATTTATATTTAATATATGCTTTGTTAAAAAATTCAAAATTTTTTTTGGAGAGATTCTTATAATATTTTAAATTTATATTTCGGCGGTTCCAACCGGCAGTAATTGAGGGACTAAAAGTTGAAGAAAAATTTTAGAGGGACTAATAACAAAACTTGGAATATTTATAGGGACCAGAAAGATATTTATCCCAATATAAAATTCATCCTTTGTTTTAAATTAACGGTTGTGATTACTTTGATGGATCTTTTCAGCACCTTTTGTGAAATATAAAAGTATAAAAAAGTCTTGGATAAATATGTTTCAAGTCCCTGTAAATATTTAAAGTTTTGTTTTAGTTCCCAAAAAAATTTCTTCTTATATTAGTCTCCTAAAAAATTTATGTCTTCAGTATAACAAGCATTCATATTAACATAAGATAGTAGTTACAGTATAAGAGGCATTAATATTAGCGCATAACGACTAACATTTCGTAAGATAGTAGTTACGGTATAAGAAGCATTCATATTCCCGCATAACGACCGAAAAGGTCGTAAGATAGTAGTTACAGTATAAGAAGCATTCATATTCCCGCATAACGACCGAAAAGGTCATAAGATAGTAGTTACAGTATAAGAAGCAAAAAAAAAATCCACACTTATTAAGAAAAGTAAAAAAGAATTTTGATTGGTTATTGATTATGGAGAAAAGAAGAGATAGAGTAAATTTTATGATAATAAGTAAACCTTGGAAATGGTAAATGTTGTTTTTTTGCTTATAATTTGGGACAAGAAAAAGTAGTTTTTTTTTCTTATAATTTGGGACGGAGGGAGTACATTATAAGATGCATTCATATTAGCACATAACAACCGAAAATGTCATAAACCCTTTTTTTTTAATATGAGTATATTACAAACTATATATTGTCCGGATGTAACTGAATGAGTTACTTGTAGACCAAATTATAAACTATTGTCCTTTTCAGTAACTAGTGTCTGGATAAGTGTTCGGTGTAGTTACCAATACATCACTATTCAACCCTATTGCACAACCTTGGACAGCTATAACTGACGTTTTTGCCTCATATCTTCTGCAATTTGCAAGAAAGCGTGTATTTTCAACGTTAACCACATTATTATAATGGTTGGTAGACAATAGGTGATATTGTACCGACTGTTTTGACATGACAATGCTATGATTTTTACTCTAAATTTTTAAACCACAATTTAATAATTAATTAATTGTACAAACTGATTTCTGCCGCTAAAGAAATTCGCAATTATGGATTTAAATTAAAGGGTTAATTGTTTTATCATTTTAATTTTATATTTGTATTAATTAATTTAATTGTTAATTGTGAGAAGTGATAAAAGAAATATTTATAATTTTATTAAACCATGTTGTTTATAATTCACTGTCCGCACCAACTACAACAACCCATCGTCTCTTTATCGTAACCACATTATAATACGTGCATTTCCAGAGCCATGAACAAACTGAAGAACAAAAACACGGGATTGAAGTTCAAATCAAAACTATGGATCAATAAGGTAATGAGATTGTTTTCTAAATTGTAAATTTCATAATTTTTCCTCACAAGGACAGATTTTCTTAACAACAAACTTAACTTTGTTATCATATTTTGTTAGGAATACATTACAATCCCTGCCGCAACGTATCAAAAATGGAACGAAGAGTTGTCACTTGTTAATAAAATACATGGGCCCGGTGGACATGTGTTTGATTGTTCAATTAGAAATGCTTCACATGGGAGAGCCAAGCTAAATACCGATTTGCCCATTCTGAGAAAAATATATAGAATCAATAAGCCTATCGAAATCATGTTCCATTTCGGTGACTGTTTCTTTTTACATTTTTCACTTCCAGCGTCACGAAAAACCAAGGGTCAAATTATCGATATTGTTCCTCAAAATACAACCAATGCAATCAAACTCCAACGTTCAGCGTCTTCAAATCTCTCTGTCAGGGACAACCCTGTATTATGGGGATCAGATGTCCCACTGTGGGAATCTACCATTTCAAAATCTATGGCCAATGGCGGGTAGCCTCTTGTAAGGGAAACTTCACAATTTTAAATAATTTGCTAATATTAATAATTATATTTTTTTTTCTCATTCCACATATATATATGTTTTATCAGCATCATAATTATTTACGAACAGAGTCCCTTTTGAATTCAGATGATTCCCGCCCATGTTGTTCATACAAGGCTAGCGACAAAGCCAGTTGCTCTACCTGTATTACTGCCGGATGGAACCGCCGAAAATTGGAATCTAATTTGGAACACCAAACGATCATCACAATGTCATATTGGTAATGGTTGGTACAATTTTGTGAAGTCTGGTTCTATCAGATTGGGTGACAAGATACAATTCTGGGCAGGACCTTATGGCTTCACCCGTGTAAATAAAAACAATGGTTAATTAAATTATATTAGGTTGCTTGGATCTTGTATGTGTGATAATTTGATAATATTTTCCAATTTATATTAATGTCATTATTATTAAGTTATTATTATTGTAGTTGTACGCTTAAAAGAATATAATACGCTTTAAAGAATATAATACAGAACCCAAATAAGTTTTCCAATTACATTACCCCATGTTGTCGGCCCAATTCGCTTCGAATTTTAGTGGTAACCCAAACACAATAAAAGACCTTTTTGCTACATCGTGCTACCTCCGTCCCATATTATAAATAAATGTCATAATTTTAAGTATGACTTTTCCTTAAAAAGAAAATATAATTTTTATTTTATTCATTATCAATTATGGATTCATGAAGAGAAGACAACAAATTAAATCCAATTTACATTTAATTATATTAGAAAAAATAGAGGTAAATATTGACAATTTTAAACGTTACTCCAAATGGGTAAATATTGTTTATTATATTTTTAAATTTTTTTATTTACTTTAATTGATTTTTAATATTATCATAAGGTTTATAAAATATTTTATCAAACAAATTTAAAAAATAGTGTTTATTTTAAGTTTATAGAAATGAAATCACGAAACAGCTTTAACTCTATTTTTAAAACATTTTCTTTGAACATTTTCATCAGCTTTCTTGAATTGTGAAGTGGATTTCATTTCTTTCCGTTTCCTTGGAGTACCGGTTGGATCTAATCCTAGAAGAAGAGCCACGTGGTTACCCATTGTTGAAAATATGAAAAAACGACTTTGTACATGGAATGGACAAAATCTTTCTATAGGAACTTTTTAACTCGTATCTTTTATGTAAATGGAAGTGGAAATGTTTGAATAAAACATCAACACCGTGGAAGGATCTCTTGTATTTTAGATATGGCTCTTTTGTTGATAATTTTTTGCTTGGTGAAGGGAAGGATGGTCTCAAACAAGCGTCAATTTGGTGTGTGACATTTGGTGCTTAGGAGGAAAGGGGGAAGGTAATTGGTTCGGAAATAATGTCAGGAATGTTCTAGGTGATGGAAGAAGCATTGACTTTTGGAAAGAAAAATGGTTGGGAACGACACCTTTATGTTTATTATATCCCTCTTTGTACGCTAAAGCAACACAACAACATGCTACTGTATCTACCATGGGCACTTGGGAAAACAACTCTTGGCATTGGAAGGTTGAATGGTCAGAACCATTTACCGAATCGGAGGCAGCAGCTGATGCTGAACTTTATTTATTGTTGGAACAGGTGCAGCCTTGTAGGGAAGGAGAAGATAGACGTAGGTGGATACCAAACACGGTTGGTGTTTTTTCGGTCAAATCCGCTTATACTGCCTTGCAAATTAGAATGGTTTTGACGGATATAGACTCATTTACTTCGTCACCTTTGAAACGGCTTTGGAAAAACAATGCACCATCAAAAGTCATCATTTTTTGATGGAGGTTGTTATTAGACAAGCTTCCAACTAGAGAGGCTCTTTTCAACAAAGGCATTCTCAACAATCCTATGGCCAGGTATTGTGTTCTATGCTCTAGGGAGATTGATGATACTCATCATTTTTTTTTGGGTTAAATATGTTTTTGGTCCCTATAGTTTCGCAGAATTTCATTTTTAGTCCCTGAAGATTTTTTTCACACTTTTTAGTCCCTGAAGTTTTGTCAGTCAGTGTTTTTAGTCCCTACTTTTCAATCAACTCGTGCATATCATTCGAAATTTTAAATTTTTTTCTACAGTCATGTTTAGTACATTATATGAATATTTCTTACAAAAGTTTAAATTTTTTTAACAAGAGATGAATTAAATATGAATTTTTTAGCTTTTTGCACATAAAAATTCATAAATAATTCATCTTATGTTAAAAAAATTCTAATTTTTTATCGGAGATGTTCTTATAATATTATAAACATGAATACAAAGAACCGTTAAAAAATGTGAAAGTATACAATAGTTTGATTAAAAGTAGGGACTAAAAACACTGACTGTCAAAACTTCAGGGACTAAAAAGGGTGAAAAAAATCTTCAGGGACTAAAAACGAAATTTTGCGAAACTATAGGGACCAAAAATATATTTAACCCTTTTTTTTTTCATTGCCAAGTAACTCAATTAGTATGGAAACATATATTCAGTTGGATGAACAAGGATTGCATCACACCTATTATTGTGCCTCAACACTTTATCTCTTTTTTAGACTTTTGTCATGGTGGTTCTAGCAACCGAATCTGTAATTTAATTTGGTTGGCTACGACGTGGTGCATTTGATGCATTCGTAATAATGTCTTATTTAGAGGAGATCATGTAAATGTTTCTACTTTAGTAGACCAAATCATATTTATTTCATGGTTTTGATTCATAGGTCGTAATTGTAAGGTCGATCTAGATTTCTCTTCTTGGTGTAACAATCCTTTAGTGTGTTTTCAAAACATCTAAAGTGATTTTGCTTGAAATGTAAGGGACGAGTACCCCTTGTACTCCTTATAATTCAATTCATTTAGTTATAAAAAAAAACGAAATCCGACATAAAAATTTCGATATTTATTTGCCAGTTTAGTTAAGACATACGGGGTATTTTAATTATATGCTTGCTTTGAAAATATAAATGTCAACAAAATACAGTAATAACTATACTGTATAAGTCTAAATACGCGTATATCAAATACTACATAATTTTTTATCTGTCACAAAAGACCAATATCATAGATTTCCGGAAACACCCTTAAAACATTAAAAATCGTCTTAAAATTCATAACTGCACCATTTATATTTTCTCCAATATAATACTATTTAATTGTAATCATCTGCTTCACTTTTAGTTCAATCTCAGCCGTTGATGAATATATTGAAAATCTCACCGTTGAATTTTACCTCTCGCACGGTGCGACACCTATTGAGGTCGCCTACCGTAGACAAAGCCTATAATTAGATAAAAAAAGCAGTGGACAATGGCGAAATTTATGGTATTAAAATTTGTAGAGGGGCACCGTCAGTATCTCACTTACTTTTTGCCGATGATTGCTTTCTTTTTTGCAGGGCTAATCTTTCTGAAACTAGGAAACTTATGGAAATTTTGAAAGTTTATGAACAAGCGTCCGGACAAGAAATTAACCTTACAAAGTCGAAGGTGTTCTTTAGTCGCAACTTCAGTAGAGCAGCCCAAGAGGATCTATCCAACATGATGGGGGTCAAGCATGTGATGGGAACTGGTGCTTACCTCGGATTACCATCAATAATGGGAAGGAGTAAAAAGGAGACTTTTGCGTTCATAAAGGACGGGATTTAGAAAAGAATCAATTCGTGGAGAAGCCGCCCTCTATCGATCTAGAGCCGGTAAGGAAATAATGATTAAATCTGTTTTACTGGCCATCCCGACATATGTCATGAGTATTTACCTTTTACCAGACTCTTTAATAGACGATATAGAAAGAATGACCAATGCCTTTTGGTGGGGTGGTGGAGATAATAATAATAAAGGAATTCGGTGGTTAGCATGGAAGAGGACGGCGTGTCCTAAAGAGGAGGGAGGATTGGGATTCCGTGATTTCCAATTGTTTAATATGGCAATGGTAGCAAAACAAGGTTGGAACCTTATCAAATATCCAAATTTTTTTGTGGCAACAATCCAAGCTTTACTTGGAGAAGTATATGGAAATCTAGAAAAGTGTTGTTACATGGTTTTAGGTGGAGTATAGGTGATGGGAGAAACATCAAAGCAATAGGTGAACCATGGTTTAGAGTATAGGATGGGGGGTGGGTAGCGTCACCCCAAAATCAAGGTGTGTATAATTTATCTATCCAATAACTTATGCTTCCTAATTCTAAACAATGGGATATTGATAAGATACATTCTCTATTTTCAGAGAGGGAGGCAAATATGATCCTTGCAGTCTCATTGTTACACTTGGTTGAAAGAGATAGAGTTGTTTGGAATGAGGAGAGTGATGGGATATATTCGGTGCGGTCGGGATATCAGAAACTATTGAAGGAGAGGAACTCAAGCTATAGGACGAGAAAGGGAGAAGCATGTGGTGTCTTATGGAAAGTTCAAGCTCCACCAAAAGCCAAACATTTGTTATGGAGAATTTGTAAGGAATGTCTTCCAACTCATACTAGATTGAGAAATCGATATGTACAATGTACGATTAAGTGTCCATTTTGTTTGATGGTACCAGAAGAAGAGTGGTATATGTTCTTTGATTGTGAATGATACACGGATGCTTGGAGTAGTATGGGGCTGTACCAAATCATTCAAACTTGCTTCGACAGATTCCATAACATTAGTGATCTATTGTTTGATATTTGCGGGCTTGAAGATAAGCAAGTGGCTGGAAAAATGGCAACATTACTATGGTGCATATGGCAAAATCGTAATAGTAATGTGTGGAATAATAACAAATTAAGCGCTCAACAAGTGGGTATACAAGCAGTGCACTTATGGAACGAATGGGAAATGGCTCAAGGCATGCTTGATGAGTATCACGGCCAGGACCAGCAGATGTTAGCACCCCGTGTTGCTGTGCAGTGGCAGCAGCCATAGTTTGGCTTTGTCAAATGCAACGTCGATGCTAGTTTTTATGATATAGCGGGAGCTACAGGCTGGGGATGGTGTGTACGTGATCACTGAGGTCGTTATATAATAGCAGGAACCAACTTATTGCAAGCAAGACTCAATATTTTGGAGGGAGAAACTATGACTATTAAAGAAGCAATGGAAGAAATGTTACAAAAAGAGGTTTTTCTCATGTCATTTTTGAAAGTGATTCCAAGATTATTGTCGATGCTATCTCATCTAGGCAAGAAGGAATATTTGATTTTAGTTTGTTGATTTCTAGCATTATAGTGTCTAATCCTAACTTTGAGGTCAAGTTTATAAAAGCGACAAACGAATATGGCTGCACATGAATTATCACGTGCGGCATATTCCATGTCTAGTTGCCGTATTTTTGAGTCGATTCCTCGTTGTATTGAGAACATTTTAATTAATGATATGAATTAAGTTTCTTTGTGTAAAATAAAAAAGTAGATTAAAAAAAATCGATTAAACCAATAATCCAATTCAAACCAAAAATAATTGAGAAAAATACATTAAGCAAAAAATATCAACAAAAGTGGATGTATTTAGTTAAAGATTTGAATCAAATATATTCACTTTTGTTGACCACTTTTTGTTTATATTTTGGAACAGAGGGAGTATAATATTAAAAAAAATGTAAACTAATTGAACAAATGATTTAAGAGTAAAATGTCAAATACCCCCCTGAAATTTTAAAATTTGTCAAATACCCCCTGAAATTTGGAATTAGGCAAATACCCCCCTGAAATTATAAAATGTCAATCAAATTGCCCCCTGCTCCGTTTACTCCGTCTAGTTTGATGACATTGTTATTAACTGCATACGTGTTACGTCACATGAGGGTAATAATTGATCGGGATACACATCACAAGAGGGTAATTGACTAAAATTTGCAAAATCAGAAGGCTAATTGACTGAAATTAGAGCAATTTGCCCACTGATTTTGCAAATTTTAGTCAATTATCTCATGTGACGTGTATCCTAATCAATTACCCATGTACGTCACACCACGTTGGGAGGTGCACGTATGCTGTTAACAGTCATGTCATCAACATAGGCGGAGTAAACGGAGCAGGAGACAATTTGATTGACATTTTACAATTTCAAAAGATTATTTGTCTATTTCTAAATTTTAGAGGAATATTTAACAAATTTTGAAATTTGAAAGAGTATTGTACAATCATTTTGACCTGCCGACCTGGCATGGAGCCCGCTGAAATCATGGAGCAAAAACTCCAACACATGTGAGTCCTCTATTTATCAACTTCATCAATTATCCTTCACTGAACTTAACACCATCAATTTTCCCCACTTCATCTCTGTCTCTATCTCATGGCAAACCCAACTCATCTCCTCCCTCTCCTCTTTCTCCTCTCATTTTGCTTCACCGGAACCGTTACATCTGTAAGACTTTCTCCTATCATCACTAATCATTTATCTTTGCGCTGTAACTTGTTTAATTGTTTGTTAATTGTTAATTAGTGAAAATAAATAATTTAAATATTTGAATATCTGACATATATAGGAAGGTGATTGTGTATACACGGTGTACGTTAGAACCGGATCAATCATCAAAGCAGGAACAGACTCAATCATGACCCTCACATTATACACTGCAAACGGTTACGGTATATTAATCAAGAATCTTGAAGCATGGGGCGGGTTAATGGGTCCGGATTATAACTACTTCGAACGGGGCAACCTTGATATATTCAGTGGTAGAGGTCCTTGTTTAGATGGACCCATTTGTAATTTGAACTTAACTTCAGACGGGTCGGGTTCTCATCATGGTTGGTACTGTAATTATGTGGAGGTTACTTCCACTGGGGTCCACACTCCTTGTGCTCAGCATCAATTTACGGTTGAACAGTGGCTTGCTACTGACACGTCACCTTATGAGCTTACGGCTATTAGGAATGACTGTCAGTATAATTTGGGTCAGACCCGTCCCAGATTAAAGATCGTTGACGCTGTCAGATCTGAGTCTGGGACTGGGTCTGAGTCAGATTTCTCTATTTTGCGCTCTAAGGTGTATTAAATCTCCACAAAAATACTTGAGAGTGCTTTTTGGTCTGCTTTGTAATTTACTTTGCGATCTTATTTAGGTTGCAAAGTAGAATTGGCTATCGGGTTCTTTGTCTAGAACCCTTGTATGTTGTATTATCATTGAATAAAAACTTGGATTTGTTCGGAGTTTTGTAGTTTTGGGATTGTCTTTTATGTAAAATGATGCATTAAAAAACTGTACTTGGACTGAGTTTGAGAAATAAAAAGGTTCAGTTCTCTCTGATTTTATAGAGTAGTTATTGTTTTAAGAATTAACAGTTGATAATATTTTTGAAAAATTAGAACTATATTGTAGATTAATATGTATGATAAATTGTGAAATGAGTTTTTAAGTTAGAATGAAATGAGTGGCTCTTTGTGATTTTGAGAAGCCTTGACAAAATGGATCCATCCATTTGTTTTTAGTGTCTGCAAGTTTTACGTATTAGTTTATGGCTCATTTTGTTTAATAAATGGTAGTTTTATATCTTTTATGTTATGCAATATAGGATAAACATGTCTGTAATTTTATACAATCATTTCACACACAAATAGTATCATAAAAGGGGACCTTGTATAAAGCTGATCAAAATCGAGGACCACAAAGCCTTAACAAAGGGTTGCTGCATTTTGGCAAACTGCAGTCTCAATGTATGTGTTATTGCGTGCAGTCAGTTACGGCAGACAATCCAGGTTCGTTTTTATCTTGTTCTCCTTTTCATTGTCTTAACTTTTTTTTGTTTAACTTTGCCTTCTTAGTTGTCTTTATGTTTGTTTATCATTTGTTTTTTTTTTTGTATTGAATCTTGCTGCTATTGATGTCTATGAGAGCATTGTCCCTAGAACAAGATAATATGAACAAATCTAATATATTGAAATCCATCATAAAAAGTGTTATACAGTTCTACTATACATTAATAACTAACTTGTAACTTTAAATTTTAGTTCCTTTAGCTTCAAAACAAATAGTGCTGTGTTTCTATCTGTAATGTTCTGAACTTTGAAGTGAATTTCATTTTTTGGCTCCAAACATTGCAATTTCCCTTTTCTTTTCCAAAGGATTGATCTTGTGATGTGTATTATTCTTTAATTGCCGGTGTACACAAAAAAGCTCTTTTCTCGGCATGAAACGAAGTATGCAATAAACTCACACTTGCAGATGTTTATTCCTTTGGTATCTTCGCCGATCTTAGATCCCTTCTAACAATGTCATGTATCCGCCTCGTTGTTTCTTAAGTTGGACCCTAGCCTCCGACAATGCTTGGATTACTTCCTCGTCTTCCGGTGTCTCTTTTAATAAGATTTCATAGTCTCCTATTGAAGCTTCCCATCTTTCCAACTATAATCAATTTCACAACATATCGACATCACAGAAATCTTATTAACAGATATATTCCAACAAGTTAAATGTTAATTATATGTTACGAAACCTGTATATTATTCGCCTAAATTGCATCAAGTATAGTATATACAGAAATAAAAAAAAAAAAAAGGTTGACGGATCACCTTAGCATTACAATCAGCTCTTCTCAACCTTGCTTTGGTGTAAGATGGGCGTAAGTTAAGAGCAGCAGTGCAATCTTCAACTGCTTTCTCCAATTGACCAAGTTTTGATCTACAAGCGGCTCGGTTGCATAGTAAAACTGAGTTATATGGATCATACTGAAGCCCTTCTCCATATACAGTACAAGCCTCAGAGAACTTTGACGCCTTGAAAAGCTCGTTTCCTCTACATCTTGCACCTGTCACGGCTCGAGCCTTTCCCAATACCTTGTTTGCTAACTTGTTGTTAGTGTCTAGCCTAGTTGCTTTATGTGCTGCCTCCAAAGCATCATCAAATCTGATGACACAATGTTCAATGATTGTCATTTGTCAAGTTACAATATTTTCTGAAATTATTGGTAGACCAGAAATAAAATATGGACTAATTACCTGCCAGCAGCTAGATCAACTTGAGCTCGTGTTACTAACAAATTTGCATTACAAATTGGTCCAAAGAACTTGGTACAATCGTCAACATTAAAATTAGGACACTTTGACATTACATTGTCTGCATCTTGATGCCTACGGAGTTTTAGCAGGGCTTCGGCTTGCAACGCAAATATCTTAAAAACCAAAACCAGTGTCATATATATTATCAGCACATAATAAATAAAACATTACTTGTGTGTGTGAAAGAGAGAGGGAGAGAGAGAAATTAGGTAATAGTTTTAAATTGCAGGCCGCAATTGTTTTTGTGGCCACAATATATCACAACCGCAATTGCAGCCACATTTGACTAAATATAAAGGTCGGTAGCATAAATGTAATTGCGAGTCCAACAATTTAAAACCATAAGCTGAAATAGTCGATGAGATGATATTATATATCGGTCAATTAATAATTGATTAGTACCTGTGGAGCAGAATCTGCACCAGATGATATAGTGTTGGAGGTCTCGACAATGAGTGTGTTCCAATCTCCTACCCTTTGAGCCTCGGTGCACTTATTTAAATGAGCTTGAAGAATCTTCACTTTAGCAACTTCATCAGGATCAGCCTCTGGCCCTGCTTGTTTATAATGATAAAGGGCCTTATCTGTTTCTCCTAATCTGTAATCAACAATAATAAACGCATGCTATCAGTCACTCCCTCCGCTCTTAAACATAAACAAATGTTACATGTATCCGATAACAAGATCAAATAAAAGTGTTGAATTAGTGTTGCATAACTGCATATGCATCCCTACCTAAAATGCAAACTTCCTAAACGATGATGAGCTCTTTGATAATGAGGATCAATTTGAATAGCTTCCCTACATTCAAACACAGCTTCAAGAAGCCTACCAAGAGCAGTTAAAGCAGCGCTTCTATTACTTCTATAAGCAGCCTTTTTAGGATCAATTGCGATAGCTGCATCATACAAAGATAACGCCTCTGCAAATTGTCCATTCTTATAATCCTCATTCCCCATTATCTTCAACTGTTCTGGGTCCATTCTAGTTGATATAGTCCTACAAAGTGAACCACCACCTGATTTTCCTTCCTTCAACTTCGTCGAGGATTTTGTCTCTTTATTAATACTCGACACATTCTTTGTGTTTCCTCCAACATTAGAATTTGTGTTTGCATTTTCAAAGTATTGGTTGTAAGTATCCATTGCATTTGAGTAACTATTATCTTTAGCTCCTTGTCTAAGATTACCTAAATTTCCATACAACATAACATTGCCTGATGAAGCGCGAACAAAAGTACTTCCTTTGGAGTTAGATTTTTGGTGATCATTAATCATGGTATCTAACTCACCTGAAATTCCAACAACTTCTTTTGGCACCCTCCTACCTTGATTAACATACCCCTGTGTAGTTGATGAATTTGAATTCTTTGACGTTCCACGTGGCATTGCCGTTTCGTTGGAGTTTCTTCTTTGTGTATTATTATTATTATTATTATTATTATTATTATTATTATTATTTGATAAATAAGAAGAATTGGAAACAGAACCAGTAGTTGAAGTGTTTGAGACGTTGTGTGAAGGTGGATCGTAAACGACCTCTTTAGAGGCACCTCTACGTGGTATGGGAGTAGAACCTGTAGAGGATGCATTTTTTGACCGTTGTCTATGTCTTCCGAATACCGTTGTCATCAATCCACAACCCGATTTTCTCTCTGGCGAAATGTCTCCCATTTTTTTTCAATGTATGATGTTACAGTTTCTTTGTAAAATGAATTATTACAAAGTCAAATAAATTCTTCCAAATATGAATTAATCCCACCAAACCCTTTGAAATAAAATGGTAATAAGGGTTTAAACAATTCACACCTTAGAATCCAAAATGTTGAGACAATTGAATTGTATAATTTTTTGATCCAGGAGATAATAATTAACTTACAATGCCTCCTCCTGGAGAGGCTCCCAAAACATTATGTTATAACTTTATATTATGTCTCTCTTTTGAAATTTTAAAGATGAAATTTGAAGGTGTGATCATGAGATGAATTAATTAAAATTAAGCAAAAATGAATAGAAAAAGAGAATGTAGGGATGGCAAGTTAGCTGTTATGTTGAAAATCAAATGATGCAACAGTCTGTTTTTTATTTTCTTCTTCTCTAAATTCTGTAAGAACAAAAAATCTATTTTAATTTTCATATTTTTTTTAATCTTGTTGGTTTTGGTTTGATGGTGACAGGGAAACCAACAAAATCGGTGGTTGGCTTAATAAGGATCTCAACAATTTTAGAATGACATTTCATTTAGAAAAACAACAAAAAAGAGAAGGCACTTGAGCTTCATATGTATCCAGCTGTAACATGCCAGAAATTATGACTTATTATGTAAAATAAATAAAATTTCAAAATTGGAATGTGTGATCATTTAGTATGAAAAGAAAATGAATTTTTTTTTTTAACTAAAAGAAAATGAAAAAGGTAACAAAATAATGAGTTTAAGCATCGACACTGTCCGTGTAAATTAATTTTACACTGACAACCAATAGGAATAGTTTAATCTTCCATATCACATTAAAAAAGTTGAATGAAGTCAAGTGATATGGCGGAAAACATGGTTGTGATTAATTGACGGTGTAAAATTATATTATACCGTCGGTGCATATTTCTTTTTCTCAAAGATAATAGCCGGTATGTAATTTTGTATGAATCCGTTACTTAATTAATTAATTAATACATAAAAATTAATTACAAATTACTACGTCTCAAATTAATTACAAATTAGTACTCCCTCTGTCTCAATGAAAACTTTTCCTCCCAGCCCTACAATTATACTTTCACTCCTAAAAACTAAAATTTTCTTTCAATTTTATCCTTTTATTATTTGACTTCATCCATACAAAATTTCAAACCAAAACTTTGTTCAAAAAAAAATTTCAAACCAAAATACTTCAAAAAAGATTTCGAATAACAGCCTATGAATTACAAACAAGAACTTGGAAAATGTGTTCCAGAACTGTGGCTAAGAACATTCATTTTTCAAATTCATACTCTCACTTAATTATGCAAGGAACCAACGAATGACTGACATTGGCGCCCAAGCAAAGACAAATACATGCAACAGGACCCTGCCCCTCAGCTCCTGCGATGTAAGGAACAACCTGAATATAAGTAAAATGAAAATGTTAGGAAAAAAAAATAATCTAAAAAATGGATGAAAAATAGATGATTTATTTTGCAAAATCTAACATCATTTGATTCCGAAATAGCAATAGAAGTGTTGAATGATATGGTGAATGCTTCAGTGCATGCTAATCTATTTTCAGGATTCAATGTTGGAGAGGATGAGGATGTGTCGTTTAGGGCTACCCATGTGAAGTTCGCCGATGATACTATCATGGTTTCCGAGAATAATTGGGCTAATATTCGTGTTATTAAATATATTTTGCTCTTGTTTGAAGTGATTCCAGGCTTAAAAGTTAACTTTCATAAATGTTTGTTGATTGGGGTTAGAGATGACAATTTAACTCATATCCAGTGGGTACTTGCAAAAATATCCACAGCGGATAGGGTAAAAACCGACGTGGGTACGAGTATCTTAGTATCCACCCCGGCCCATACTCACATAATATTTAATTATTTATTTTATTTATATTATTATATAATAATATATGTATATCAATTTATAAAAAATACATCACTATTAAACTAATACACAATTTTAATAAAAATATTTATTTATAACATAATGCAAATGCAATGTGAATATAGAGATATGAACTTTAACATGAAGTTAGTAATAATTATGTTTATAATTTTTATGAGTCATAATTAAAATCTTTGTATTTTTATAATTCTATTAAAATGATATGATATTTTATAATTTATAAATTTATTTTTAGCAAAAACGCGGGTAATGGGTATGGGTATTTACACATATACAAAAGTTGTTACCTACGCGGATTTGAGAATGAGTATGAGTATTTTTTTAAACTGCAGGTATGGGGATGAATACTAAAGTACCCTACTTATTACCAATTTACCATCCCAAATTGGGGTGAATGTTCCTGATTCGTTGTTAGAGGAGCCCGTTGGTGTGCTCAATTGTAAAATTGCGAAGACTCCTTTTACTTATCTCGGTTTGTCTATTGGGGCATAATCCTGAAAGACCATCGTTCTGGAAATCGGTCAAATTCCTATATTTGTGATTACCTCTTTAAAAGGAGTATTTTGAATATTAATGATCAACATTGTGTTCTTGGTTGCGGTTCTGATGAATCGCTTTCACATGTTTTCTTTGCTTGTGATATGTCTCATAAGGTGTGGGGTGACATTCTCCAATGGTTATGGATGCAAAGTGCTCTACATAATAATCAGGTTGTTCATGCTAATTATTTTAGCAGATTACAGATTCTTTTTTTGTAGCATAAGAATTGCTTCAAGTTATTTTGTTGGCGACCATATGGATGATAGGAAGGATGGCTCGTAGGGATTGTTATTTTAACAATAAATTTTTTGATGGGATTCAATAGTTTTTGAAATTAAATTATATGTTTGGTGATGGTTCAAAGTGAAGTTAAAATATTTCGATTATGTGTTTAGTTTCTGAATTTTTAATCATTTACTTTGTTTGAGTTTGTCTATTTTGTAACTTTTATTTTATATCTTGACATTTTAATCCTTTATTTTTTATTTTTTGTATCTTGACATTTGTTTAACATCTAAATTAAGTGCACCATGTGCTAATTCAGAGTGTTTGTTTTTCAATATATGGTTATTTTTAGGAGAATGTTAACATGTGCACTAAGGGCACATGTTAAGGAAGTAAATTTAGAAAGTATTTATTGAAATTAGTTGTGCATTTTATCTCTCCAGCATTAAATTTCTTGCATCATTAAATGCACAATTTCTATTTTAAGGTATCTTAACATGTGCCCTTAGGGCACATGTTAACATGACCCTTATTTTTATGATACTTATCGTTATTTGGTTGATTTAAAAAAACATAGTACATGAATGCAAGTAAGGAAATGTATAAAAACTTCTCCAAAAAAAATGTAGGGTTCGGAAATCAAGGAAAAGAAATGAAAGTTTAATTTTTAATTTTGAATCTAAACGAGAATCACAAATCTATATGAGAATATGAGAATAAATAATAGCTATTAGATTAAAATGAACGGTTGAAAAATAATAGCAAGGGAACAATATACTGATTTTTTCTGCAACTCACCGTAAAAAACAAAACTTTATCTCATATATCCATTCACCTGTTCATCTTCTCCGAATCACTGGTTTTTCCTACTTAGAATTGGAATCGATCTCATTCTCATAATAAAAAAAATCTCATATCAAAGTTCTTTTTTTATAATCTCACATCAAAGTTAATCTCATAAAAAAAAGCAACAGAAATAAGAAAAAAAGAAATCCAGAGTGTTTTTTTCATTGTTCAAATTGTAAAACACATTGAAACTCAAATAGATAAGACTGATTTTAATATCTTAATTTTACAAAATTCACTGTTAGATCGAAAGTTTATATCATATAAATCATCCATAATTTTCTTTAAAAAAATTGAAAATTATTTAATATGTTATTGAGACATCATGATTAACGGTATTCAACTAAACTCATAAACTGTTAAGTTTGATGGGTCTCAATAACATATAAAATGATTTACAATTTTTTTTTTAAAATTATGGATGATCTATATAATATAAATTTTCAATTCAACGGTGGATTTTTAAAATTCGTATTGATTATAATAATATTAATAAGTGGTGCATGGTGCAAGACATGAGAAGCTGTTGCATGCTAGAACTGGCCATATATATATATATGTGTGTGTGTGTGTGTGATAGATCCATAATTTTATGGTAAAGTAAGTGTTGTGAGTAATGAAGGGGTGGAATTAGAAGATGTGGATCCAAGTAACAAAGAAGAAACTATTCCACAACTAAGGGCCAAGAGAAACATTAAGAAGCCCAATTGGCAAAGAGGATTTGTGATGTCTCCACTCAAGATAAGGGGTAAAAAGTAATTACAAGAAGAATGGAAGCTTCTAGTTCACCTCTGTTATTTTGTCTTATCTCTGCTATTTTGTCTTGTTTATGACTCACCAAGTTTGTTATTTCTGCCTTTTGTTTGTATTCATTTCAGTGCCTATCCGTTAGGAATGTACTGAATAGATTCCTTTTACTAGTACTATATATGTAATGGTTATCACAATGAATGAAAGCAGAGAAAGTTGTTAAGCAAATAGTAGAATAGCTGTAGCCTTTATTCTTTCTGTTGCTATATAATTACCTTCATCATTCACGACATAACAATTTGGTGCTCTCATTGTGATGTCTTCACCTCCCTCCATTGCTGATTTGGCTGAAACCATTAATGCCCTAGCTCAAACCCAACGCTCCTTCCAAACCAACATCGCCGCTAGTATTGATTCCCTCACCGCCGATTTCAATGGCCTCCGAACTCGCCTTGGCCCTCCCGGGTTTTCCACCGCCACGATGGATGTTACTCCGCTACATAACACCGCCATCAAACTCGAGATTCCCCGCTTTGATGGTGTTGATCCACTAGGATGGAGTTTCAAAATCAATCAATTCTTCGACTACCATCTCACTTCGGACGACCAACGTTTGCGAATCGCTTCTTTTTACATGGAAAGTGAGGCTTTAACTTGGTTTCAATGGCTGCATCAGAACGGCCAACTCATGAATTGGGCAACCTTTCTTCACGCCCTTGAGATCCGATTTGCTCCTTCCCAATATGAGGATCCAAAGGGTGCATTATTTAAGCTTACCCAAACTACCACTGTCAAAGAGTACCAGGCAGAGTTTGAAACCCTTGGAAATCGTATTGTGGGTTTACCTCCTTCCTATTACCTCAGTTGTTTCGTCTCCGGTCTAAAACCGGCGATTCGTCGCGAGGTATTGGTGTTTTGTTCACGACAAACCAAAACTTTGGGGACAATTTCTTCCTTGGGCTGAGTGGCATTACAATACTGCCATCCATACTTCTACGGGCATTTCTCCCTTTGAAGTTGTTTTTGGCAGACCACCACCTTCCTTGATGGATTACATACCTGGTTCAACTACTATTCAAGCTGTGGATGCAGTTCTAACTAATCGTGATGAGATACTCCAGCTCTTAAAGAATAAGTTGCTTAAAGCTCAGGCTACAATGAAAGATTATGCTGACCAGCGTCGAATTCCACATCCATTCAAAGTAGGCGATTTTGTATTTGTGAAGCTGAGACCTTACCGCCAAAATTCAGTGTTGGGTCGTCTCTTTCATAAGCTATCCAAACGATTTTATGGCCCTTTTAAAATACTTAGTGCTATCGGGGATGTTGATTTTCAGTTGGAATTACCCGGTTCTAGCCGTATTCATCCAGTGTTTCATGCTTCTGTTACTCCATATTTTTGTTTGGAACAAAATATGAAATAAAGATAAGTTAATTGTTAAATTATACATGTTATCAATATGTATATTTAAAAAAGTTAATGTAATCTTTTATCAAAAGCTTTTCTTTTCGATTCGATTTTGATATAAATCGAAATCTTGCTATATCGAAAGAAGTTTGGATTTTCACGAGAAGTTCGAATGCTTTCTAAATGATTTTCAAATTTAACTCACTTCGATTTCGACTGATTGGCAACGGATGCAACGGTTCAAAACTGAGGACAGCGCATGAGAAGCAAAGACACGCGTCATTTGGTCAAGGAGCAACCGTTACAGAGCAGTTGGAATAGGAAGTCTATATATATGTATTTTGTAGTCAAAATAAGGGTCACAAATTCACATACTAAATCCTTTTACAAACTCAGAGTATCCAAGCGTTCGAGTGAAATGAGTAACACAAAGGAAACGTATGATTCTGTGTACCATTCTTAATTCTCTGTAAACATTTTACGTTTGACATTTGAATGCAATTTACCTTTCAAAAACAAATCTTTATTTTAACGCTGTTTATCAAATTTATTCGTTCGAATGAATTTTGCAATTGTCTTTTAAATTCAATTTAAGTTTTATCCTGCAAACTTTACTTTCCTGTAAAATCTTTTTAACAGCATTTCCATAATCATGAACTTTAAATGTTTTTCTACCAAAAATGCACAAACATGCCCAAGATTTACTAGTTGACCTTACCAGTAAACAAACTAGCGCTTGTTTACCAAAAAACAGAGTAAACAAATTGGCACGCCCAGTGGGACTGGTTTTGTGCATTTTCCTTTAAAATTTCTATTGATTTGTTTTACTTTCTTTTCCGTTGTTTTGTATGCATTTGAGGAGTGGTAAATCTTTACCAGACTTCGAAAATTATAAAACTCGTAAGAAAATGGTTAGACCATCGACAAGTTTAAACATAAATCAATCAATTCCAGAAGGACAACCATCGCAACCTTCTGGCAGTAATGCCAATATAGGTTCTGGAAATGGGTCTACGACCCTTAACCAAAATGTGAGTACCACAGGATCGAGTGGTCCTTCTGTAATATTGGAACGAATACCAACTGTTCCAGTGACTATTCCTTCGATTCCCTCACCATCTGTGCAGTTAGGTGGAGGAAATTTTTCACAGTCAATGAATGGCGATCAGAGAAGCCCTCTTCGCCAGTTTCGATTATCAAATAGCGAGCGTCCCTATGGCATGCCTCCAGAACTTATGGCTGGCCTTCATAATTCTAGTAATGAAGGGCCAAATATGTTTTCCCCTTCAACTTCAGCAGTAGGAAATCAATGAAGACAATTTCAGAATTTGACTAATACATCCTTGATGTCTCTTAGACAGCAAATGGATGATAGCAACCACGAAATGGTTCATATGTTAACACAACAAATTGGGGCAGTCTTCAACCCATTGATACAAACTACAAACGATAGTTATCAGTTGTTAGCCAACCAAATGAGAAGGATGGCAGACTTCTTTGGAGCACCCAATGTTCCAAATAATAATAGGCCTAATGGTCAAAATGGGCCGTTACCTAATGAAATTGAAAATGTTAACCTAAGGCAAGACCCATTGCCAGATATTATAATGAATGCCAATCCTAGGCCAGACCCGATCCCAGAGGCTCAACAAATTATAAATCAAAATGTTGTAGATCAAAATCGAAGGGTGATACTAATGAATCTAGTGTCGAACATATTGCTCGATATTTAGTAGAATGTGGGGATTTAGCAAATAATGAGAATTTAAGAATGAAGTTTTTTCCAAATTCTTTGACCAAAAACGCTTTCACTTGGTTTACAACTCTCCCCCCCATTCGATTCATAATTGGGCCCAATTAGAAAGGTTGTTTCATGAGCAATTTTACATGGGCCAGACTAAAATTAGCCTTAAAGAATTGGCTAGTGTTAAGCGCAAGATGCCAGAGTCTATTGACGAATACCTTAATAGGTTTAGGATCCTTAAGGCAAGGTGCTTTACACCAATCCCTGAACATGAATTAGTCGAAATGGCCGCTGGTGGTCTCGATTATTCAATTAGGAAGAAGTTAGATACACAGTATCTAAGAGATATGTCACAATTGGCTGATAGAGTTCGACAAGTCGAAAGGCTAAAGATCGAAAAAGCCAGAACATCTAAGTTTCATAAAAAAGAGAAAATTGCTTATATAGAAACTTATGATAGTGATGACGAAGTTGTTTTCGATTGTGAAAATATTGAAAATAGCGAGATAGATGTGGCTGAATTAAAACCAGGCCCTCCTTATATGTGTAAATTACTAAAGCCATCTAATGGAAAAAATCCTATCGAACCCAAAAATGATAAATATGTTGCAAAAACCTACACGTTTGATATTACTAAATGTGACGAAATCTTTGATTTATTGGTTAATGATGGCCAGATAATTGTTCAAAAAGGTTTAAAAATTCCTCCTTTAGAACAAAGAAAGAAAAGAGGTTATTGCAAATTTCATAATTTTGTGGGTCATAAAACATCTCAATGTGTTCTTTTCAGGGATCTTGTCCAAAAAGCGTTGAACGAGGGGAGATTAAAATTCGATGAGAAATCGAAGCCTCCAATGAAGGTGGATACTGACCCTCTCCAGATTGCTGATACTTCGTTTGCTGAACCATTCGAATTCATGATGGTAGAAGCTATGGAAGTTACGACTCTCGAATCAATTCCAGAAGAAGATTATATCGAGAAAATTAAGGTGGTTTACCCTAAGGCTGAAGAGGATTTGCTAGTGAGATTTAAAGCAAAGAATCACCAAGTCATGCTATGCCCTAGGTGTAGTGCTGTATGCGACAAAGAGGCTACTGCAGGCCTCGAGAATTATCTACCTTATGTGAAGCCAAAGTTCAATGGTCCAAACAGAAGACTGAACTTCAATAGTGGACCAAATCAATATCCTGACAAAGGAAAAGCTATAATGCCAAAACCTTCGATTCATGAAAGGATTGGTCGAAAACAAACTTTCTTGCCATCAACAAAAATACCCATGGGTCAATGGGGACATGGTAGGTATGCCGCTTTCGACAAAAGAATCAAGCATCAGGGAAGTTCTAGTAAAGGTCGGCAAACTAATGCTCAACCTATTATGGCAATAGATGCCAGTAAATACTCTTATAAGAATAACTATAAGGGTAAGAATCCAATGACAAGAACACAATGGTGTAGGTTCCAGCGCCAGAAAAAACAAGAATTCCAAAATGTTCCACAGGAGAACAACTTGAAAGGAATCAAGATTCAAGAAAAGGCCAAGAGGCCTGTAATCGAAAGACTCTCACAACCAAACATTCCAGAAGAAAATAATAAAAAAATAAATGAAGAGGAATGTTTTGATGGTGAAGATGATGACTTTGGGTCAGAAAATGACTTCGATGTGGTTTGTAATGTGGTGTCTGTATTGCCACGAGAGTTTGATGTTTGGTCTTTCTCTGATCGAGAAGAAGACTGCTACGAACCACCACTGGTTGATATCAAACCAGTTTGTTACTATGTAATGGATAATGGATGCATTGAAGAGCAATGTGCCAGTTTTGCAAGGCCTGATGAAGGGATGAAAAATCATCTTAAGCCTTTGTTTGTTAGAGCAAAAGTCAACAATGTTGGCATAAACAAGGTTCTAATTGATGGAGGAGCAGCTGTGAATCTGATGCCTTCTTCATTAATGGAGAAAATAGGGAAATATGACACTGATCTTATTTCTCACAATATAGTCCTTTCGAACTATGAAGGGAAAAGTGGCCACTCTTGGGGTGCTCTCCAAGTTGAAGTTGCCATTGGAAGCACAGTTAGGCCAACACTATTTTTGGTGGTTGAATCCAAAGCAAACTTTAATCTTCTGTTAGGAAGGGAATGGATTCATGGAGTGGGGGCAGTGCCTTCGACTCTTCACCAAAACTTGGCTATTTGGAGAGATGATGGTATTGTCGAATATGTGGAAGCAGATCAAAGTTATTATCTATCAGAGCAATACCAAATAACGAAGCAGACTTTCGACAAGAACCTTGCTACGATTGCACCATGTGGCGACAAAGACGCCGCTTTTGATAAAGTGGTTTCTGAAAATGTTTACCACTCTGTAAAACTCCACCCAACTCATGGATTTTGTTGGAGAAGAGAGGAAATAGATCAAGATTCCTCTGAAGATGGAGTAATTCCACCATCTGGGTGGGATTGTGAATTCTACTATCCCGATGACTGAGCCCAACCCATGGGCAAGAATTTCGGCTTACATGGCCGAAAATAGATTAAATACGGCACTAGAAGATGTAACAATGAAAGAAGAAGTGGCTTTCGAAGCCAATGATTCTAAAAAATTGGCAAATAAAGCCAATGATCTTGAAGATGGCAAGAATATGCCAAACTTGCAAAACTTGGATTGTATTTATTATGACGAACCTTTGGGTTTCGAAAAAGATCCTTTAAATATAAATCATAAAATGCAAGCCCAAGACTCATTGCAAGAAATAGACATTGGAGATGGCCTAACAAAAAGGCCAACTTACATCAGTGCCAACATCAATTCTGATTTCAGGACAAAGCTGATCGAACTCCTTAAGGAATATAAAGACTGTTTTGCTTGGGACTACATTGAAATGCCTGGTCTAAGCAAAGAATTGGTTGAGCATAGGTTGCCTTTGAAACCAGAAAAGAAGCCAATCAAGCAATTACCAAGGAGATTCGCGCCAGAAATAATGTCCAAGATAAGAGGAGAGATCGAAAGGTTGCTGAGAAGCAAATTTATTCGAACTGCCAGGTATGTTCAATGGTTAGCAAATATAGTGCCTGTAATTAAAAAGAATGGAACTCTTAGAGTATGCATAGATTTTCGAGATTTAAATAATGCTACACCTAAAGATGAATACCCTATGCCTGTAGCAGAAATGCTTATTGACTCGGCAGCAGGCTTCGAATACTTAAGTATGTTAGATGGTTATTCAGGATATAATCAAATTTTTATTGCTGAAGAAGATATTCATAAAACTGCTTTTAGATGCCCAGGAGCATTAGGAACTTATGAATGGGTAGTAATGCCATTTGGTTTAAAGAATGCTGGGGCTACATATCAAAGAGCAATGAATTTGATTTTCCATGATTTTATTGATAACTTTATGCAAGTCTATATAAATGATATTGTTATCAAATCTTCATCTGATGATGGCCATTTAGAACATCTTAGAAAATCATTCGAAAGAATGAGAAAATGTGGATTAAAAATGAATCCACTAAAATGTGCTTTCTGTGTGCATGCAGGAGATTTCCTTGGTTTTGTTGTACATAAGAAAGGCATTGAGATAAATCAGAATAAGACAAAGGAAATAATGGAGACACAGCCTCCAGTGACTAAAAAGCAACTTCAATCTTTGCTGGGAAAAATCAATTTCTTGAGGAGATTCATCTCGAATCTAAGTGGTAAATCCTAACCCTTTTCACCACTACTCAGATTAAAGAAAGATGATGTTTTCAAATGGGAAGCAGAGCACCAAACGGCTTTTGAAGATATCAAGTTATATCTTTCGAAACCACCAATACTAATGTCTCCCATTCGAAACAAATTTATGAAGTTGTATATTTCAGCGTCTGATTCGACCATTGGTAGCATGCTTGCTCAAGAGGATGAAAATGGGGATGAAAGAGCCATATATTATTTAAGTAGGGTTCTAAATGATGCTGAAACTAGATATAATGCTATAGAAAAACTATGTTTATGTTTATATTTCTCTTGTATGAAACTTAAGCATTATATAAAGCCTATTGAAGTTTATGTCTATTCTCATTTCGACGTTATTAAACATATGCTTTTGAAACCAGTTTTACATAGTAGAATTGGAAAATGGGCATTGGCCTTAACTGAATATGCTTTGACATATAAACCTTTAAAAGCAGTTAAAGGTCAAATAGTGGCTGACTTTATAGTTGATCATTCTATAAACGAATCGACTCAAGAAGTTGTAGAGGTCCAGCCTTGGATTTTATACTTTGATGGTTCTAAACATAAGTTTGGAACTGGAATTGGGATATTGATTATTTCACCACTAAAAATCCCAACTAAATTTAAGTATAAAATAAATGGTCTTTGTTCAAACAATGAAGCTGAGTACGAAGTTCTAATAGCAGGTCTAGAAATTTTAATAGACTTGGGGGCAAAGAACATAAGAATCAAAGGAGATTCAGAATTGGTATTGAAACAATTAACACAAGAATATAAATGTGTAAAAGAACATCTTGTCAAATATTTTGAAACTGCAAGACAAATGTTACTTTGTTTTGATACTGTTGATTTCGAACATGTTCCTCGATTGCAAAATCAAGAAGCTAATGACTTAGCTCAAATTGCTTCAGGATACAAAGTATCAAAAGAACAATTATATGAATTAATCGAAATCAAAGAAAAACTGGTATTTAACGATTTATTATCTCCAAACTTGTCAATGCCAAAACTTGTGGGGGCAAATATACCTCAAGAAACTATTAATAATAAATGTCATGATGAAGAAAAGTTTCAAATTTTGGCAATTGACAATTTAACGAACACTGATTGGAGAAAACCAATTGTGGATTACTTACAAAATCCAACAAGTGATACTGCTCGAAAGATCAAATATAGAGCTTTGAGCTATGTGATCATTGGAGACAACTTATTCAAAAAGACTGTTGAAGGAGTCTTACTTAAATGTCTGAATGAGTCAGAGGCTCATATAGCCGTCTTTGAAACGCATAGTGGAGCTTGTGGATCTCATCAAGCAGGTCACAAGATCAAATGGTTACTATTTCGACAGGGGTTATACTGGCCTTCTATGTTAAAAGATTGCATAGAATTTGCTAAGGGTTGCCAAGATTGTCAAAGACATGCAGGAATACAACACGTGCCTGCAAGTGAATTACATTCCATTATTAAACCCTGGCCATTTAGAGGGTGGGCTTTAGATTTAATTGGTGAAATAAAACCTGCTTCATCAAAAAATCAAAGATTTATAATAGTTGGAGTGGATTATTTCACAAAATGGATCGAGGCAGTACCCATGCAAAATGTAGATCAAGAAGCAGTGATTAGTTTTATTCAAAAGTATATTATTTACATATTTGGAATCCCTGAAACTATCACTACTGATCAAGGCTCAATTTTTACTGGTCGAAAAATGCAAGAATTTGCAAATCAAACTGGTTTTCGTTTGCTAACTTCTACACCATACTATGCACAAGCAAATGGTCAAGTTGAAGCAGCCAATAAAATCCTTATTGGTTTAATTAAAAAACACATTGCCCAAAAACCTAGAAATTGGAACAATACTTTGGACCAAGTATTATGGGCATGCAGAAATTCTCCAAAAGAATCAACTAATACTACCCCTTTTCGTTTGACATATGGTCACGACGCAGTTTTACCAGTCGAGATACATTTGCAATCAATTCGAATCCAAAGGCAAATGGAAATACCAAATGACCATTATTGGAATATGATGTTAGATGAATTAGTTGATTTAGATGAAGAGAGAATACAAGCTTTGGAAAGGTTAACTCAGCAAAAAGAGAAAATAGCCAAAATTTACAATAAAAAGGTCAAGTCTAAAACCTTTAATATTGGAGATTTAGTCTGGAAAACTATTCTGCCTATGGATCGAAAGGATAGGGTTTTAGGAAAATGGTCACCCAATTGGGAAGGTCCTTTTAAGATTTCACAAATATATTCTAATGGTGCATTCGAGATCGAAGAGTTAACTGTTGAAAGGCGCACTCTTAATATAAATGGTAAATATTTGAAAAAATATAAGCCAACATTATGTGAAATAAACATAAGCATAGAATAAGAAATATAATGAAATCAAAATGGCAAAAAATAATAAATTGCCATAAAAACAGGATATTCTCAAATATTACGAATTTATTTAAACCAATCAAATAATAGAAATTGTATTTCAAATACAAGAATTGGTTACATTCGAAACCATCTATGGTTTTATTTGACCTAACAGAAATCTATCCTAGTGCATCTTTATTTTAAACAATAAAGAGAAAAGCAAGAAAGAAGGTGCAACTACTAATCCTTCCCAACTGGTTGAGAAGTTCCACCACACAGAGAACAATCCCCAACAGCAGTAAGGTGGATTGTTACACCTCACTTCATCTTCGAAGAACTGGACTCAATGTCCTTTCCATTCTTATGAGGAGAGTTGGTAGGATCCTCGATCAATATAAGGGAATCATCTTGATCTTGACAGAGATCTTCTTCTGGGACGTAAGTCTTCAAAAATTCAGCGTAATCTGAATCAATCTCATCTGAACCAGAATCATCGTGTTCTTGGACATGGCGTTGAGATTTCTTTTGAATCTTTTGAGAAGATTGGCTAGGTTTAGATTTGGGGGTTTGATGTTTCTTGCGTTTAGAAACAGAAGAAGGTTTGTTAGTTTTCTTAACAGAAACAACACCTTTAGATCTTCCTTTCATGGTTTCTTGAAGAAAGGAAGAAGGTTAGAGGAAGGAGGAATAGTGAAGGAGATTTTGATTGAAAAATCATAATAGAGACGTTCCTTTTTATAGAGAAAATTTGGACGGTTGGCAGTTAGATTTCCCTTGTTTCTCGCAAACAATAAATTTGGATTGACTTGACTGTTTTGGAAACAGAGCCAAACACGGTTTTTGAAGAATATTTGTCAGTTGCACATATCAAGAAGTGGAAAAGATTTTTCCCGCCGTGAATTCCGAGGTTTTATTATAAAAAGCTCCAAATTCGAAGTTTTAAAAGTTATCTGGATTAGTAAAGCCTATCAAATGATTCGAGAACATCGAAAGTAGAGAAATCGAAATGGCAAACGTAAATAATTTGCCACAAAACAGGGCATTGTTAATATTACAATCCAATTCAAAACTTGTTCAAAAATTTAAAAAACTTAACGTAACAGATTTGTTCGAAACAAAAAAGAAAAATTCATTGGACATAATCAAGCCTTGGATTTCAAACTAGCATAATGGGTTTTAACCAAAGCCAATTCGACGTCGATAACTTGTACATTGCTCTCGAGGGATTTAACATCTTCCTGCAAAGCTTCAGAGGCACTAAAGTATCTGAGACCTTCTCGAGCTTCCTTCTCGATTGCCTCTTGATGAGCTTGAGTAGCAGCTTCCTCGAGTTGTTTACGCTTTTCCTGTTCAGAATGAATGAGGAGCTCTCTTTTCACTATTTCTGCTCGCAATCCCGCAATTTCTTCTTGCCATTTGCCAATATTAGAAATACACTCTTGGACCCCTTCACCAGAGTTGGCTTTTTGGGTTTTCATTGCCTCTACTTTTTCGACAGAGCGGTTAGCTTTATCGAAAACAATAGCTTGGGCCAATTTCTGATGACTCATCCTTCCAAGAGTATATTCTTTCTTCTGTACAGCTTTGGCAAATTGCTCGATTATCGACTCGAATTGAATAACTTTACTCAAGGTATCCTGATCAGTGAGAGGATTATGCAGCTGGTTCAAGAAATTTTTATGGGCAAAGGCAGCATTGGTATTTTCTTCAATGGACTTCAACATATCACCATTTATGCATTCTGAATGAAACTTGAGCAACAAAGAATCCTGGCGAACGTTTTGTCGAATACTGGCTTCAGATTTGCTCGAAGTATCGCCAGTATCGCTGCTTGAAGCAGGTTCCCATTTTTTAGCCATGAGAAGTCTTAGTGCAAGGTCTGGTTTCGAATTCCTCATATTATCGAATTCCCCTTCAGACATGCCAAGGCTAGCCGAGAGTTTCGAAGTCGAAGACTCTGGCAAAATTTCTGATCCACCTTCCTCTGCTTCAGGAATGAACTCAGCATCAAAGTCCATTTGCTCATTCGAGTAAACTGGGTTGGCTTGAGAATTGGAAGTTGTATGAACAAATTCCATATTCGAAGCAGCAGCGTTAGCTGCCTCCAGATTCTCTTTATCAGTGACAACTTTGTCACTATCATCCTACAAAGATAAGGATAAATTGTTAAAGATAAAAAAGATTAAGACAAGTACATTGAAAAGAATTCGAAGCTCATTTACCTTTGTAACTTCGTCATTAGGTTTTCCAACTTCATCTTTGGTTTTATTTTGGTCTAATTCTTCAACCAAAACCTCTTTAGGTCTATCTGTTTCTTCTACAACCTTAGGGGGATCATCTTTCGATGTCTCTGTCGAAGTAACGACAGCAGGTTGAGTCGAAACACTCGGTCTGGTCTTCTTCGAGGCATTTCCAGTTTCAGTCGAACTGTTTGCTCTCTTCTGACCCTGAAAATGTGTTTAAGGTTTTATAAACATGTTTATAAGAAGCAAATGCTCAGAGGGAGGTAAATTTGGAGACTTACCTTTACCTTCACTTCCACATTCTTTTTATCAGCAGGCTTGGTCTTGCGGGTTTCTTTCAAAACATCTTCCAAAGCTTGTTTCGAAACTACAAAAAGGTTGAATTGAGAATTAATATAATGTGGGATTATGATTAAAAGAGAAAGTTAACAAGAATTACCTTTTGGTTTCGATTTCTTTGCCTTCTCGACAATTGGTTTGTTCAGACCAGCTTCCAACCCTCGAACAATTTCTTCAACACTTTTAGTTCGAGTCAAATAATAATTCTCCCACCAACTATCAAAGTCCGTGGTACAAAAATGAGAAATATTAAAGTCAAAAGAGTTGAGGTTATATGAGTTCTGTTCTGTTATCTTGAGATAACCTCTAAACGTCTTTTCAGAAAGACTCGAGCCTAAAACCATGTCCTTTTCTTCCTCAAATAAACTTTTGGGACGAATCTGGGACATCCCAAATTGTCTCGAGACCAAATTTGGTTGGTATCCCACCAGTCCAAAGTGTTTTGCTTGAGTGCCTATCCTACAAGATAGCACAGAAGGATCCAGATAGGTTGACCATACCTCATTCACTTCATCTTCATTATCAGGATCGAAAGCTGGAAAGTCCTCAGTAAACCAATTGGGACCAAATTCCCTAGTAGCAAAAGGGGCATGGTGGGGTTTGAAAACATTAAAATTGAGAAAAATTTTCATATATCTCATGAAAAGGGTCTTATGATCAGTCTCTAAGTGTTGAGGGGCTAATCGAATAACTCTCCTTCCTTCGATTGGACGATCAGCTATTTCAGTTTCGTATTCTTGGGGTATCCTTAAATTGAACTCTTGTTCAAAAGTGGCATTCAACCACAACTGCAATAACCACATGGGTCCAGCAACTAAAAACGAGGAGCCATTTGTAGATTTCTTAATCTCATCACATGCTAGGCCCATAGATTCATACAGAACAGCTAAAATTAATTTTCCTAAGCCAAAATGCCTACCCTCGTGTATCTGGATGGCCATGGGAATAAACATTTTCGCTACTTGTAAGGAACGAGAACAGAAAACATAGTAAGACAGCCAAAGGGTTAAAAAAGCTACGTGTTCGACACTGCTAGTTTCTCCCTTCTCGATGTTTTTCTCTATAAACCTAGTGAAAGACAGTTCTGTTGGGTCGAAATCAATGTTATCACTTGTATTTGCTGGATCAAAGGTTTCATCATTTGGTCGAAGACCAGTCAGGGCAGCTACATCTAACAAAGTTGGGGTAAGCATTCCACATGGGAAGTGGAAAGTGTTGGTAGACTTTTCCCAAAAATGCAGCGCAGCAATAATGGACTCTTGTTGTACTTGGGGACCAATTCGAGTAAATTGAATCAAATCATAAATTCCATAAGTTTTCCAATATTCCCCAAAATCCTTTTCCATTCGATTTAACCATGGGATAAAATGCCTAGTGTTGGGAATAACAGGGGCAGATCGAAATAGCTTCGCATTCAAAAACCCTAAATGGCGTGTTTCGCTAGAGAAGATTGGGGGTTCACATGTTCGAAAGCAAGGAAAGATTGCATTTACCTTTGAGCTCAATGCATCTTCGTCTGGTAGAGGACCTCCAAACGCATAAACGTTTTTGTTCACAGCAAATGGAATCACCAGTTCCGAATGTCAAACATCCAATTTCTCAGGATCATCATGTGGTTGAGGAACCATAGGTTCTTTTTCTTCGTGAAGGATGAAATTCCTCCATTTACCAGCAAAGGGAACTTTAACGTCGCGATTGTCGTCAGCCATGGTTGATTTTTGGAAAAGAAAAGTCTTTTGGAAAATCACGATTAGAAGTTTAAAAACTTTCTGGGAAGTTTTGAAATGTTCTAGATCTAAACAGATTTGAACAATGCGTTGGGTTTTTGGAGTAGTTTGAACTAAAAATCGTTGTTGCAAGGTTCTGGAAAAAGTTCAGAATGATGGAGTTTGTTTTGAGTTTGCAGAAAACGTTTCAATGGCGAAGAAGAAGGCTATATATAGATTTTGAATAAAATCTTGAATTAAATAAATCAAAAAGAAATTACACTGTTCACATGCAGTTTTCTTTCAACTTCCGAAACTGCCACCTGGCCCACTCACGCGAAAAAGCAGGATTTTTTCTTTGATAATGGTGAAAATGGCAGTTGAAAAGACTGCTAATGACGTCAGCGCAGTCTTAGGAAAGCGTGAAGACTTTTGGTGGAAAAGCAAACGTTTCAATCTTAAAATGCCAACTCCTCAATTTCATTCGAATCATTCAAATCGAAATTGGCATTTTGGGGGCAATTTGTTACTCCATATTTTTGTTTGGAACAAAATATGAAATAAAGATAAGTTAATTGTTAAATTATACATGTTATCAATATGTATATTTAAAAAAGTTAATGTAATCTTTTATCAAAAGCTTTTCTTTTCGATTCGATTTTGATATAAATCGAAATCTTGCTATATCGAAAGAAGTTTGGATTTTCACGAGAAGTTCGAATGCTTTCTAAATGATTTTCAAATTTAACTCACTTCGATTTCGACTGATTGGCAACGGATGCAACGGTTCAAAACTGAGGACAGCGCATGAGAAGCAAAGACACGCGTCATTTGGTCAAGGAGCAACCGTTACAGAGCAGTTGGAATAGGAAGTCTATATATATGTATTTTGTAGTCAAAATAAGGGTCACAAATTCACATACTAAATCCTTTTACAAACTCAGAGTATCCAAGCGTTCGAGTGAAATGAGTAACACAAAGGAAACGTATGATTCTGTGTACCATTCTTAATTCTCTGTAAACATTTTACGTTTGACATTTGAATGCAATTTACCTTTCAAAAACAAATCTTTATTTTAACGCTGTTTATCAAATTTATTCGTTCGAATGAATTTTGCAATTGTCTTTTAAATTCAATTTAAGTTTTATCCTGCAAACTTTACTTTCCTGTAAAATCTTTTTAACAGCATTTCCATAATCATGAACTTTAAATGTTTTTCTACCAAAAATGCACAAACATGCCCAATATTTACTAGTTGATCTTACCAGTAAACAAACTAGCGCTTGTTTACCAAAAAACAGAGTAAACAGCTTCACAACTCAAACCATGCTTGGATGCTGATATTGCTACATTAGCATTACCTCCTGAAGCTGTGAACAATCAGCCCCTGCTTAAACCTTTGGCTATTTTAGATTGGAAGAAGAGCACCACTAAGGAGCAGGATCAAGTCTTGATTCAATGGGATGGATTGTACCCTGAAGACGCCACTTGGGAAAACTACTCTGACATATGTGCTGATTATCCTGACTTTGACCTTGTGGAAAAGGTCAATTTCGATGGATACAAGGATGTTGTGAGTAATGAAGGGGTGAAATTAGAAGATGTGGATCCAAGTAACAAAGAAGAAACTATTCCACAACTAAGGGCCAAGAGAAACATTAAGAAGCCCAATTGGCAAAGAGGATTTGTGATGTCTCCACTCAAGAAAAGGGGTAAAAAGTAATTACAAGAAGAATGGAAGCTTCTAGTTCACCTCTGTTATTTTGTCTTATCTCTGCTATTTTGTCTTGTTTATGACTCACCAAGTTTGTTATTTCTGCCTTTTGTTTGTATTCATTTCAGTGCCTATCCGTTAGGAATGTACTGAATAGATTCCTTTTACTAGTACTATATATGTAATGGTTATCACAATGAATGAAAGCCGAGAAAGTTGTTAAGCAAATAGTAGAATAGCTGTAGCCTTTATTCTTTCTGCTGCTATATAATTACCTTCATCATTCACGACATAACAGTAAGTTTGCTAATTGCATGCAAGAACTCCATTTGTGAAACTTAGAATCTTCGGATTATTTTTATTTATTTGTAACACGAGCATTAAAACTCGAGAATAATCATATAAATCAATTTTTAATTTATAGAAGATCATTTATAGGTCTCATGAACAAATATACCCATTTGCACTCTTTCTTCAAACTAGAAATGCAATTTCTCTATAACCATAAACAATATTTCAATTTAGAACAAATGTCAAAACCCAACTTTCTAGCCCATAATCGAAACAAGTTGGTAAAAAGTGAAAACTTTATGATTTTAATTACAAGCATAACCTAACATTTAAAAACTCTCCTCTTCAAAAAAAAAACATTTAAAAACTCTATGTAAAAGTCAACCAGAGATTAAATATATGACCACTTATTTATAGAGTCCAAATTTTTTACCATTTATATTAATTTATTGTCAATACATGAAATGTTTAGTTATTCGTGATGATATGGAGATCTAACAACAATTGATTTGTCATTTCATTTTAAATTTTAATTCAAAATATTGTGCATCAATCGTCATAAATATTATAACTTTTCCATTACTATCTAATTTATCTTTACGAAAAATTAAATAGTTCACAAACCAAAAATATGAAATATTGATGTACTACTTGTGTGATGAGAAATCGATACTATGCGGATCTAAACAATAACAAATAATTTGTCATTTTTCATCTTAAATTCTATACTCCCAAAGATTAATTACAAAATTTTGGTGAAGTTTATTAATGGTAAACTAAATTTGCTAATAAGAAAATTTAAATTTATGGTAAAGTAAGTTTGGGAACAGGGACGGAACCAGAAAAAGTTATTGAGGGTGGCGGAAATATAATACATCATAAACAATATCAAGTACCCAATAACGTTTAGATTAATTATAAAAAAAATAACGTTTAGGTTAAAGGTTACGAGTGTTTACTAGTTTAATCAATATTTCGCGTTAAACTTTAAAATTGTTAGGAAGAGTCTGGTGTTCATTTGGATCACGCAAGACTCAAAAAATTAGCTAAAACAGTGATAGACAAATGATATCAGGTTTATCCACCAAAAAACCCGTAAGAAAATAAGTAATGCTTACTACTAATAATTGAATAAAAATTAGTTTAATGAAAAATAAAATCATATATCCTACAAAAACAAATACATACTACTCTCTTCATTTTAAAACAAGTATCATTTAAATAAAAAATTATTTTAAAGTTAGTGTGATTTTCACTTTTCAATACAAAAAATTTCAACTCTGAAATCTACTAATTATTACTATATACATTTTCCAAGAAAATAAATCAATAATTGGTAGGATTAATTTCGTAAAAATGTTATTTCTTTTGACAATATAACTGCATTTCTTAACATATACGTAAGAAAACAATTTAAACAATACTATTTTTTTTTGTCAAGTAGCCTAGTGGCTAGAAATTTCACCCTTAAAGTGGATAAGTTGGATGATCGGAGTTCGAATTCTAACCCCCTACATATATAATGCAATGTCTTACTAACTGAGCTAAGCTCACGAGACAAACAATACTAATTTTAAAATAGAGAATAACAAAATGAAATCATCAAATCAAACTCATGATTATTTATATATATATATATATATATTTTTTTTTTTTTAAAGAAGTAAGTTTGTTGGTATAAGTGGAATTGTAATTGAAACAAACTATTGTTATTAATTATGGTACTAATTTAAATGTTGTGGCTGATAATTCATTATAACAAGGGAAAACATTGTAGTACAATGAAAAGAAAAGAAGGGGCGAACACTAGATTTTGTTTTAAATTCATACAGGGGCAAACATTACATACATATATATACTATTGTAGTATCACATGTTTTAGGGGTGGCGACCACCCCATTTCCACTATACCTAGTTCCGTCCCTGTTTGGGAATATAGGTATACCATTTTAATTACAACATTGTCCTTGTGTAAGTATTGTGTAAAAATATTGTGTCATAATATCATTGCTCAAAGATTAAAGACAGATACAGTAGTACGGGTAAAACACGATCAATTATTTTTCATCAACAAAATGAGCAAATAATGATATATGATCGATGTGCGAGAGATAGTATCACCCGTACAATCTAAAACTAAGAGCATATAAAATATTACAATCAGAATTAGTTAAAATTGAGGAAAAAAGAACATTGAATCCTTTTTTGACTAGGAAATTCGCACATTAATTAACCTCTCTAAAACAATGTTCATTTGATAGTGACATTACTATATACTTATTTAATAATGAGCAGATAGAGCTCCAATATATCACCTCAAGATTAACATGTGTCACAATAGATTCTCTCGAATGTAAAAAACAATTGAGAGATTAAAGTAAAACCTAAACCATTCAAATCGTAAAAAGATGATAGGAAGTTGGTTAAGGATTGAGATCTAAAAATTGAAAAAAATTGAGAGATCCATTCTCCACGTACTACTTATAACTAATTATAGTTAAACAAATCATTCAAACAATTTATTCTACACCTCTAAAGAAAACCAGTAAATTGGATAAAATATCATCATAACTATTTCATTGCAAAAGAAAATAAACTATTGTACATATTTTCTCATAATATTGGGCATATATTCTTTTCTTTGTCTGAAATATGAAACATGCATCTATCAATACACATACATATTTTCCCACTCCAACATGAGTTTAAATGCACTTATTCTTAAACTGCCTAGCTATGACTAATTAAAAGTTTGGTACATCTAGAAAAAAACCAACGAGCAATTCATGATCATATGCCTCAATGTTTGGAATCTCTTGTGAAATAACAAAATCAGCAATGGTCTTCGTATTGGTACGACGTTTTTTCACAATCTTTTGCGGATACAAGGTCGACAGGACTTGCAACAGATCTGGTTTGTTGTCTTCGACATGCTGTTTCTTTGGCCCATATTGAGTTTTTCTTGGACTCATTATTGCCTATATACTATTCACTTATTAATTTATAATTGATATATGTATGATGAATATAATGTGCAAAACGAGGTAGTTATATATACGTGAAGAAAAGAAATATATATAAATACAAAATGTTAAAATAATAAATGAGAGTAAAATATGATAAGATCACAGGCTGTCATATTTAAAATAAATAACATTTTAAGCATCTTAATAAGATTAAAAAAGAAATATTGTTACCAAAAAAAGGAAAAAAGACAAGAAAAGAAAAAGAAACCTCCTTGCCTTAATTATTGGATAACTTCCTTTTAAATTTTATGTCCTAAAAGAGAGATTTTATGTCCTAAAAGAGATACAATAAAAAAAAAATATGAGAGTGAAATTTCTCTTTCAAATTTTTATAATAATAAAACACAAATAGTATCTACCAAAAAAATAAATAGTGAACCTTCCATTTCTCCATAGTTTGATTGGTACGAGTCGGAATCCTCTCCATTTCTTCTAAGAAATGACAAATGCAATTATTATAGTTTTGATCTAAATCAAAAATATAAATGCACGCCTTTTGAGAATAATTAATATTATTTGAATATTTATACATTTAAATTTTAGTACTTGCATTTGTCATTTCTTTTAAGAAATGGAGAGGATTTCTACTCGATTGATACCAATACTATGTAAGCAAAAATTAATGTTATGTTATACTTTTATATTAGTAATTTATTTTAAAATAATTTATTTTTGAAGAAGACAACTAACATAAATTAATCTATAATAATATTATTTAGGAGCCTTTTTTCAAATGAATTTGTACATGTGGCAGCCTCTAAGTCATTCTTCTCTCATATTTTTTTTTTTGGTCAAGTAGCCTAAATGACAAAACTCACACATTTTAAATGTGGAGAAGCGTGGAATCCGGGGTTTGAACCCAGCCACTCCAATAACGTCCCTGGTAACTACCATTTGAGCTACACTTATGGGACATTCTTCTCTCATGTTGTTTTAGCCATAAATGAATTAAATTCTTTATATGATTTTTTGTGTTTTTTTTGCATTAATGTCCCACTGCTTTTATGTGTTGATATTCTTTGTTTGTATATATAAGGCATGTATTGCTACTTTCAGAAAGAGAAATAAAAAACCAAGAAAAACGTGAGTTGACTTTCACAAGTTTTTATTGCAAGAAATGATAATATATATGACCAAAACAATTCATGCAATTTAAATGATAATAGCAAAAGGATTTACATAGAAAATCAATTTTTATTTAATTTATTTAAAAACTTTTGATGTATAAAAAAATTGAAATTCTAAAATATGCTTTCTATATATTTTATTTCTTCTAAGAATATTCCATATTCTTAAATTACTTTCATTTTTTATAAATATTTTTTTAGCAATTTATTACTTTAAATTTATGTGTTATATTCATCAACAAATTAAAATTAATATCAACATATTAAAATGTAATTAAAATACAATTGCTAATTTATTGAAGTTTTATAACAAAGAACTCTTATGCACATAACAATTCTAATTTATTTATTGAAATTTTGCACTTAATAGAATTAAATCAAATCACTCAATTTTAGGAATATTTGATATAAATTGATTGTGTTTCTTGCTATAAATATTGCATCAAATTTTCAACGTTTCTGACAAAATTTTCCTTTTCTCTATGGTTTTTCACTTAATTTTAAATTTGATAAAAAAAACTCGATGGCCGATGTTTTTCTTGTTGTGTATGTTGTGTGTAATGGGGTAGCATTATGTATAGCATTAAGGTTTGTTAGATGTGGTGCATAATGGGGCAGCATTATGTGCAACATTAGTTGCCTTATGTCACAAGGCTTAGCTGTTTGTGTACTTGTATCAAGCCTATATAAAGGTTGTATTAGTTTAGGAGTAAACAGAGCATTACCCTTTGATCTTTACAAGTGGTATCAGGTTCTCTACTCTAGGGACCTGTGAGAGAAAATAGTGTATAACCACCATAACCGATTTCTAACCGTTTTTCCCGCGCCTTACACCACCGTCTTATCCGATCAATTCCTCCATCTCCGATCAATTCTTTCTTCTCCAGCATCGATGGCTGAATCACACGACTTCCTAAAGCCACAAATACCAAGATTTGATGGCCATTATGAGCATTGGGCTATGCTCATGGAAATTTTACTACGATCGAAGGAATTTTGGGGATTGATTGAAGCTGGTGTCACGGTGGCTCCTGCAAACGCCACCGCCGATCAACAACAAGCTGCTGCAGCAAGCAAACTCCAAGATCTGAAGGTAAAAAATTACTTGTTTCAATCGATAGAAAGATCGATTCTTGAAATAATTCTTGATCATGATACAGCAAGAGATATTTGGGAAGCCATGAGAAGAAAGTATCAAGGCTCAACTAAGGTGAAACGGGCTCAATTGCAAGCTTTACATAGAGAGTTTGAAGTTCTTGCTATGAAAGATAATGAGTCAGTGAATGATTACTTTGGAAGAACACTTGCGATTGCAAATCTATGTCTGCACAGGGAGAAAGATTGGAACAAGTCACAGTGGTGGAGAAAATCTTGAGATCTATGCCTTCAAAATACAACTATGTTGTATGCTCCATTGAACAATCAAATGATGTGACCACTATGTCTATTGATGAACTTCAAAGCAGCTTAATAGTGCAAGAACAAAGAATGAAGGCACAACAAGGATTCAGTGAAGAACAAGCCTTGAAAGTTACAAATCCAGGGAGAGGCAATGGTAGAGGAAGGGGAAGAAGTTCTACCAATGCTTCAAGAGGACGTGGAAGAGGTAGACAAAGCAAAGAACATATGGAATGCTTCAAATGCCATAAACTAGGTCACTATCAAAGTGAATGCCCTGACTGGGAAGGTAATGATGCTAACTATGCTGAATTTAATCAATATGAAGAAGTTTTGTTGATGGCTAAGAGTGATCATGATTCAAGTAGCAAGAATGAAGCATGGTTTTTAGATTCAGGATGTAGTAACCATATGATAGGACACAAAGAATGGATGTTTGACTTTGATGATAGTTATAGAGACTCTGAAATTAGGAGATGACTCTAGAATGGCTGTTATGGGCAAAGGGAGTGTTAAACTAAACATCAATCAAATTGTGCACATCATCAGCAATGTGTACTTTGTGCCTGGATTAAAGACAAACCTGCTTAGTGTTGGGCAACTACAACAAAAACAGATCATTATGATATTTCAAAATGACTTGTGTAAAGTGTATCATGAGGAGAAAAGACTATTATTCACCACTGAAATGACCAACAATAGAATGTACATTGTCTCTGCAACTATCATCTCACCTAGATGCCTATTAACAACCAAGCAGGAATCTACTCTTCTTTGGCATGAAAGATATGCTCACCTAAGTTTCAAAGGCTTGAATACATTGTCTAAGAAGCAAATGGTCAAAGGTTTGCCCATATTTGAACATGTTGCTGAGAATTGTGGGGATTGCTTGGCTGGCAAGCAACACAGAGAAACTATACCAAAGCAGGCAAATTGGAGAGCTAGTGGAAAGCTGGAACTAGTACATTCAGATATTTGTGGACCTATAAATCCACAATCTAATGGAGGAAACATGTATTTCATCACCTTTACAGATGACTTTAGTAGAAAGACATGGCTGTATGTGTTAAAAGACAAGGCTAGTGCACTTGAAATTTTTAAAGAATTTAAAGCAAGAGTTGAGAAGGAATCTGGCTGCTCTATAATTTGTTTAAGAAGTGACAGAGGAGGAGAATATACCTCTAATGATTTCAATGAATTCTGTAGGGTGGAAGGCATCAAGAGACAACTTACTGTAGCATACACTCCACAACAAAATGGTGTGTCTAAGAGGAAGAATAGAACCCTTCTTAACATGGTGAGGAGTATGATAAGTGCTAGAAAAGTACCAAAAGAGTTTTGGCCAGAAGCAGCCATTTGGGCCACATATGTGTTGAATAGAAGCCCAACCCTGAGTGTTCAAGATATGACTCCTGAGGAAGCATGGTGTGGCGTGAAACCCTCAATTCATCACTTCAAAACATTTGGGTGCATAGCATATGCACATATGAATGATGCTAAGAGAAAAAAGCTGGATTTCAAAAGCAAGAAGTGTGTCTTGCTGGGAATAAGTGAAGAGTCTAACGCATACAAGTTGTATGACCCAATATCCAAAAAAAATAAATAATCAGTAGGGATGTTATTCTTGAAGAATCAAAAGGGTGGAATTGGAACAAGGCACATGATGGTGACTATAATGATGACTGGGAACATAGTGATTCAATGGATGACAGTGTTGGAAATGAAGAAATTACTGAGAATGTGACTAATGGGCTGACTGACAACATCAATGAAGAAGAGATAGCAGCGGTTGACAACACTACCAGTGAAAGTGACAATGACTTAGAGTCACCATCAACACAAATAAGGTCAAAAACAAGAATAAGGAAACCCTCAGTAAAGCTTAATGACTATGTAATTGGGAGAGAAGCTGAGGAAGATAATGAACTCCATAGTCTTGCCATTTTCAAAATAGATGAAGATCCTATGTCCTATGATGAAGCAGCAAAGTCAGAAGTGTGGAAACAAGCCATGAATGCAGAAATTGAGTCCATAAAGAAGAACAACATATGGGAACTCACATCTCTACCTGAAGGTTACAAACCTATTGGAGTAAAATGGATATACAAAACAAAGTACAATGTGAAGGGAGAAGTGGACAAGTATAAAGCCAGACTTGTGGCCAAAGGCTATACTAAAAAACATGGCATAGACTATAGTGAAGTCTTTGCACCAGTAGCTAGATGGGATACAATTAGAACTGTGTTGTCTATAGCTGCAAACAATTGTTGGAATGTGTATCAGCTAGATGTGAAGAGTGCATTTCTTCATGGTGAGTTGACTGAAGACATCTATGTAGTGCAACCTTTGGGATATGACAATGGTGATAAGAAGATGGTATACAAGTTGAAAAAGACACTGTATGGTTTAAAACAAGCACCTAGGGCATGGTATAGCAAGATTGAAAACTATTTCCTCTTTGAGACATTTGTGAAATGCCCTATGAGCATACACTATTTGTAAAACATGGTCCTAAGGATGAAATTCTAATTGTAAGCCTCTATGTTGATGATTTAATTCTTACTAGGAATAATGTGAAAATGATTGAAGACTTCAAAAGATCCATGAACAAGAAGTTTGAGATGACTGATCTGGGTAAAATGAGTTACTTATTAGGAGTGGTAGTAAACCAAAACCATGATGGAATCTTCATTCATCAGCAGAAATATGCTACTGAAATATTGAGCAGGTTTGGAATGGAAAATTGCAATAAAGTTTGCAATCTTATAGTCTCTGGGTGCAAGTTGATAAATAATGAGAATGGCAAAGCTGAGGATGCTACTTTGTACAAACAAATGGTTGGTTGTCTAATGTACTTGCTTGCAACTAGACCTGATCTTGCTTACTCTGTCTGTTTAGTGGCAAGATTCATGGATAGGCCTACAAAAATTCACTTTGCTGCAGTCAAGAGAATAATGAGATATTTGAAGGGAACATTGAGCCATGGTGTCCTATACAAAGCAAAGACTGATAGAAAGCTATACTTGAAGGGATGGAGTGATTCAGACTATGCTGGAGATTTAGATGATAGAAAGAGCACAACTGGATACTTGTTTATGCTAGGGTCATTTGCAGTTTCTTGGAGCTCAAAGAAACAACCAATTGTCACCTTATCAACCACTGAAGCTGAGTATGTCTCTGCAGCCTCTTGTGCTTGTCAAGGGATATGGCTAAGGAATGTGTTAGTTTGCTTGCAGCAGAAGCAAGAGAAGTGCACAGTGATTTACTGTGACAATAGTTCTTCAATCAAGCTCTCTAAAAATCCTATCATGCATGGGAGATGTAAGCACATAAATGTAAGATTTCACTTCCTTAGAGATCTTACTAAGGATGGAATTGTGGAGCTGGTGCATTGCAAATCTGAACAGCAGTTGGCTGACATTTTGACAAAGCCATTGAAACTTGATTCCTTTTGCAGATTAAGGGAGGGTTTAGGAATGGTAGAACTTAATTAGCTTGCCTTGTTAATTGAACAGTCGTGTTGTTGTGTGTTCAATTTAAGGGAGGGTTTGTTGTGTATGTTGTGTGTAATGGGGTAGCATTATGTATAGCATTAAGGTTTGTTAGATGTGGTGCATAATGGGGCAACATTATGTGCAACATTAGTTGCCTTATGTCACAAGACTTAGTTGTTTGTGTACTTGTATCAAGCCTATATAAAGGCTGTATTAGTTGAGGAATAAACAGAGCATTACCCTTTGATCTTTACATTTCTTTGTTTTTTAGGAAAATATAAAATTTTGGTTTAGTTTCATAGCGATGTTATTTCAAGTTTATGAAATTGTGGTAGTTCAAATCGTAGATTAACATTTTATATATAGTCTATATGTTATATTTTCATCATTTTCTTTGTTTTTGTTAGGAGATTAAGTTGTGTTTTCAGATTTATATGCTATAGATTTTTTATTGGTAAGAGATTTCATCAAATATTATATGCAAATGCAACTTTATTTTGAAAACAACATACCATAATATTTGCATATATGATGGAGATGTTCATGGTGCACAAGGAACACAAAAATAATGTCGTTATAACCAACATGGTTGCCATTAAATTATATCATATTGGTCATCTTGGTAGTTTATTACATTTAACTTTTTAACATGATATTGATCTAATACGTTTATTGTTATTTTTGCAGGATATTGGAAAGGACTAGGGTGTGATGGATTTAGTTACAATATTGTATAGCAAGAACAACGTGGATATATAGTTTGCAACATGTGATTTTCATTCTCTTGTGTTATGTAAAAAATTAATTATCTCGGTGACAATTTTGTAAATTTTTTTTAGGATTGTGATGTTGATTTTGGAAATATTTTTATTTAGTATATTCACGATTGTATTTCCGTCTTTTTTAGCCATTTAACGTTAATAAATTACTCTAAATTTATTTTCATTTTTATCATTTGAGTTTTTCATTTTCTCTTAGAATTTTTTTTCATGGTATTATCTTTTGAAATCATTAATTTTTTTCATATTCTTCGTTTGAATTATAGTAAAATCAAAATTTGAAACCAATGAGATAAACGAAAACTCGAGGAATAATTTTGAACGATTTATCAATATATATAGTATGTAAATTAGATAATTGAATAATTTTTAATGCATAAATTTTTTCCTTTTCTAAGTAATTTTTTTTAAGTTGTATTTTTAGTTTGAAATTTCAGTTTTGAGTTATAGTTCATATTAAATATAGCATTGAACTAATTTATATTTGATCTCAACTATTTTTGTAGACATAATTTGAATTGATACTATAATACATTATTTGGGATTTCCGATCCATTTATGAATTGTAGATCTATCGATCGCATACCATGAAATGAAAAAAATATTAAAGCTTTAATTTTATCATGTTATTTTTTTAGATAAAAATTATTATTTAAAATATGAATAGCAGGATGTAACACAGACAAATATATAATTATATTTTGAGATATATTAAAAGGGATGAGTTGTACAAAATATAAAAAGGATACCGCATTAATATATTTTTGAAAAATAGCGAGAAATGAATATTGAACATTTTTTGGTAATAAAAGATGTTGATTTTAATGATGAGAGAATGATTTGAATTTTACAATTAATAATTTTATTTAAATTAGTAGGTACATTCATTAGTGCATTAATTTTTGTTATTATTAAATTCTATAATAATAATTAAAAGGGGAGTTTTTTTTTGAATAAGCAAAAATGGAAATATTGAAATCACGTCTTTCTAGCACAATGTGTGTCTGAAAGAACCACAAAAGTTAATCGACAATAAGAATACACCGAAGCAACAAGTTTAATCAATGCTCAAACAAATAAAAGTGTTATTTTTTCCTTGAAAACTCTATTGTTCCGCTCATGCCACATGACCGAAATGCAACACAACCAAAACAAGTTATTTTTGCCTTTTTTTATTGTAATTTATACGGGGATATATATATATATATATATATATATATATATATATATATATAGTAGCCTAATTGCTAGAAATTCCACCTTAAAAACGGATAAGTGGAGTGTCCGGGGATCGAACTGCGGCTCCTGCGTTTATAACGATATGTTCCTACCAACTGAGCTAAGCTCACGAGGACTATTTCTATTCGTATATTAACACGGAGAACTATTTACTTATAACTTTTATGGGGTTCTATATTATTTTTCATATTAATACGAAGACCTTTTTTGTATAATTTTTACGTAATTTATATTATTACTCATAAAAATACGAAGACTATTTTTTTATTTTTTTAAAATTTATACGTGAACATACATTTTCACTTATATATTAATACAAGAATATATCTTTTAGTAATTTATATTATAATCTATATTTCTACTCATATTAATACACATATTTCTTTTGTAATTTCAATTCGAGTTTTACCAATGAAATCAATCATTGAAGGTGCGTGGAGAAAACACAAGAAGGGGGGGTTGAATTGTGTTTTAGATATTTAAAAACTTTTCAAGATATTTGTATCTATCAGAGTCTTTAAGCACAGCGGAATGATTAACACAACCAACTTGAATTTAAGAGAATGATGGAAGAGTAAATGAGAGAGTGAGAGAGTGAAAGAGACACAAGAATTATACTGGTTCCCCTCACAAAACGAGAGTACTCCAGTCCCCTTGCACTTTCAAGGGATTTCACTATAATCACTAAGATTACAATTCAGGTGCTCAAGCACACAAGCAAGAGACTTCTTTGCTCTAGGTCACACAAGACAAAGAGACTTCCTTGCTCTAGTCACACAAGACAAGAGACTTCCTTGCTCTAGTCACACAAGACAAGAGACTTCCTTGCTCTGAGTCATACAAGACTAAGAGACTTCCTTGCTCAGAGTCAGACAAGACTAAGAGACTTCCTTGCTCAGAGTCACACAAGACTAAGAGACTTCCTTTGCTCTAATCACTAAGATTGAGACTTTTCCAAATTACTCACGCAGGAGTAATACTAACTTCTAAGCTTAAAACTATTACAAGATAATAACTTCAGAGGCTTGAGCTAGTTTCTATTCTCACTTAATTCTGGGAGATATTTTCTATTACAATTCTTTGTTCTCACTTGATTCTGAGAGATATTTTCTATAGAGGTTCCTTAGTCATCAATTCTTTCTTTCATGTATATATATGAGTTGGAGAAAGATATTGAGACGTTGTATAAATTCCCGTTGTAAATGGACAGCTGTAGCTTTTGAATATCCTTTGAACAAAGCCACGTCTTCTTCGCAGTTAAGCTTCACTTTTACTGTCTGTCCAAAATACAGTAATAAGGTACAACTAGCTCCTAGAGAGAGTAGGATCACATCCTTTATGACCGTTGTAATTAGTTGTCCTTAAACAAATCATCAGGCTTGGTAAGAGTAGTTGATGTAGCCTTTCTGATGACTGGAGGAATTTCCTTTGCTTCTGATGAACCTTTGATGTCTTTGAAGTCTGATTGGTCTTGAATAAATGGTCTCTGATAGTCCTTTGACTAGCAGATAACTTCTGAACTCTTGTAGGCATCTGAACATCTCTGAGCTTCTAAACTTCTCTAAGCTTCTGAACTCTTGCAGACATTCTGATCCTATTTGAGCTTCTGAACATATTTAGCTTCTGACCACGTTTTAGCTTCTGAACTCTTTCAGAGTGTAAAGATTCAGACTTCCATAAGGTTCCTTCAGAGCTTAAACCAAGTGTGCTCTTGATATAACTTTGGATTCTCCTGCACACTTAATTTAAACATTAGTAACATCAATTGTCCATTTAATACTTTGTTATCATCAAAACTCAAGGGTGTGTACTAAAACACATTTTGTTCCAACAATCTCCCCCTTTTTGATGATGACAAACATAAGTATTAAATACAATTGTTGTTGATAAAATTTAGCTATGTTGACATTAGGCTTCTGAGTTTTGCAAGCTCCCCCTAAGTCTGATATCTCATAGGGTTGGGTTTGTAAGCTCCCCCTATTTTGTATCCATAGTTAATTTTAATCAGTTTAAGAATTACTTTATTATATGACTTAAATTATTCATATTTTACTATGTAAAGAACATGGTTTGCAAGCTTCTTCTTTTCATAGTGTAATAATCTTTGAATAAAGTTGCACCCTTACTAAAAAACTATCTATGAATAACAAACTTTAATTAATAAATGTATTCTCCTTAAAATTTTGCGCGCTTATTTAAAACATCAGATGAAATAGACAAAATATACACATAAGGTTCTGATGGTTATCATGAAATACAGTTTCAGAGTTCAAAATATTTTTCAAACAGTTCAGAACTTGAAATTGAAAACAGTTCAGAGCTCTTTAACACAATATTTTGAAATTCTCAAGATCAGATTGTCATTTCAAAGCATGTCACTCATGCCACTATATTGACCACTCTCATACGTTTTCTCTCTGAAGCACTACAAATCCCTAAAAAGCAAAGTAATTTCGCTTCTTCCAACAATTGATTTATCAATATTCTTTCTCCCCCTTTTGTCATTATAAAAAAGGTAGTATAAGCAATTAATAACAAGTACAACGTCTAATATGGTCAAGTCAGGAGTGGTTGAACGCATTTAAGACATTGTCGGTGAATTGAGCTTATAAAAGGAGAGAAACCTAGTCATTTTATTCACACAGAATAATCTTAGGTTTTGATAGATCATTTGAGAGAAAAAATGAAACACTCAGAGAAGAAGAAGGTAGATTCAAAGAGAGTTAGTCAAGATAGGAGAAAACATACGAAGAACTCAAGAGAAACAAAGCCAGCGTCTTAACAAGAAAAACGTAGTTCAGAGTCTGAAGAAAAAGATTGGGACTCTGACTGGTTTCAGTTTCTGAAGACATATATTCCTGAAGAAAATCAAACTGATATCCAAGGCTCTAGAGGGGCTAGTGTCTTTTCCTGAAGAAAACCAAACTGATGCATCATAATTGGTTTCTTCATGATAGACAACCAGTTGGATGACTCATCCAATTCCACTCTTCAAAGGTCATATTTAGGCTTGTAACCACAATATGACCTTTGGAGCTTCCAGAAAATAGTCAACCAGTTGGACGACAATTGGTTTCTTCATGATAGACTTCCTCCATCATCCCAATATACTTGTCCACTTTGGCTTCAATTCTTTCAATATCAGCCTCAAACACTGGATTTCTCAGATGCTCTTGATTAGCTCCCAAATTGTCTTGGATAGGTACATTCAGATCTTCCTCAAGTGATACTAACCTCTCCCTCAGGTTTTGCTCATCATTTGCTCTTGCAGTAGAGGATTCAAGTTGATTCCTCTCTGTGTCCTTTTGAATCTGAATGACCTCTTCAACTTCAGTAGCTTTACCTTTGTCAAACCTCTTCTGCTCTTCAATGTCTGTCTTCTGAAGACTAAACAATTTCTTCACCAAATCCTCAGTCAAACTCACCCATTGGGCAGCATATTCAGATGAAGACATGTCAGATTGTCTGAGCTCATGAAGACCATATATCTGGCTGAACAAGCTGTTGCATTCACTCAAGATATCAGGGTTATTTGAGTTGTTTGGGTGAGGTTCAGTGTTAGAGGGTGAGATTGTGTGTTAAGGCGATGTTTGCGGTTGTTGTTGCTGTTGATCAAAGGCTTTTAGATGAAAATCATTCACATGAAGCTCTCTGACCATAGCATCAACATGGTTTGTTGGTGGGGAATTCTGGATTTCTTCTGAATCAACAAGTTCATTATGTTCTGAAACATCAGAGTGATGTTTAAGTTCTTCATTTCTTTGTTGTTTAGGTTGTGGTTGGTGGTCAGAACATTGATCTTTAGAGGGTTCAGGTGTTGTTTGAACAGGTATTGTTTGGACAGGTTCTGATGATATATGTGGTTCAGTATGGTTTATTTCTGGTATGGGAGGTTCTGAATAGACAGGTTCTGAGATAAGTTGTTTTAAAGTGAGATGGTCTTCAGGACTTGTCTAGGTGGTGTTTGGAGTTGGGTTCTGAATATTTGGATTAGATAATTCACCACTTAAATGATCTTCAAGGATTTGTAAGGGTGAATTACTAGGTTGAGTTGATGATGGGGTTGGTTGAGTATCTTGAGTATTTACAGCAGCAGGTTTAGACACATATACATTACCAGAGTTCTCTTTAGTTGAGCCTTCAGCATATTTCTTTTTCTTGAGTCTGACAATTAAAGGTTCATCACCATCTTCACTTTCTTCATCTTGAATTACTACCACATTTGAACTCCCACCCTTGGATTTGGTTTTTCCTTTACTCTCTGCCTTCGTAGCTTCATTCTTTTCCACCTTTATTTTCACCAGCCTCTTCCTCTTCTTCTTCAATTCTTCCTTTTCAATCTCAAGCCCTTCACCTTGACTTTCCAGCAGTTGTATGTATTGATTGACAATACCATTTGAGACAGCAGGTATGTCAATCTTATATCTCTTCACCATTGAATCTTCTGAGTGAGGTTGAAGTTCAAATGGATCAGAAGGTTGTACCTCTTTTCCTGCTAGCAAGTTCATGTTGGAAAGGGTGTGAGCAGAGATTGTAGAGGCTCTGATTTCCCTAATCAGATTGTTATGACCAACAGCTTTGATTATATCTATCACTCCACATTGATAGAAGATCTCACTAAGAATTCTTGGATAGATGACATGAACATTTGGCTTGGATTGCTTCTGAGTAGCACTCACAGCCTTGCAGAGGTGATTGAAGATGTATTTTGCCCAGTTCAAATCAAATTTCCTTGTGAGAAAATAGACAAAGTGCCTATGATCCCATGAAAGTTGATCAAAACTTCCACTCCTTGGAAATATTGATCCCAAAACTATTCTGGCCAATACCTTCTGAGTAGGTTTCAAATCACCCACCTTGTTGCTTTCACACCTCTTCCCTTCAGCATAGCACTGTCTGGTCATATTCACTAGAAATTCTGAGTTCTTTGCCTCACTTTGACTATAGGTGTGGTAGATGCCTTCATTGGGAATAGATAACACCTTAGCTAGATTTGAAGCAGTGAGAATCACTTCAAATCCACAAACAACAGAATGCACCTCAGTCTCTTCAACAACCCTTAATCCCAGTTCTTGAGGAGTCTTGTCCTTATTCTCCAACTTCTCCTTCTTCTTTGCATCCAGCTCCTTATTATAATCTTCAACCGTCTTCACCTTGCTTCTAATCCAGAAATCTTTTACCAGAGTAGGATAGATGAGACCATTTAGTAAATTCATGTATCTAAAGCTCCCACTATGATCAATAAAGAACTTTAGAACATCAAAATGATTCTTCCCTATAACACCCCATAATACATTGTCTAGAATATATTATAAAGTCCATAATTAAATACCGAGTACATTAAGTTTACAAATACATAGAGTTGATTAAGGCACACGCAGGTGCTATAGTACAACAAGTACAACACAGCGGAAAGAAAATAAACGGAAACATGATAAACTAAATGTTCTAAACACGAACATCATCAGTCACAAGCACTGCTAACTACTCTGCAGCTTGCTTACCAAGATCTCCCTGTGCACCTGAAACATGAACGGGGGGGGGTAAGACTGCTAAGTGTCGTGGATTCTACTACCCACCTATTGGTGACTACACTAGGGGAATCAACCTATAATCAGTCCTCACGCAACTCAACGCAATAAATATGTTCATATATAAATAAACAGTTCATATGGTGTAACACACAATTATCTGAATTCATTTTAACTATGCAAGGACGATCTGAGGTGAGCCGGTCTCAGAAAGCCTTACGCTTTTCCGTACCAATCTTCGTGAACTATAGCACATATGGTACGAAATAACTATGGCATCACAATCATTATTATTGATATCTTATCGCTTTGGATTCCTCGAATCCCTTTGGTGGTGCCAAGCAACCACACATAACTTTGGATTACTTGATTCCCTTTGGTGGTGTCAAACAACCACACATCTCTATGGACTGATACTACACATAATTCTAATGTGTTAACATACTACCAATATATCCCAATCCCGGGGAATTAACCTATCACATAACCTAAGTTATTTTCATGATAGTCCTAAACCGTGCAATTACATATTATTGTTATTACCAAGTATTATCAATGAATTATAGACTAGAACGGATAAGAATCAAAACCAGATAAGATTTGAAAAACAGAACAAAAACCAAACCCTGTCATGGTCGCTTAGCGAGGACCTGGCGACTGCCAGTGAACCAAGTCAGAAGGTTCTGGCCAGCCAGCGAACGCTAGCGACCAAAACCTGCAAAACCCAGATGCCGTTCGCCAGCTGCTCGCTTAGCGAGCAACACGATTTTGGTGCTCTGTTCTGCAGATTTCACATGAAAACCAGAAGAATTTTCCAAGTCTAATCCATTCCAGTCCAGCCATTAATCATACATTCAAACAACAATAAATATGGAGAGGGTTTTGGGAGCTAAACTCCTCTCATACACATATTCTATATCCCTAATTCTTAATGTTATCATGCAATATTTGAATTTTGGGGAATTCTAACTAACTAACCTTAGAACCCACCTCTAATTTGAAGCTTGAACTCTTGGCTTGAGTCTTGTTTACAGTTTGAATGGCTAGGTTCAGCTCCTCTTTGAGCTGCAGTGTTTGAATCCACTTCCTAAATCACATCAAATCCATAATTGAGCTTGCTTTCCATTCATGCATATATGAACAGAATTTAGAACTTAGAAATTTGGGAACTTGAAGCACGAATTTGGAATGATTGAGAAGAGTGTTGAAGACTAGAACTTACCACTAATGATTATTGCAACCTAAGGAACAAGATCATCCATTTGCATGTTAAGATAAGAGTGATTTTGTGAGAAATTTGAAGAATTGAAGGTATGTTGTTGTTGTTGATTTGGCGTGAGAGAAAGAGCAAGGAGAAGTGAGAGTATTTTGTTTTTGTGATTCATGCAATGACAAGTTTTTTCTTTGGTGTTGGTGTTGATGACTTGTGACTCATACTCTTCAAGTGGGGCACATGTCCAACTTCAAGCCATGCTCATTTACTAGCAATGACACCACACACTCACACACTAGGTAACCACTACACATTACTTGTATCAGAACTCTCATGCTAGCTCTAGACATGTGAGATTTTTAGAAAATACTCTTATTGGTATATAGTACTAGTAAGTGAAATAGGGGATGTTACAATCTACCCCCCTTATAGAAATTTCGTCCGCGAAATTGAAAACATACTTGAGAAAGATATGAATAACTTTTCATCCTCTCGGATTTTTAACTCCCACGTGAATTCACCATTTGGTGATTGAGATCAATTCCATTTTCCTTATCGAAATTTTCTTGTTCGGAAGGATCTTAGCATTGTGGTCCACCAGTCAAGCAGGGTTAGGCGAATAGATTAAGTCTGGCTTCAATTCTATGCTTTCCAATGCTACCGGCACGAACGGATCAGGAATAAACTTTCTGAGTTGCGATACATGGAATACATTCCATACCGTAATAAGTTTTGTGACAACTGTGGGTGATATTCTACGGAATCTTTGTGCCTAAGAATTTGTTACGACTCAACATATCGCGAACCGCGCTTCCTTTCTTTGCACACTCATGCTAAAGTCCTTGACTGGCTGTGCTTTTCCCTAGATAAAATCCTGACTTTTAAGGATGCTTCGTCATTCATCGGTTAGTTCCTTACAATCTTCCACATCCAATCCCTTGGAATAAAACTTCCCTCTCTCAAGAGGTTGATGACCTAAAAATCCACTTACTGACCATGTTCCTAAACGACCTCATACTGCGCACTCTGATCTCTAACATTTACCATCATTCACTTATTTGTGTCATTGCCTTCCTATATTCCACTGTAACTACTATACTCACGATACGTCAGTTACATCATTTATCGTTGCCTTATACTCTACATTTGTCCAATGGGCTGCGCTCTACACTATACTTCTTCGTTACACCGCAGTCCGCTTGTGGTAACTTAGCTGATTCAACATCACTCAGTAGTTACTCTACAATTGTTACCTGCGAGCTGGTTCTGCTTAATCTTATGCTTTACAGACCTCTGCCGCAACTATTATCCTCTTTATCGTTGCAGGCACTAGTTCCGTAAGTTTACTAAATTAATAGGTCGGTATCTGGCCTGGTTGGGTACACTCAGAAAACGGAATTCTAACGAACTTTACCAAGTAACCTAAAGGTATGAACTTGGGTTTTCCGATCCTTCATTGTAAATCCTTGTCCTTCTCTTGCGCACTACCTATTGTGGAATGCAAGTCATAGGTCAACTCTATTCTATTCAACTTGACTCCACTCTTCCGGTAAGTTACACTCAAATTCATGTCCCTGAATTTCTCATGTTCAACTCCTTCTGATCAAATAAATATTTCAAACTTTTGTGATCACTGTACAATGCAAACTGCACACCGTACAAGTGATGTCTCCAAATTTTTCAAAGCAAAGATAAGGGCTGCAAGTTCAAGATCATGGGTAGGATAATTCTCTTCATGGGGTTTCAACTGTCGCGAGGCGTATGCGACTACGGCGCCCTCTTGCATAAGCACGCATCCGAGTCCTTTATTAGAAGCATCACAATACACTACATACTTCTTATCAGGGTCAGGAATTACTAACACCGGAGCACTAGTCAACTTTTTTTTTAACAAGTTAAAACTATTTTCGCACAATTCATCCCAGACAAATGCAGCTCCTTTTCTAGTTAACCGGGTTAATGGTAGCGCTATCTCCGAAAATCCCAAAATGAACCTCCGGTAATAGCCTGCTAAACCAAGGAAACTTCTTATTTCTGATACAGTCCTAGGCCTTTCCCAATTAAGCACCGCTTCAACTTTGGATGGATCAACAGATACACCTCCTTGGGATATTACATGACCCAGAAACTTCACTTCGGACAGCCAAAACTCTCACTTGCTGAATTTGGCATAAAGTTGTTTTTCTCTCAAAATATTAAGAACAATCCTCAGATGCTCTGCATGCTCCTGAGGATCTTTGGAGTAAATCAGAATATCATCAATGAAAATCACCACAAACTTATCAAGGTACGGCTGAAAAATTCTGTTCATGTAATCCATGAATACTGCTGGAGCATTGGTCAGACCAAACGGCATAACCAAAAATTCATAATGACCATAACGAGTCCTGAAAGCAGTTTTGGACACGTCAGAAGTCCTGATACGAATTTGATGATACCCGGATCTAAGATCAATCTTGGAAAAGATAGTAGCTCCTCTGAGTTGATCTAACAGATCATCAATACGAGGTAACAGATACTTATTCTTGATGGTAACTTTATTGAGCTGACGATAATCAATACACAACCGCATTGTACCGTCCTTCTTTTTCACTAACAGAACCGGAGCACCCCAAGGTGAGACACTCGGACGAATGAAATGCTTTTGCAATAACTCTTCAAGTTGGGATTTCAGTTCTCGGAGTTCAAGAGGGGACATTCTATATGGGGCAACAGAAATAGGCTGAGATCCTGAGACAAGATCAATTGAGAACTATATTTCTCTTTCCGGTGGTAAACTATTTATCTCTTCTGGAAACACATCCAGATACTCTCTAACAATCGGAATGTCACTGGGGCTTAGACTAGACTCTGAACTCATGGTGAACATAATACTAAAACATTTGTTCTCTGCACCGAGATACTGAATTAACTGATGAGTATTCTGCAGCAGAGCAGTCAGGGCTCTACTCTCTGCATTAGGATCAATAGGAACATAGAGATTCTTTTCAGCACAGCCTATATACACAGTGTTAGCAGAGAGCCAATCCATGCCTAGTACTATGTCCATGTCTTTCAATGGTAGACAGATTAGATCGACATGATAGATTTTTCCTACGACGCTAACAGGACAGTTTTGACATACCCTCTTAGAAACAACTTTGCCACCCGTAGCAACGGCGACAGTCATGGGAGGAAGTAAAGAAGTCGAAGATAAACCCAACTTCATCACACATTCAACAGAAATGAAAGAATTTGTAGCTCCACAATCAAACAATACAACCACTTCAGATTGACCCAAATGGAAAACATCAATAATTAAGGCATTATTACCTCGAGCTTGTTCACCATCAAGAGAATAAACTCGACCCTTGCTCCTTGTTGATCCACCCGAACCTCCGGAACCATGCAACTTTGGACATTCATTCTTATAGTGACCGGGTTGTTTGCAGTGGAAACACACACCCTTTCCCTTCATACATTCACCATTATGAACAGACCCACATTCTGAGCACGCCTGTTGTGGTCTCTGAGAAAAATTCTGTTTTCCTTTACCCGGGGAACCCCTTGGCTTCAACTGCTCCTTATACTTTCCCGAATCTCGCCTCTTTTGATTCACTTCAAACCTTTCTTTCCTCATGGCTTCAAGGCTTGATTCAGCATGATAACTCTTCTGGATTAATTCACCAAGACTAGCCACTTGCTGCATAGACACATCATGCGCAATGTCCGCCCTTAAACCGAAATGGTACTTCTTGATTTTCCACGCCTCGGTAGGAGCATCGTCACCATCCGCCACGTACCGCACTAATTCATTAAACTTGGATGTATACTCCGCCACAGACTTACTTCCTTGCTTAAGTTCAATCAGTTCCCGTTCCATTGACATCCTATAGCTCTCGGGAATGTAATGGTCGATGAAGAGACGTCTGAAATTAGCCCATGTCATCTCCATCTGACTTGCAGTCATGTAAGCTCTAACACCTTCCCACCAATTGCAAGCCGCTCCGCGAAGAAATCTTGTCGCGAAAGTAACCTTCTCCAGCTCAGTACATCCCATGGAATCCAGAATTCCACTCATCCTCTGAATCCATTCTCTTGCAACCGAGGGAACATACTCTCCAGCGAACTCAGGAGGATTCATCCTACAGAATTCCCTGAACGCCGCACTTCCCGTGTTCTGAGTCGGTGCATTGTTCATTTGCTGTTGGAACATCATCATCATTTCCTCATAGCGTTGTGCTTGCTGAGCTTGGAATTGTTGTTGCTGATGCATCATATGTGCCCACATATTAGCATCTGGATCAGGATATTGATATTGAGGTTGTTCTTCTTCCTCTGCCACATTCCTTCGTGGCCTACCACGACCGCGTCCGCGTCCTCCTGGTGCTTCTGCCATATTACTCTATCTGTCATAATCAAATTGAGTTAGCTAGGCTCAATTGATAGAACATGTAGAATAAATGTAAGACATCCCTAGAGTACGCATTTAGAATGCAATGTATACTTATGACTCTGGCACGGTCTGAATCGACCTGCTCTGATACCAATTATAACACCCCATAATACATTGTCTAGAATATATTATAAAGTCCATAATTAAATACCGAGTACATTAAGTTTACAAATACATAGAGTTGATTAAGGCACACGCAGGTGCTATAGTACAACAAGTACAACACAGCGGAAAGAAAATAAACGGAAACATGATAAACTAAATGTTCTAAACACGAACATCATCAGTCACAAGCACTGCTAACTACTCTGCAGCTTGCTTACCACGATCTCCCTGTGCACCTGAAACATGAACGGGGGGGGGTAAGACTGCTAAGTGTCGTGGATTCTACTACCCACCTATTGGTGACTACACTAGGGGAATCAACCTATAATCAGTCCTCACGCAACTCAGCGCAATAAATATGTTCATATATAAATAAACAGTTCATATGGTGTAACACACAATTATCTGAATTCATTTTAACTATGCAAGGACGATCTGAGGTGAGCCGGTCTCAGAAAGCCTTACGCTTTTCCGTACCAATCTTCGTGAACTATAGCACATATGGTACGAAATAACTATGGCATCACAATCATTATTATTGATATCTTATCGCTTTGGATTCCTCGAATCCCTTTGGTGGTGCCAAGCAACCACACATAACTTTGGATTACTTGATTCCCTTTGGTGGTGTCAAACAACCACACATCTCTATGGACTGATACTACACATAATTCTAATGTGTTAACATACTACCAATATATCCCAATCCCGGGGAATTAACCTATCACATAACCTAAGTTATTTTCATGATAGTCCTAAACCGTGCAATTACATATTATTGTTATTACCAAGTATTATCAATGAATTATAGACTAGAACGGATAAGAATCAAAACCAGATAAGATTTGAAAAACAGAACAAAAACCAAACCCTGTCATGGTCGCTTAGCGAGGACCTGGCGACTGCCAGTGAACCAAGTCAGAAGGTTCTGGCCAGCCAGCGAACGCTAGCGACCAAAACCTGCAAAACCCAGATGCCGTTCGCCAGCTGCTCGCTTAGCGAGCAACACGATTTTGGTGCTCTGTTCTGCAGATTTCACATGAAAACCAGAAGAATTTTCCAAGTCTAATCCATTCCAGTCCAGCCATTAATCATACATTCAAACAACAATAAATATGGAGAGGGTTTTGGGAGCTAAACTCCTCTCATACACATATTCTATATCCCTAATTCTTAATGTTATCATGCAATATTTGAATTTTGGGGAATTCTAACTAACTAACCTAAGAACCCACCTCTAATTTGAAGCTTGAACTCTTGGCTTGAGTCTTGTTTACAGTTTGAATGGCTAGGTTCAGCTCCTCTTTGAGCTGCAGTGTTTGAATCCACTTCCTAAATCACATCAAATCCATAATTGAGCTTGCTTTCCATTCATGCATATATGAACAGAATTTAGAACTTAGAAATTTGGGAACTTGAAGCACGAATTTGGAATGATTGAGAAGAGTGTTGAAGACTAGAACTTACCACTAATGATTATTGCAACCTAAGGAACAAGATCATCCATTTGCATGTTAAGATAAGAGTGATTTTGTGAGAAATTTGAAGAATTGAAGGTATGTTGTTGTTGTTGATTTGGCGTGAGAGAAAGAGCAAGGAGAAGTGAGAGTATTTTGTTTTTGTGATTCATGCAATGACAAGTTTTTTCTTTGGTGTTGGTGTTGATGACTTGTGACTCATACTCTTCAAGTGGGGAACATGTCCAACTTCAAGCCATGCTCATTTACTAGCAATGACACCACACACTCACACACTAGGTAACCACTACACATTACTTGTATCAGAACTCACATACTAGCTCTAGACATGTGAGATTTTTAGAAAATACTCTTATTGGTATATAGTACTAGTAAGTGAAATAGGGGATGTTACATTCCCCAAACTATCAAAGTCCACTGGTTGTTCCATAACCAGGTTTAAAGATTTTCCCTCCATCTTGAGAGACAAATCTGTAGAAAACATCTCTTCGCATGTAGTAGTGTTGATTGGGAAGTTTTTAGGAAACGCAAACAGAGAATCTGAAACTGATGTGGATGCTGCCATTTCTGAAGTTAGGGTTTTGGGTTTTGGTAATTTGAGGAAGAAAGAAAGTTTTCTGAGGTCAAGAAGATGAAAGTGTAGGTTGTGAAGGTGTAACGTGTGCAAGTGATTAAGTGATTTTGTGTAAAAGCAAAATAAATCACACATAAAAATTAAATCAAAAAGAAAAGACCCATCACTAACTATTTCAAACCAATCAGAACGTGTGTACGTGTTGTCCATTTAGCGCCAAAACGTTTCAGTAAAAAAATACTTAAACGTTTGCAATTCATTTCCTTTTCAGAGGTTTAACCTTCAGAGGTTGAAACGTTCTCATAGTCTGAACTACTTCAGATGCTGAAATCTAAAGTACTTCAGAGTCTAAAAACGAATCTTTCAGGACATTTAAATATATGTTCAGACATGGTTTTTCAAGGTTTTAGTTCTGAACATTTTGTTTAAATAAATCAAGTGTCCTAAAAAGATACTTTTAACCTTGAATGTTATTCCTCTGAGATATATGTCATTCAGGAGTTAAGAGTTACTTACATGATTTTGAAGCTTTGTTGTTTTGATGACATTTTGTTTAATCTCTTTCAAGATCAAAGTCTGGGCAATCATCCCACCATAAAGAGTTGCTATCATCATAGTCTTGTTCAAAACAACCTTCAATTTCTTCATACTCTCTCCTGTTGCTTATGTACTCCATTTCATCTTCTTCTCCATCTAATTCTTCAAAGATGTGCCTTCTATGCACAATTGCTCTCTTTCCATTCACATTCACATGTATCCATGTGATTGGAACATCTAGAGTCTTTGTTTGACCTGCAATCAAGTAAACTATTTTGTCTCTTGGTACCCACTTGCTTGAGGGTCCTAGACTATTAGTTGCCAAATCTTTATCCTTCATTTGTTTCATCTGAGTACTATCAGATACAAATGTAGTGTAAAGATTAGGGAGTGAGAGGCTTCCAGCAATAGCTGATGAGCTTGGTTCCTCTAGTGTTTTATCACTAGAGTATCCAATCCCATTAGTATTGTTGGTTCTAATGTTGCAAAGCATGGAAACAATTTTATTTTGATCAGCATTTGTGTTGCAATACTCTTTGAAAGCAGGAGAATGCTTAAGGGGTTTGCAACACATAACATATCCTTTCTCAAGATCTTTTGTTTTGACAAAATCTTTTTGAACAAGATCTTCAGAGTGATTTGCTTGCTTACTTAAATTCTCATAGTCTGCTTTAAGCTTTTCATACTTCTGCTGACTATTAAAGAATTTAAGTAAAGCCTTTTCAAGATGCTTGATCAATTTTGCTTTGGAGAGACGAGAGTATACCTGATTCATTCTTCTCTTGATGTTGTCTATGTTCTCAGGTTCTGACTCTTCATAAGAACTTGAATCTTCAGAGTCTGAACCATCTTCAGAACTTGATCCTTCAGCTCCTGGTGCTCTTTCAGATTCACCTTCAGAGAAGTTGTCTAGCTCATCCCAGGTCGTCATTCCTTTAGCCAGTTTTCCTCCATTCTTCTTGAAGTTGTACCATCTTTGAAGTTTTCTTGAAAACCTCTCAAGATACTCTTCATCAGGTTCTTCAACAAGATCTTCATGTTCCAATGCTTCCTTTCCTTGCTGCTTCTTCACTTCTCAACTCTTCTTTTTCTTTCAGAGCCAATTCATGAACTCTGAGTAAATCAATCAATGATTCAGGACTCATTGAATTGATGTCTTCAGTTTCCTCTATTGTATTTGAAATTTCAATCCAATTCAAAGGCAAACTATTCAGCATTTTGCTTACAAGCTCTATGCTGCTGAGTTTGTTGTTGAAGTCTTCAAGCTTGCTTGTGATAGCTTGAAATCTTAAGCTCATTTCTCCAATGCTCTCATTTTCTTCCATTCTGAACTCCTCATATTGATCTAACAGACCATTTACTTTTGCTCTCTGAATGCTTTCATTATCATCACTAGTGAAGCAAAAAGTAGTGGTTGTATATTCAATATTAGAAGTTTTTTCAGCCCCTGATGTGGAAGGATTTTGATTGTTGCTCAGATCTTCATTTATATTCAGTCCATCTTCAACTTCCTTGATAAGATCAGCAACTTCTTGATATAGCTTCTGCTTCCAATCATCCAATTTTTGAGCCATGGTGTTTTTCTCCTTAGGATCTTGACTGTCTCACTGTTAAGTGATTTCTAACAGAACCAGAGCTCTGATACCAATTGAAGGTGCGTGGAGAAAACACAAGAAGGGGGGGTTGAATTGTGTTTTAGATATTTAAAAACTTTTCAAGATATTTGTATCTATCAGAGTCTTTAAGCACAGCGGAATGATTAACACAACCAACTTGAATTTAAGAGAATGATGGAAGAGTAAATGAGAGAGTGAGAGAGTGAAAGAGACACAAGAATTATACTGGTTCCCCTCACAAAACGAGAGTACTCCAGTCCCCTTGCACTTCCAAGAGATTTCACTATAATCACTAAGATTACAATTCAAGTGCTCAAGCACATAAGCAAGAGACTTCTTTGCTCTAGGTCACACAAGACAAAGAGACTTCCTTGCTCTAGTCACACAAGACAAGAGACTTCCTTGCTCAGAGTCACACAAGACTGAGAGACTTCCTTGCTCATAGTCATACAAGACTAATAGACTTCCTTGTTCAGAGTCACACAAGACTAAGAGACTTCCTTTGCTCTAATCACTAAGATTGAGACTTTTCCAAATTACTCACGCAGGAGTAATACTAACTTCTAAGCTTAAAACTATTACAAGATAATAACTTCAGAGGCTTGAGCTAGTTTCTATTCTCACTTAATTCTGAGAGATATTTTCTATTACAATTCTTTGTTCTCACTTGATTCTGAGAGATATTTTCTATTGAGGTTCCTTAGTCATCAATTCTTTCTTTCATGTATATATATGAGTTGGAGAAAGATATTGAGACGTTGTAGAAATTCCCGTTGTAAATGGACAGCTGTAGCTTTTGAATATCCTTTGAACAAAGCCACGTCTTCTTCGTAGTTAAGCTTCACTTTTACTGTCTGTCCAAAATATAGTAATAAGGTACAACTGGCTCCTAGAGATAGTAGGATCACATCCTTTATGACCGTTGTAATTAGTTGTCCTTAAACAAATCATCAGGCTTGGTAAGAGTAGTTGATGTAGCCTTTCTGATGACTGGAGGAATTTCCTTTGCTTCTGATGAACCTTTGATGTCTTTGAAGTCTGATTGGTCTTGAATAAATGACCTCTGATAGTCCTTTGTAATTCAGCTTCAGAACGTCTTCATCTTCTAAATAACTCTTGACTAGCAGATAGCTTCTGAACTCTTGTAGGCATCTGAACGTCTCTGAGCTTCTGAACTTCTCTAAGCTTCTGAACTCTTGCAGACATTCTGATCATATTTGAGCTTCTGAACATATTTAGCTTCTGACCACGTTTTAGCTTCTGAACTCTTTCAGAGTGTAAAGATTCAGACTTCCATAAGGTTCCTTCAGAGCTTAAACCAAGTGTGCTCTTGATATAACTTTGGATTCTCCTGCACACTTAATTTAAACATTAGTAACATCAATTGTCCATTTAATACTTTGTTATCATCAAAACTCAAGGGTGTGTACTAAAACACATTTTGTTCCAAAAATCATCATACTATCTAATGAGATAACTATTTTCTCTCATAGTTTTATGGGCACAACAAAATTGTTTAAAAGGCCAATTTGTTGACATATAAAATTTATACTTATTCCAAGTTTACTGATTTTCACTTAACATATAATATAAGTTTTTCTAATTTAATAGCAACGTTCAAGTGCGATCGAACACCTGAGTGAGAGTGAAGTCCGAAAACAGAGAAGATGTGACTAAGAGGGATTATGAGAAAATGAGCTATGATTAATAGAGAGAAATACAACTGAAAATTATAGGAAGTTACAATTTGGTTTAACGCGACTAAGAGAGACTTACAAAATATATTTTGATGATTTGATATTACTGTTGTGGGTCTTCAATGTAAACTCAACACAAATATTAGTAATATAAGTAAAACCAAAATATGTTAAGTTAATTTATGCAGACTTATATGTTATAAAACTTAAACTAATACTAATATTATGTGTGCGATGTTTATTTTTTTATAAATTGACCTTAAACTAACTTTTAATTTAGTTAAAATTTTCAACTATTTTTTCCCGTGCTTAATAAAACATATAAAATATATTATTTATAAGTCAATAATTCTACAAACGCATTTTTACCCGTAATTGGCACGGGTCTGGATACTAGTAAAGGTTAAACACAAGGTGCACCTAGCTAAAAATATTTACAAACAACGGAAAAATTAAAAAAACTTCAAACATTGCATTTTTTTTATAAGCCAAAATTGAATTATAAGGAGTACAAAGTGTACTCAACCCTTACCATTTATACGAAAATGATTAGATGCTTTGAACGCAAACTAATAGATTGTTACGCACCAATCGGAAAATACAAAAGAGGTATTAACTCCTATACGACCTAGGGGTGTAAGAGGTTCAGAAAAATCCAATTAAACTGACGAACCAAACCAATCCAAACAAAAAAAAATCGATTTTTATTGTTTGGATCCAAAATCGAGCCGAACTAATTAAAAATTAATGTGGTTTGGTTCGGTTCTCGGATTTAGTTTTTAATAACCGATCGATGAACGGAACCAATATATTAATTTACCATTTATTTATTTATTATTAACTATATATATATATGTATATATATAAGGTAGAAGATTAATCTAAATTTTTCTTACATATATCTTTTCTATGAATAGTTGGCTTTTGGAAAACAACTAATTAAGTCACATAGAAACGTTGAATTAAATGTAAACATTAAGTGAAAATGTAGATATCTCATCAGAGGAACTATCTTACATTATTATCTGAGATATATATATATATATATATACACGATAGCAGAATAAAAAATGCAGACGAAACATCCGGTGCCCGTCTGTTCACATTTTTCATTTTGCTAACGTGTGTAAGAGATCAATCTTAATTTCTTTCCTAAATCTTAATTTACATAGAGATGTTCAACCCAATGTGAAAATTCCTAAATTGAAAAACATCAAATTAGCTAACATGTATATGAACATGTACAAATGCAAAATTCAAATAATCAATCGAATAAAAATATATGTATAATATGTTTGCTTGGCCAAGATCCAAGAGTATCTTTTATTTAAAGTGATCGAATATTTCATTCATACCATATTTTTAATTATAACAAAATGAAGAAATTGTTTGGTATCTAAGGGGGTGTTTGTTTCATCTATACTATATATAAAAAGGATACACCAATTTTTGGTGTGGACTTTTTATAATTCCTATTTTACCCATTTTGTGTTGTTTTTTTTTTACAATCTACCCTTTTGTATTATGTATCAACATAACTACCTAAAACTACCTCTCTTACAACTCCAAATTTGTCCTTTAAAAAACTTTCATTCAACTTAACAATAAAAAAACATAACTGCATTTTTGTGCAATTTTTTTTTATTAACAAACTCACAATAATATAAGACATGTCTTTTTTTTACATAAGTTAGACACAGGCAGGCGCTGCCTGGCCCGCTAGTGGTTATAAAAATGATTTCCGGGAATATGGAAGTTACAAAAATGGGTTCCCATGTTTGTTATAGAGTTAGAAAATTATTTCCTAGGTATAAAAGATTCCATAGAATAAAATAACTTCCCATTTTCCATCTTTTTATTCCCAAAGAAATGGGTGGGAATAAAATATTTCCATGTAAGTGTGAATAAAAATGAAGTAACCACCTAGTAACTATCCATATACCCCGTGTTTGCGAATAATCCCAGGAATATGGTAAATATTAACCAAACACTTTTTAAAAAAAAAATACCTAGGATTAAGATTCCAATTATTAATTCCTAGGAACATTATTCCGGAGCATAAATTTATCATTCGTGAAACAAACGCTCCCTAAATTGCTGATTGTGTCAAAATCAAAATATATAAATCTGGTATATCGATGCAATAACAATTAAATTATAACGGTGGTTTTCCTTGTAATTTAACAAAATACTAATAATAATATTGTACTCTACAACTACTAGAACCATATATATTACTTTGTCATCATTGATTTTTATCGGGAAGATCGAACATGAAATGTGAATCAGTAACAATTATCATTTCCCTACAATTCTTTGTTAAAGTAAATTTTATAAATTGTATAGTAAAAAGACAAAATTATTAGTAAAAAAGGAATAAAATATTAATCACTTAAGTATTAAGTATAGATAGTATTGTTTACCATGTAACTATTCTCTCAGGATCTTCATACATTTATTTATCAATAAACTCTTGACTCTTGAAAAACATTCTACTTTTTTTAGTATTTGATTTAGGGAGCTCAAGTCTAAACCAATTCAAATAAAAATCCAAACTGATCCAAAAAAATCGAAAATCGCAAATTAAAAAAATCGAATATTTTTGGATGTGTTTGAATATCCTTTTGTGAAAACTGCTAGATCGGATCGGCTTTTAGATTGATTTTTCAAAACCGATCCAAACTGAACCAAATCGTATACATATTTTTTTAACACTTATTTAACTTTTTATTAGTATGATATATTGCATTAACATATTAATATGATATATTGCATTTAGTATATATTTATATCTATTTTTTATTGTTACTTTCTAATACTTATTTCTTTGCTCAAACTCAATGTTTGTCTTTAGGTTTATTATTATTATTACACTAATTCAATTGAATCTTTTTTTTCTTTCAATTTTTTTCTATTCTTTCTTTTACTAAACTTTTACTTAATTTTTTTTAAAAAAAAAGAAACTTTTGCCATTTCATACGTCTATACGTATAACCAAAGAGGAATTTGATATAATTGAAAATTTTCATATTAATTTCTGGGGGTTTGTGTATAAAATGAAAACTAAATAACAAACATTTTTCTATTCTTTCTAAGCTTGTTATTGCTTATATTTTCGGTCATTTTTACATCAAGTTTGACATAAATAGACCACATATTCAGTAAATTACCAATCTCTTTATCAAGAGCTATACAAACACTGGTCTTCTTGCTTCATTTTATTATAGTCCCTGCATCTAAACAAAATATAAAACCTGTCGAATAGAAAAAGTTAGAAGAATGAGTGTAAGAGTTGACAAAAATATAGATTTTAAATAATTGAATATAGAAAAATTAAATTGACATTTTTTTAAAAAAAAATCAGAAAAAATTAAAAATTGACGTTTTTTTAAAAATAATAGAATTTTAAAATAAAATAAATTGACTGTCAATTATTTTTAAAAAAATGTCAATTTTAATTTTTCTTTTTCTGATTTATTTTAAAAAATTTCAATTTAATTTTTTGATCGATTAAATAAATTGACATTTTTTGTCAATTTATTTTATTTTAAAAATCAATTATTTTTAAAAAAATGCCATTTTTAATTTTTTTTCTGATTTTTTTAAAAAAGGGTCATGTTAACATGTGCCCTAAGGGAACATGTTAAACTACCTAAAAATAGAAATATAGCATTTAATAGATACAAAGAATTTAATGCTTATAATTGAATACACCACAAGTTCAATAAATTTTTTCCACATTTTACTTGTTAACATGTGCAACATGTTAAGGGCACATGTTAACATTCAATTTAATTTCTAAAAAAAGTAAATTGGCATTTTTTTAAAAAAAATCAGAAAATTGAAATTTAATTTTTTTTTATTTCAATAATTGAAATAAAAAAATAAAAAAGTTGACATTCTTTTCAAAAAATCAGAAATAATTTTAAATTGACATTTTATTAAAAAACATCCGAAAAATTTAAAACTGACATTTTTTTTAAGTTATTGATTTTTTTTTTAAAAAAATCAGTATTTTTTTATACATAACAATCTTTTTTTTAAATAATTGAATTTAAATTGACATTTTTAAAAAAAATAAAAAATTTTAAACCAGAATTATATTTTTTTAAATAAATTTCATTTTAATTTTTTTAAATACAATTATTATATGGCAATAATTAAGTTAGTCATAAATAAAATAAAAGCCACCTAGACATGCCTCATAAGCAAAAATGAATATTCAATATCCTAATTATCAATAGAGGGGGGTAATTGAAGGAATCTTCATATTGCAGCGGGTTATCCAAAAAACTAATTTTGCAGGGGGTAAATCAAAATTCGAACATTTTGCAGGGGGCTAAAACCCCATTTACCCAAAAATAAAAAATGGAGGGAAAAGTCATTCTGATATTTTTTTTTTTTAGGAGGGAAAAGTCATTTTAGATAAGAGAAAAAAAGAATGTCAAACAAACTGGAGCATATAAGGATTACTCTGTTTCATGTTTTTTTATATAAAAAACTAGATTAAGAAACTGTCATTGTTGTTTAATAAATCTTCTCGACTTTGTAAGCACTAAATCAAGAAGGTAAAATCTGAAATTAAAGTTGAAAAAGATATAGATTGTCAAACTTTGTATAGCCATAAACTTGGTAATTCTCATGTGACAGAAGAGATTTACTTTTGTCATCCTATTAGATTTTTGTGGGCCTTACACCTTTCCCGTTATACCCTTCTGCGTAGCGGACATTATAAAAATGAGAAATTTTTGGGAAATTTTCTAGTGTCGTCCGTGTTTGAACAAAATTGGTTCTGACAAGATCTCTAATGATCTATAAAGTTTTGATGATAACAAAGTATTATATGTACAATTGGAGTACTAAAAATTGCTTTGAAGTGTGCCAGAAATATAAAAGCAAATTATATTTTTAAGTGAAGATAAGTTCTGAAAGGTCTCAGAAGCATCTTGTCTGAGCAGATTCTGAAGGCTTTAGAAGCTCTGAGTGATCAGAGGCAAGCAACCCTTCAGAGGCTATAAGACGTTCAGAAGTCAGTTTTGCTCATCAGAAGCACTGAAGCTCTATGCATGAAAAATCCACTCAAGTGCCAATTTTGATCAGAATGATGATGCTCTGTTCAAAGGTATATTCCTTGACGTTTTGTATGTACATATGATTGAAGGATAATCATAGTACATCAACCTTATCTCTTAAGGTGGAGCGTAGGAGACATATATACTACCTTACTCTGTTTAACAAAACACTTTCCTTCAAGGACAAGGTAATGAAATGATTTTACTTCTTATGGAAAAGCTTTCAAATTCCACTACATCAAATAGCACATCCAAGATGGCAACCTTATCTACTACAACGATCATTTGCAAACGTCTATATTCTTCGTCTATAAATACAAGAAATCTTCGCAAAGGACCAATTAACACTCTATACTGAATATCTGCACTTTCAAAGAAAACACTTGCACAAGACTAAACACTTGTTTAAGTTAGAAGTCTCTTGCTTTGTGCTTGAGCAATTTGTGAAGTCTCTTGTTAGTTGTAACTTGAGCATTGAGAATTCTCTTACTTGTGTTCTTGAGCATTGTTTATAATCTTTAGTGATTATAGTGATCTCCCTTGGAAGTGGAAAGGGACTGGAGTACTCTCGATTTGTGAGGGGAACTAGTATAAATCTCTCTCTCTCTCTCTCTCTCTCTCTCTCTCTCTCTCTCTCTCTCTCTCTCTCTCTCTCTCTCTCTCTCTCTCTCTCTCTCTCTCTCTCTCCCTCCCTCCCTCCCTCCCTCCCTCCCTCCCTCCCTCCCTCCTTTGATATTGTGTTTTTTCACATCTTCAGTCCGCTACTTCTCCTACATCTATCACAGGTCTGCCAAGTGGTCAATTTTAATTGGTCACCTGTGCGGCCAAAATGTCTATAAAAGGATGCCTTCAGTTGGTGAGGTCTGACACCTCTCCCACTAAGGTTTTTCTGCTTCTTTATATGCTTATGCTTAGTTAGTTTAGTTTGTTTAATTTTGTTATTTCATGTATAAATGACCACAGAGTCATTCTTCGGATAATTATACCGCACCAATCAGTGTTGTTTAGTCACCATGATTGCAGGCATGACAATGGATGCCCATGGGTGAGGGTTTTGCAATACCCAAACCCACGCCCGAAACAAACACCCGAACCCGAACCCGAACCCAAAGGTTGTTTGGATGACAAATCAAAACCCACGCCCATTGGGTTAGGGTTTTTCCACCCAAACCTAAAACCCGTAGCTAAAACATTCATAATTAATTAATTACCTACGAAAACTCGGCCCGATTTTTTTTGGTAAAATGACAAAGTACAAAATATAAGCAAATGACAAAATAACATAGTTTAACATAGTTTGCAAATGACAAAATACAATACAATAATCTACTTAAGGTTAATTAGGTAATTTTTTTGACATTAATATACATACTTAGGGTTAATTAGGTAATTTTACATATAGTCGGGTGGGTGTATGGGTTTCGGTTGTGGGTTTGAGTGATCCCAAACCCACACCCATAATTTCGGGTGTCGCCCAAACTCAAACTCAGTCAACTCGGGTTTTGCCCGTTAACTTGGGTTTGGGTTCGGGTGGGTCTGTCGGGTTTGGGTTTTCCTGTCATCCCTACATGATTGGGTGCGGTATGTTAAACGACGAGGGACTTTTTTTTATCCTAATTGGGTATGGGATGACTAGCCGAAACGAGTGATAATACACTTGAAGTTGGAGCAACCAAGTTTACACTTACGACAACACAAATGGGAATTTTCCACGGTGATTCATTGAAATGTGGTAGTTGCCACGTTGCTGCAGGTAGGACCAAAGTCAAAATCAGTTAAATGTGGTGACGAATCATGTTTTAACACGTGAGAATTCTAACCTGCTGAAAATTTCAAAGAAACAATCAATCCTCGCTTCGGAGACAAAATTTCACAAGAGTAGGCTGTTAGTTTATTTTATTAGAAGTTGAGATTTTGGATGTAATATTTAAAAATTGATCTAATTTTTTTGTCTAATGTTTTAATAAAAAATATTATGATTTTAACTTCATTTTGCCTTTCTTGATTATGTGTTTTCTTGAGTTTCTGTCACAGAGACATCCAATACATTATTAAGTAACTGACACCCTACATAGGGTATCCGTCACTTAAGTAGTCACCCTACAACAACCAGCCCACTACTTAAGTAGTGGACTGGCTACAACCAGAAGCGTTAACCTGCAACCAGAACCAGTCTTTTGGACTTGTTATCTCGTCGAGAATTTTATTGATGTCGATATGCGTAATTATCCAAAAAAAGAAGCGATTATACAAACAAAATAAATTTCAAGGTTAAATATGTTTTTGGTCCCTATAGTTACCAAAATATATCATTACAAAATATGAAATTATCCAAAAAAAAACATAATTATTACAAAATAGAGACTACTGCGTAGCCCCACCACCATCGCCACCCCTCCTCTAGTACTGCTTTGCATAATTCGCAACATTCCAAATTTTCTGCACATCTTTCCTAGCTTGTAGCCCCTCTGGTAACTCCTCACACGACAACAAATCTTTACTATTCATGCTTGTGACAAGGGGTCCTTCCCTCTTAGCTTCCTCCTCTACAAGGGCCTCCTGTTCACACGACCTCGCGGTGGATCTCCTGGGGGCAGAGGCATGATTAAGGATGTCATATCTGGAAATACCACCTAATGTAACCTGGTGCAATGTACCAAGAATAGATAGCAGTGTCTCCTCACTCCTCTGGAGTCAACACCCAGTCCAAGTAATGGGTATAATGCACTGAAATATCATCCCAAGTGGCGATTGCATGTGCAGATAGAGATGGATCGCGGGGAATGGTCTATATATGACCGTACTGCCAGATAACGCTAAGGTAGGTGCATGACGATCATATATATGTCCACATCTGAGCCAGCCAGAGTAAAAGCAAATATCTTGTAATGGTCGTGTAGCCCTGTGGCTCGCATATGGGGCCAAGCTAATGTCGAAACCTAGTGTGTGATCAAGCATCATTCAACCAGAGCACAAATTTTAGGGAAGTGGTTATGGATCCAAACCTGCAAGTTAACAAATAATTACGTAACAATTGATTCACAATTAATTTATAAATTAAAAATTAATTAAAGAAATTACTTAACATTTAAAAATAGTTTTATTACCTGAAGCAGTGTCATATATTTTGTGTCGGCGCAATAACACCCCACGCATAATCTGCCACCAACTGCAAATCCTCAAAGTACCTCAAGTAGGCGAGGTGGACGTCATTCTTGCTCCTGTTGGCAAAAATAGTATATCCTACCACCCATAACAGATAAACTCTAAGGGCGTATTTCCAGTGCCTCTCAACAGACTCCTCATCCCCCTCCTAAGTGTAATCATCAAAGTGTTACAGATGGGTCTAAAAAAGAGCCTTCAAATAAGTCATCCTGGCATGGGCCCCTCCATGTCAACATTATCAAGCAGTGTTCCAAGTAGATCCACCATCAACAGAGCACCCTCTCTCCGGTCAGCAGAATGTGGTCCAAGAGTCGGTCCCCGATGGGGAGATGCAGCCACTACAGGAAAAAAAAGGCCATTTACTGGCGGCCAAAAGCCCTAAAAAAGTGGCCAAAACAGCAATAAGTAATAAAAAAAGGCCAATGTACTTGCGGGCAGAATAATTGCTTATAAAAAATCAACATTCTCCAAATTTGCGTTTATGCATTTATTTTATTTCTAGATCTAACATCGACGAGTTGAATTAGTGTTTGTAGTATTGCTTTTGATGCCTTTTTTGATATCTGATCTTTGAGAAGCTAGACTAATTCATTGAAAAACTCGAAGATTGTAGAACCTTGTTTTGTTAGTGTCTAAAAGTTCTCCATTTTTGAAGTTTAAGAGAGTTTGTTCTGCTAAATGAAGATTGTAAAGGATGTTTGTAGCTTCATCTTCTGCATCTACTTTGAAGCCAAAAGCAAAACCTTCAACATCATCATCATCATCATCAAGAATTGTAGCTTCACTTTCAAATTTTGTTGTTGAAGATGAAGAACCTGTATTGTTTTTTGTTACTATAGATGCCAATAATTCGAGTACAGAGTTTGAAATCATCTCACAAAAGAAAGCTTTCTTTCGACCAAAGTCATCTCACAAAGTTAGATGAAAAACTTGTATTTTTTTTTTGTTACTGATGATGAAGAAAGCTTTCTTTCTACCAAAATCATCTCACTCGTCTAACTTTGTGGCGGCCAGAGCTGTCACTAAGTTTTGGAACATTTTTCAACGGTTTGGGTCACCGGTAAGCTGCTAGCCAGTTCAAAAAAATTATTCGTGGCGGTTATGGCCACTTGTAAGTTGCTAGGCAGTTCAAAAAATTTATTTTTTTATTGTTTTGTGGGTTTTTTTCTCACTTTTGGTGGCTTAGGCTGTCAGAAACTTATTGGGGGCTAAAACCGCCAATAAGTGTATATTAAATCCGTCAATAAAATCAAGTATTCTTTTAGTGAGTAGACAGGACACGTCATCTATTGTCATTGTGATCTCCCCAGCCGGCATGTGGAAGCTGAAGGTCTCCTCGTGTCACTTCTCAACAAATGCACCAATGAGGCATGAATCTATATGCCGGTAGCCGGTCTTGGCGAGGTCTGCCAACCCAGTCACGATCATTCTAGACTGAAACCATTCTTCATCAGGTACCACTATATTGGACTGCCGAAGCTTTCTCCCGTGACTGACAGGGAAAAGTACCAAACGATGCTGCAAAGGAAATAAAATACAAATAACATTAAATAAATTATCATCACACAATCCACAACTAACAAATTGTATTAGTATGCATTATTTTGTTGACCCCAAAAAAAAATCTCAATAATTAGTTACTATCCTAATTCCTAACTAAGGATGTTAACAAGACTGAGAATTGAATATTTTCTCTCTCTTTTTCACCATCCAAAATACTCCTTATATTCATCTTAATTTTCCACTTGGAGGAGTATTTTTTCCCATTTCTATTTTAGCAGATTCGACAGTTTCCGAGTTGATCCATCAACATTAAAAAAAATATCAAAATTTTCAATCAAACTAGTCATGAAAAAAATTAAAGTTTAATTATAAAAAAAATAAAATTAAGACATAATAAACATCACATATAAATGAAATGTATATACATATTGTGTCAAAATACAATAAATAGAGTACTTGAATATACACATATAAATGACAAAGTCTCCGCAGAGCGAAAAATAAAATCTCTTCTTCATTCCCAAAACTCCCTCGGGAGAACTTTCTCCACCATCCTCATCTCTGCAACGAAAAATTCACCTTAATCGGACACCCAACCAGGACAATTCCTATAGAGATCTTCACTCACAAATACAACTAACATCCTTAATCTTAACAACTTTTAATTAACAACTATAAACACTAAATCTATATTAACCACAACACTTATCACTTTGTTTCCTAACTCATTCATCGCAACCACCTTAATATTCTGTACATTATTCCATATACCAATACTACTTTTCTTCCCATTCTAACTTATTGTTCTGTATGTTATTCCATTATACCAATCTAACATGACAAACATTGTAAGATGGAGTTGACTTGGGGTCTAACATGGCATTTTATAAAAATGAGAGATCAAATTGAAACACCATAAAAAATAAATGAGGAACCAAGTTACATATTTTTATTTTTATTTTGGTCTAGTAGCTTAGTGAAGAGACTCATATAACATAAGTGTTTAAAAAATGAAGAATTTGGAATTTTGACCCCTCCAATAATATATGTTCCTGGTAGCTATCAAGTGAGATACTCATACATGGCACACTTTTTACTCATGAGAGATTGATGTTATACCCTAATTTTTTATTTGTTTTTGTACAAAAAGGTTAAATAATAATATTCCATTAGCTAATTTTATTTCACTAAGTTATTTCGATCCAACGTAAGTCCAATAATATTCACCAAAAAGGAAAAACTTTGAGTCCAATAAAAATGCAAGATTTGGAATTTTTCTCTTTCCACCCCATATTTCTTCCGGCCTCCCTGAAATTCTAATTTTATCCTCATAAATAGTTTTCGGAAAATGTTTTTCAAAATTCATATTTTTTAGGAATCTATTTTTCGAAATAGACATAAATGTAGTTTTCAGATCTATTTTTTTTATTCACATTTCAGATTCTATTTTCTAAAAAGATAACTACTTCGGAAAACGTTTTCCAAAAATTCAAATATTTCGGAATGCAAAATCCGAAATTTCTTTGGAAAACATTTTCCAAAGCGATTTTGGAAAATGTTTTCTGAAATCCTGTTAACTGCGATCAGAATCGTAAATTTGCTTGTCTAACCTGATTTTTCATCAATTTCAATAATTTTTTATCCTATTTAATCAACATCAAAACATAATTCAAAATATAATTGTGTTGATGGATGTGAGTTATGTACACTTGCAAACGAGCAATATGTTTTGCAGCAAGAATTAATTAATTAAAAAAAATAACGAACATTTGAGAAGCTTGCGAAAGATAGAGATAAAGTTTGATAAATATTTTGACTAAAAAATTATCGAGACTGATAAAAAATTGGATTAGAACAGGAAATTTGTCAGTCAGATAACAAGATTTTGGAAAATGATTTCGAAAATCACTTTGAAAAATATTTTCCAAAGCAATCTCAAACTCTACTTGCGAAATATTTAAATTTTCGAAAAACATAATATGAAACATTGAAATGTGAATGAAAAAAATAACTACATTTAAGTCTATTTTGAAAAATAAATTCAAAAAAAATGTGAATTTTGGAGAACATTTTCCAAAAACTAGGAGGGCAAAATGGAAATTTCGGGGGCTAGAAATTTTTTGTGTTTAAAGAGAAAAATTCCAACATTTGTGATAACAAGTTAAAAGTATCAAGATCAAGATTACTCTTTCTTTTGTAATCTAACGACAAATTCCAACATAGTTTTTAGGTTTAATTAGTTTAATGGTCCCTTCAAGACATTTTAGGTTTCACAATGGTCCCTTAAAGAAAAAAAGGTCCAGATTGGTCCCTTAAAAACATCTCCGTTAGCCATTTTGGTCCCTTCCGTTAGTTTTTGGCAAAAAACGTTAAATGATGAACAAATACCACTGTTCATCTTCTTCATCATTCTTCATCTCTCTTGGGTCCCAGAAATTGTAGAAAAAAAAATACAAAAACTTCATCTTTTTCATTCATATCATAAAAAATAAACTCAAATCTTCAATCAACCTTCAAATAAACACAAAAAATTCATCTTCTTCCTCAATTTTTCATCATCATCTTCTTCCTCAATTTGTCTCTTCAATTCCATTTTTTGTCTCTTTGACCTAACCACCACAACTACTCATACCCCATCACAATCATCAATAATACTTAAGAGTTTTTGTTGGATTTGATGAAATTAAATTTAGAAAGTAAAGATGAAATTCAAGGTTGGGTTTGTTGGGGATTTGACATTTGGGATTTGGAGTTTTTGTTTGGAGATTTGAAATTTTGATAAAAGTTAAGAGTTTTGCAATTTTAGAATTTATTTATTTTTGAATTTGTTTTGAACTTTTGGGTTTCAATAATGATGAAGGAAGAAGATGAAACAAAAATTTGTTGGTGATGGTGCACTCTTAGATCTGGTGGACATGCAAAATCTAATGGTTGTTTTTCTTTCAAAAAGATCCAATGGTTAAGATTAAAAGATATATTGTGGTATATGGTGGACCACCCTTTAATGTTGGTCCAATTAATACATTTGTGGTTGATAAATTAACAGAAGGGACCAATGTGACAAACAGAGATGTCTTTAAAGGACCAATCCGGACCTTTTTTTTTTTAAAGGACCATTATGAAACCTAAAATGTCTTTAAGGGACCATTGAACTAATTAAGCCTAGTTTTTACCACTTCAATGAAATTAGCAATATTAATGGAGAATTTGGACTAAGTCATCTTAAGAATTCACTAATCTTGAAACCATTGCCACATAAGAGTTGGTAAGAGATGTGGATGAGGTTGAGAATGCTGGCCATATGAAAGACAAGTCAATTGTCAAATACTCTGAGCTAACTTTTATAGGCAGTGGGTAACAACCAACCATGTCCCCAAAAGGACCAACGCCACCATACTCCAAACCGTTGGATTGGACCACACTCTTCTAGCATTTGACTATGCCCTTATTTCTCCACCACTTATTTCCTTTTTTCAATCTCCACCACTTCATTTCCCACAAACATATTACTAATACTATAGTACATTTATTTTTTCATTTCCTTTTTAACATGTTAGTGCATTTTTAATATCACAGTAAATTTTATCGATGTTGATTGCAATATAAGTCTCACATTGTTAATGAAGAAAAAAAAGTCAAAAAAATTATATTGGAGAATTCTGACATTACTTAGAGAAGTGAATGATGGAGATCTCAATGCTATATATAGAGACCTCAAATTCTGTGATTGAGAGTGAAGTCTATGTGTTCTACCAATTTTCACATGGTGTTTATTTTCTAGTTGTCGGTTTTGACAACGATCGACCATGGTTTTTTCTCCGATTTTGGAATTTCCACATTATATTCTTTTTTCTTAACGACAAATATATTATTATTAATATTTAGATCTCTGCACAAGACGAACAAAGACCGGTAAAAGAGAAACTACAAAACAAAAGTGCCGAATATAAGCGGAACACTAATGAAAATACCAAAACAAACACCACCAAATAGAGTTCTACTTCTAATCTCATTCCTAGAAAGACACTTCTTCAGCTTTCAAACCATCAGAGAAGACATCAACCTGACATATAAAGATATTAGACACTAACACTCCTGATCTCGAATCAAAAGAGATGGGCACATCAGAATCCAAAAAACAGCTCTTCAAGTCAAAAGTTGATGGGGCAACGATAGAAAGAGAACTTAGGTAGATAAGTTTCAGCTCGTAAACCGCCTCCAAACAATCAACACCAATATGATAGAGGTCAACTAGATACAAAGAAACTTGCAAATCTCAACAGATTTGCAAACCATCAGAAACTCAAAAAGAATCCTACAAATCTCAATAGATTTGTGAACAGTCAGAGAATAAAGTATCTTAGAGAACCAATCACACACAACATCAACCACACACCGACGTCCGACGGTGCTAGATCCAAACACCACCATAACACAACCTCCAACAACAACCACCACCACCCCATCTCAACACCAACAATCCCCAAACGGCCACATCACCACCTCAACACCTCCAACACCTACACCATCTCAACACCATCAACTACCAGAACGACCACAAACACCGTCAACCTCTAGAACGGCCAAAAATCACCAAACCGCGTTGACACCAAAACCACCACCCTTAACCTACTGACCCTCGCAAGCAAACACCTCGTTATATTCTTGTGTTGTGATTACGTTTTTTTATTTTCTGTATGTCTATTTTTTCCAACAAATTTATTGTAATCACAATGAGTGTGATGATCACAAATTCATTGTAATACTAAATACACACTTAAACTTTCATAAGTAATAAACTTAATTTAAGTTTTTAATTGAATTATTTATTTTCTGAATTTGTATAGACCCATGAGCAAGTCTTTCATAGGCATAACTATTATTCAGATTATTGTATAAACATAATATCCACGTTGGAATCGAATTACAAGAAAAAAAATATTATAAAAAAAAAAGAATTAAAAGAAGAATAGGCGCCAATATTAGAATATATCTTATCTTATCTTACTACTGTTATGCAAGTCCTTCAATTTTGAGTCACATTAGATTCAGACTTGAAAATAATGTTTGTCTATTCACATCACATTAGATCAACACATCACGAAACTAATTTTGTGTTGCATCTCTCTTTAGTGTATCATCATTAAATTTTTAATTTCCATTCTGCACGGCAGAAGCGAGATAGCTAGGGAATTAGGGTCCGTTTGACCCCACTTTTTTAGGTCTCAGAAGCTGACCAAAGGTTAAAAGTGAGAATAAGAACTTTTAAAAAAAGAGCAAAAGTTGTTTGGTAATTGTTATTTTTTTTAGCTTCAAAGTTACTTTTAGTTTTAATCTAAAATTTGTTTGGTAAAATATATTTTTTTTAAAAAAAGATATTGTTTACGTAACAACTAATAATATTTAAATGAAAACAAACTAAAAAACAAAAAAAATAATAAAAAGAGTCTTCAGTAGGATTCGAAGCGTGATCATTGCAAAAAAAACTCCAGATTTTTTTTTCAAAAGTAAGTTTCAACCTATTTTGCACATTGAAAAAAATCTGCTTTTTACGGTTAAGAGGTTTATTAAAAATGTGGTTGTCCCAACTTTTAATTAAAAAGATAATAAAAAGCTAAAAAAAAGTCGGGCCAAACGATGCCTTAGTCTATTCCAAATGAGAAATGATATTTGGATGATTAATTTTTGAGTGAAATATCAAACACCCTCTTGGAATTTTAAAATTTGTCAAATACCCCATGAAATTTAGAAATAGACAAATGTCAAGTCATAGGAATAATTGATTAGGATACACATCACAAGGGATAATTGACTACAATTTGCAAAACCAGTGGGCTAATTGCTTTAATTTCAGTCAATTAGCTCCATGATTTTGCAATTTTTAGTCAATTACCCTCTTGTGACGTATATTCTGATCAATTACCCCGCATTTGACGTAGCACGTATGCAGTTAATAGTCACGTTTTCAAAATAGATGGAGTAAGCGGAGTATGTAACGACCCGTTTTTTATATTATTTGATTTGTGTGATTTATTTATTATTTATTCCCTTATATGTGTGAATTATTTAACTGTCATATTTGTATTATTTAATTAGCTTATGTGGCATAGAAGTGAATGGTGTAAATAGTAGTGTAGTGATTTTAAGAGGTGCAATTAGTATATTGGGCTTTTTGGTGGATTGGGCTTAGAAGAGGTAAGACCTAGGTATATAAACTTAAGTTAGAAAGAGAACGTCATTTCTCATGGTTTTGTGGAGGAAGAAAGAGAAAGTCTAGAGAAAAGGGGTAAAGCTTAGAGGTGAAGAACATAGAGGAAAAGAAAGGCTTGAAGGTGGAATTTCTTGAAGAACAAGAGGTAAGAGTGTAGATTTATATAGCTCATGAGTGATCAAGAGGGGGGAGAAATTACATTTCTCTTAACCCAAACCCTCTCACACATTTTTCTTTGGAAAAGGGGGAATTTTTATGAATCAATATGAATCAAAATGAGAATTTTTCTGTTGATTTCGTTTTATATATGTATTGAGAGGTTGAAAGTACAAATTAATGGTTTTGAAAATGGGAAATTATGGGTGTTTGTGTAGATTTATGTGGTGTATGATTTTTTGAGAAAAAGCGTGATAAATCTTTGATTATTGATGATTGAGGTGTTTTTGTGTGTTATAAATTGTACTTTTATGTGTATAAGTGTGTTTATAACTTAAATGAATCACCTTTTCGTAACTTGAACATGTTTGGATGGTTTTGATGATGATTTCGTGGGAAACCCGAAACAGAGTATGCAATTCTGGACATACTCGCTAGGCGAGCATGTGGTGAGAGGTAGCGACGAATTCGCTTGCTGTCGCCAGGACTAGCCAGGAAGTCTGGGAGCTTCTAGCTTGTGCTCGTTAGGTGCTCGCTAGGCGAGTGGTAGCGAAGACAGTCAGATGTGATTTTATTTTATGATGATTTTGAGACTGATAATGGTTTAATATATGAATCAATGTATTCTTATGATTATAAATGATTGATGATGATGCTTATAATATAGTTAATAAGTATGAATGAGTATGTGATGATGATGTGTTTGGATTTGTTATATATATATATATATGCAAATGATTGATGAATGTGATGATGAATGTATATCTACATGTGATATGTTTATATGCAAGTGATGTGAAACCAAATGATAGCTGAGATTATGATGAATGATGGGTCATATGTTGATGTTTGTAAAATCATGCATTCATGAGTCAATAGCCGAGGATGGACTTGTTCCACAAATTCTAGCCGAGATTATAGATGAGTGGATTTGATATCCAAAAAGTGACGAGAATTGGTACCACTTGCATATAATGAGTGTCTAGGAGACATTACATGAAGATGACATTAGTTGCATTAGGAAGGTGTATGTAATTGATATATGTGTTATGTGTCGGTAAATGAATATGTGCGTATTGGAATTGAGATATATCATTGCCTTGCTTATTCATGAATGAGATGATATATATGTATATGAGATAATTGAGTAGAGTAGATATATGATTTACTTATTGCTTATGAATTAAATGTTAGTACCTTACTTGCATTTATATTTTGTCGGTTATATATATCTAACTCTCTGTTTTGTGTGTTTGCGGATCGCTTAGTGATCCAGATTCTCAGGAGGAGGATATTTCCTGTGCTTAGGAGTTCTTGTGCTCAGTACTCGTCTAGTACAACCGTGGTGAGGAGTCGGCTTGTCTACTCCTTTAGTTTTCTAGTAGTTATGTCCCGTTTTGCTCTAATAGTGTAACACCGAGTCGAGGAGTCTTTGAACTTGTGTTATCCTATAATTATTTTGTATGACTTTTATTTTGGAGATTGTATGAGGCTTATGCCAAATATTTGATGATGTTGTGAGCTAATTAAAGATGTATGAGCTTGAGACTTAGCTATTGATCTTTATATAATGATGAACTATATTATGTTTATGAAATGTTTCCGTTGAATGCGCAATTTAATGAGTATGCACTTTGATTTTCTTAGTGATGAATGTTTTATTTGAGTAAATTTTATAAAGTGTACCATCCTATTTGTTTTACTTGTTATATTCGTGGTTTAGTTTCGAATTTTCGGGTAGAAAGGTTAGGGTGTTACAGAGCAGATGACAATTTGATTGACGTTTTTCAATTTCATGGGGATATTTGCCTATTTCCAAATTTTATGGGGGTATTTGACAAATTTTAAAATTTCAAGGGGTATTTGACATTTCACTCTTCATTTTTTAACAATTGTTGGACAACTTTCTTTCTGTACTCTTATTATATTTTTATTTTCTCTCCTCCTTTTTGTTGTCTTTATTGTTTTTGTCTCAAAACAAGAAAGAAAAAAGTAGTCCAAAAAGTTCTCCCAAAATTAGTTGTACAAATATCACTACTCAAATACAAACTAACATATATTCAACGTGACGGCAAAGGGGATCCAACCTATTGATTTATAAGATCACAACCTCGGTCAGTACCACCCATCATGTACCCTAGAGGTTGCATGGGTCTACACTTTATTTCTACACAAATCAAAATTAGTGTTCAAAACTCATTATTATTGATCAGTATTATCGAGCATAAACTCAAATAAATCACAACAACATTAACCAATTTTTATAAAAATCAAAACCCACGATTGATTGAAACCTACAAAGTATTAAGAAACATTCTAACACTTACAAGTGCGATTGAAAGAGAGTTAAGATCCTCTCCATTTTTCCTCTCCATTTTTCCTTTCCATTACTATAGTTTTTAATAATTTTCAAATATATATTAAATAGTTGGCCCCACTAAATATCACATTTTCTGGATGACGGCAAAGATTTGGGTTTGGTGTGATGGCCGTACTTGAAAATTTGGTTAAAATTGCTAAAAAATAATCAATTAACTAATTTATTTTAGGGTAAATAGGGTTTTACCCCCTGCAAATTTTTTTTTTGGATTAACCCACTGCAAAATGAAGATTCCTTCAATTACCCCCCTCTGTTGACAACTAGGCATGAAATATTCATTTTTGATGATGTGGCATGTCTAGGTGGCTTTTATTTTATTTTTGATTAATTTATTTAAAAATAAGAAAAAAAACTAAAAAGTAAAAAAAATTAAATTAAATTATTTTTTCTGGTTTCAATTTTCTGATTTTATTTAAAATTAATGTCAATTTTTAATTTTTTTAAAAATTCAATAATTTTAAAAAAATGTCAATTTTAAAATATTTTTTGATTTTTTTTTAAAAACGTCAATTTAAAAATTCAATTATATAAAACAATATTCATTTATAAAAATTTTGATTTAATTTTTTTCCTAGTTCCAATTTTCTGATTTTTTTTAAAAAAAGTCAATTTTTAATTTTTTTTAAAAATTCAATTATTTTAAAAAAAAATCAATTTTAAATTGATGTTCTCATTTTTTCAAAATAAATGTCAATTATTTAAAAAAAAAGATTTTCATTTAAAAACAAAATTCTGATTTTTTTTAAAAAATGGCAATTAATTTTTTTTAAAAAATTCAATTATTTAGAAAACTGTCAATTTTTAATTTTTTTCCTGATTTATTTTTTAAAAAAATGTCAATTTTCTGATTGTTTTTTAATAAAATGTCAATTATATTTTTGAAAATAATTAAATTGACTACCTTTTTTTAAATAATTGAATTTTAAAAAATAAAATCTAAATAAAATAGAAAAAAATGGAATTACTTAAATTGACTATTTTTAATAGAATTTAAAAATAAAATAAATTGACATTTTCTTATAAAAACAAAATCTGAAAAAAATTAAAATTGACATTTTTTAAAAAAAAATCAGAATTTTTTTAAATGAATATTTTTTTTATATAATTGAATTTTTAAAAAAAAATCAGAAAATATTTTAAAATTGACATTAATTTTAAATAAAATCAGAGAAAAAAAAAATTAATTTAATTTTTTTTCTTATTTTTAAAATAAAATGTCAATATTTTTTAAATAAATTAATCAAAAATAAAATAAAAGTCACCTAGACATGCCACATCATCAAAAATGAATATTCCATGTCTAGTTGTCAATAGAGAGGGATAATTGAAGGAATCTTCATTTTGCACGGGTAATCCAAAAAACAAATTTTGCAGAGGGGTAAACCAAAATTCGCAAACTTTGCAGAGGGGGTAAAACCCTATTTACCCTTTTTTTTATCTAGCTAACTTCTAAATAAAAATCAGAGTAAATTATGGTTAAAAATCCGAAAAACTCCACTCAAGCTTTCCGTATGGTAGTTAGCTTCGATAAACTTTAAGGTGCTGAAAATTTATGGGGCTTAATGGGTGTAATTCTGAAAAGTGATAAAATTGATATTTTGGACGGTTTATGAGGGGTAGAGGGATAATTGTAGGGTATGTGGGGTAATTTTTCTGGGATGCCATTATTTGTAACTGCATGCAAAAAACTAAACAGTATGTAAATTACCTCATTACAAACAAAAAGCTAGTACATCATTATTTTATTTGCATCTACCTGTTACGTAAATTTCCTCTTTTTCGTATCTTTAATTTCTTAATTAAATATATATACTAGTATCTATAACATTTTAAATCAATATACTAAATTTGTCCCCTTGATCTTTGGAATGATTTGAAAATTTGAAATTAAATCCAGCAATTTGTCCCCATTTTAGATGAGCCGCATCCCTAATTTAAATTAATTAACAATATTGTATATCCCTGAATTTAAGTGAAACATATAATTTAAATTATAAACATACTTTTTCTGACAAAATAAATTACTACACATACATAGTATAAAATATTATTAAATCATATACAGATATAATTTTATTAACTTTTAAAATACAACTAAAAATTTACTTGCTATCAATGACCAATGAAAGTGGGATCTAGCTGAATAATATAACGATTTCAATCCAATATTCAAATTTTGATCAAAGGAATTGTGTACATCTAACATCCGATGCCTAAAATAAATTATACTATTAATCAAGAGAATGTATAGAAAAAAAAGGTTACATACTGTTATGGACTGGGCTCAATGCTCACCCAAATTCACTCTTGCTAGGATGCCGGGCACGGCCCACTAAGGAAATGGGTCAGTTACGATCCACTTGTCCAGCTATCCACGTGTTCCACGGAAAATTATTTTTTCTACCCCTACATTTATCTCTTTACCCCAACATATTTTAAAATATTCCTGATCTTTACTTTGATCAGAGTCGACCAGACGGTGGTGCACGGCGGTTTGTGGTTCCGTTTAGTCCAAATGTGCCCGAAGGGGGTTGTGTACCTGCAGACACTCCGACACTCAAGTCAGTTGAGGTGAAGTGAAGATTTTCAATATAGGAGAATACGTACCTTTTGCAGTTGTGAGGTGCTCTATATATATAGCCCCAGCGCTTGGCCAAGGCCGTTGATGGGCAGTTAATGTCCATCAATGGCTGTCGGAAAACGGCTGAGGAGTCGTGATGACCATTAAATGCTCATCATTCCGATGTCGGGCGTTACGAATCGCAGGGGAGACGTACGTTGACCAACGGTAAAGTGGATTTGGGCTTGTGTTTTGGGCCTTGCTCGACAGTCCAAAAGAGGGAGTCCTCGACGCGTTGGGCATTTAGGCCCAGTCCAGAACAAGAGCCCCCCAAGTCGTCATGGTCGGGCACGAGGATGATGACTTTAGTTGGTCGTAACTCTGGTACTTAGGCTAATAACGTTGAAATTTTGAACCCTTAGCTGCGAGCATAAGGTTGTGTCGAGGATGCTTGTAACCCTTTGTTGCCCGTTGGGGGTCCGTGATTTGCGAGATTGTCGAGGACGTAAATCCGGACATTAATCACGAGTCCATGATTATCGGCATTGATTTCGCGCATCGTTAACCCGACCAAGATTTTCGTCGCGATTTTCTAGGGTTTCGACGAAGATCTGCGCGATCAGAGGATGTGACTTTGAAGGGACAAGCCGCTTCGTCTTCTTCTGCCACGTGTAAAGGCTACGGAGATAACACTTGAGTGCCTACTAAAGTTTTTTGAATTACGAGGACGTTCCTCAACCGTTAGATCTTCGCGCCTTTTGGTTTTTGTGATGATTGGATCTGGTGCGTTGGATTATCTTTCATCGCAGTCTTTGGATCGACACAACGGTTCAGATTTGGATGGCACCCCAATTCTTCAAGCAGGTGCGTCCGTTGGGGATTCTCCTATATAAGGAGAAGTGGAGGGATTTTTTCAAATCCTTCTCATTCTTCAACCATCCAACTTCCAAACTCCGGTTTTTCTCTCAAGCTCTAGCGATTTCCAACGATTCGATCCAAGTTTCAAGCTTTTTCCTCCGATCCAACTCCTTTTTTAAGAACAAGTAAGTACTTTTGGTCTTCTCTTCTTCCTTTATCTCTGTTTTGGTAGGATTTAGGCCTGTTTATGTTTTCCTTCATGTGCTGTATTGTGATGCTTTAGATATGGTGGTTGAGGGCTGTAAGTGGCGGTTATCACCCCTTCCCTCCCACGAAAGGTTAGGTTTTAGTGAAAACTATCCCTGATTTGGAGGTTGCTGGCGTTTTCGCGCCTTTGCAACTTCATTTTGGGTTTTTAGTACATGAGAGTGCCGGGCATTCATAGTATGCTTCCGAGCACTCATGCATCTAGAATCCTCGAATGTTTGGGGTTTTTCTTAGAATTTCCCAAGTATGTTTTATGTGTGATTCGAGCATCCGTAGGACATTCCCGGGGATTCCCGCACCAGGGTCCTCGTATGTTTGGGATTTTCCTTTAGAATTTTCCTAGGTATGGTTTATTCGTGGTTCGTCGACCGTGACCCTCGCCCCTTCACTTGGATTTGCGATGGAAGGGGTGGATTTGATGTTTTTTGGGAATATCGAATTCATTCGTTTCCTCTTCCTTTTCAGGTATCATGGCCGACGAAGTCCAACGAAAGATTCCAATTGAGGACAACATCGACTGGGTTGCCGATGATCCGAGAACGATGCCCAGTAAGTTTGAATTCGAGGAGAACTTCCCCGAAGACTTATTCACGGATATCGAGATTTCCGGCCACGCGAACTGGGAGGTTCAAATCCCCGGAGCTAGACAACGGATTTGCTCCACGTTCAAGAACGGTGGATTTCCCATGTATCAAATAGCTTTCGAGCATATGGGTCTCCGTCTGCCCTTTACTGATTTAGAGGTGGCGATTTTCAACCACCTAGAATTGTGCCCATCTCAACTCCACCCCAACTCTCTGGCTTTTATTCGTGCCTTTGAGATCGTGGAAGCACACCTACAGTTGGCGCCCACCATCTCCCTATTTTTTCATCTCTTCGGCATCCAACGTTCTCGTCCAAGAGGGAATATGACGGATAAATGTGGATGGGTGTCGTTGAACCAACACAAGAAGTTCTTCGAGATCTTCGAGGAATCGCTGTGGGGTTTTAAGGACAAGTTGTTCGTCGTATGCCCCATCACTTCCGAAGGTTGGAAGACCATTATTGTTCGGGGGCCAAAGTTGGACGACGAGAGGAAGGTAGTGCTCGGCCCAGATGGCAAGCCTATCGAAGTTGATTGCGAGCGCTTTCCCTTCTGCTGGTCGATGAAGCATTATGCGCGGGAGGCGAAGAGTTTTACATTTAAAAAGGGAGTTTTGTCCAAGGAGGAGCTTGCCGACCTGAAGGCATTGGAGGATTTTGTAGAGGAGTTCTCTCCGAGCTTATAGGAGGATAGAGAGGGCAATCCCATTTGCGAAGAAGAGGGTTATCAACTGTCGTCCAAGAAGTATATCAATATTAAGGCGCTGTTAAAGTGCGCGACTAGGACAGAAGCTGAGGATGTACTCCGTATGTTGTCTATTTATATTTCGTAGAATTGCTCGAACTATGTGATATTTGCTCGTGTGCTTTAGTTTCTCTTGCGAGTTTACTAATTGCATCTTATTTTGTTTCAGGTGAAATGAAGAATACACAACTCACCCTCCGCAAGCTCCAGGCTGAGAAGAAGCGACAGCTCGGTTCTTCTTCCTCGACCCCTAATGCCTCTGGGCAATCTTCCCCTTCACCGTCCATCGAAGTGACGGGGGAAAGAAGTGTTGCTGAGGAGGTCACTGGTGATCTTAGGCCACCCAAACATACTCGGGTTGAAGGAGGTGGGAGTGTGGTGTCTGGTCCTCATAAGTTGATTCTGGGGAAGGCGGCGGCGGAGTTTGTCTTTCCTCCAGCTATGGGCCATGATTGCCTGTTGGACGGGAAAACCGTAGTAAAGATTTCAGATGCCGACCAGACCATCTTGGCGTCCATGGGACTGGAGTCTCAGGAACGTGGTCGCGGAATCCTCTTGGAAGTGGCCACTTTCTTGAATGGCCGGGAGTGCAAGTACCTGAGGGAGAGAGATGATGCTCGGGCACACGACAAGGACTTTGGTGAACATCTGTCTGTTGTTGAAAAAGATCTCGCTTCCCAGACCAAAGCTTGTGCGGATGCTGAGGGGAAAGTGACCAAGCTGGAGAAGGAGCTTCACGACGCCAAGGACGAGGAGGGGAAGTTGAAGGAGAAGGTGGCTGAGCTCGAGGAAAAGTTGTCCTCTCTGACTTTAACTTCCACTGCTGACGAGGAGGAAAAGAAGCTTGATCCGACGGCAACATATGCTAAGTTTAGCCGGGCAGACCTGATCGCCAAAATATATGAAGTTGGGGATCTGCAGTTAGAGGTTGCTTCCTCCAGCTTCCAAAATGCATTGGCCCAGCTCTAAGTCTTGAATCCGGGGATCCAGTTGGTGACTGATGGTCTGGACGAGCTTAAGGAGGTGCGTGATGGTCGGATTGCCACTCCTCCCCATGAAGAAGAATGAATTGTACTTTGTATGTTATTTTGTAAAATTTGATGTCGGCGTTATGCTCTCCATGGCTTTTATTTGGCGTTTGTTCGCCGTTTTTTTTTTGTAATATCATGACAATTGACCCCTTTGTGGTCGCCCATCTATTTGACTGCCCGACATTATGTTTTGCAATTTGTATTTACTTTATTTGTGGGTGTTTACTTTAACTTGTCAATATATGTTTGATTATTGCCCTGCGAGTTCGACCATTTAAAGTATGCGAGGATACTTTTAAAACGATGCTTGACTCTTACTTAGGGTTTTAACTTAGTATATTTTAGACGTTCTATTCGCTAGGTAGATCATCCCTTGCGCTAGTGCTCGTCTATTAGTTACGGTTGCTTCTTGATATCGTGGATCATAAGCACCGTTCCCGAGCAGTTTGTGGAACTGCACGAGTGTTTGGCTGGCTCCCAAACTAGAGTCGAGGAAAGTTTCTTCGTTCAAAATTTTTCCTCGCAACATTGAACATCCCATTGCGAGCTGGGCGTTCTGCCGAGCATGTACTAAGCAACGATGGGGCTCGCATGGAGTATTCCCTTGTTGAGCATGGACGTCAGCATTAGAGCTAAGGTCGAGCTTTTTAAGTTTTAAGATTCCTGCCCGTACCTAGGCATTCCTCCGTTGTATAGGCGCGTCTCCTCGGCGGGATTTGCATCCTTCGTTAAAGAGCATGTTGAATTATGCTGTTTTTAACTATAGTATTGTTTCAGCTTTTCGGCATTCCACGTGCGAGGGATTTCTTTGCCGTAGAGGTCTTCGAGGTGGTATGCTCCATTTTCTGTTTTTGCTCGGACTCGATATGTTCCTTCCCAATTAGCTGCGAGTTTCCCTTCTCGAGAATCTTTCTAGTTTCTTCTTAACACCAGGCTCCCCACCTCGAATTCTCTTTTGATAACCTTTTTGTCGTGCCGAGCAGCTATTTTTTGTTTGAGGGTTGCTTCTCGTAGGGAAGCCCCTGTTCTGAGTTCCTCGACGAGGTCTAGTTCCTCTCTCAGTAACTCGTCGTTTATCTCCTCTTCGTGAGGATATTCAATCCTCGGGGATGGTTCTCCTGTTTCCACGGGGATTACTGCCTCTGTTCCGTATGTTAATCGGAAGGGTGTTTCCCCGGTGGTAGAATGTGGAGTGGTTCTGTATGACCATAAGACGTTGTGCAATTCCTCGATCCAATTTCCTTCAGATGCGCCCATTCTTCGTCTTAGTCCTCGTAATATTACGCGGTTAGCTGCTTCAGCTTACCCGTTAGTTTGAGGATGCTCGACAGATGTGAAGTGTTGGGTGGTGCCTATTACGGCGAGGAATTCTTGGAACCTTTTGTCCGTAAACTGTGTTCCATTGTCCGTTACCACTACTCGAGGAATTCCAAACCTTGCGAGTACGTTTCTTTTGAAGAAACAAAGTATGTGGGCTGCGCCGATTTTTGCGAGGGGTTCTGCTTCAATCCATTTGGTGAAGTAGTCCACGGCAACTATGAGGTATTTGACTTGCATTGCAGCTGTTGGGAAAGGACCGAGGATGTCCATTCCCCACTAGGAAAATGGTCACGGGGAAATCAAAGTTTTCAGCTCGTTGGCTGGTGCGATGTGCATATCCCCGTGTCTTTGGTACTTGTCGCATTTAAGGATATGGTCTTTAGCGCCGTTTTGCATCGTCGGCCAATAGTACCCTGCCCTTAGCGCTTTCCTTGCCAGAGATTGTCCACCAATATGTTGTCCATTTATCCCTTTGTGGATTTCTTGCAGGTTGAATTCCACGCGCGTTTCTTCCACACATTTGAGCAATGAGATTCAGAATCCACTTCGATATAGCTTATCGTCGAGCAAGACGTACGAGCATGCTCTTTTTCGAATTTTTGTTGCTTCTTTGGCGTCTGCGGGCAGCGCGTTTGATTTCAGGAAGTTGTATACCGGGGCCATCCAACTTTGGTCATCGATAGCACAGATGTGCATGACTTCTATTGCTTTCTCGATGCTCGGCTTAGTCAATGTTTCCTGAATGAGCGATTGGTTCCCGCTTTTTTGCGTCTTGTGCTCGCCAGTTTAGAAAGGACATCCGCTCGTGCATTGTGTTCTCGAGGAACATGTTTCACTTCTGTTTCCTTAAACTTGGCGAGCTTCTTTTTGATGAGGTTTAGATATTCGAGGAGTCGTTCCTATTTTGTCTGATATTCTCCTTATACTTGAGATGCTACCAGCTGCGAATCTATGAATATTTTGATTTCCTTGGCCCCCATGTCCTCGGCTAATCTCAACCCTGCTAGGAAAGCTTCGTACTTAGCTTGGTTTTTCGTCGTTGGGAACGAAAGTCCGAGGGATACTTCTATTAGGACTCCGTCTCCGTTTTCGAGTATGATGCCCGCACCGCTTCCTTGTGAATTTGAGGATCCATCGACGAAGATGGTCCTTTTATTCTTTTCGAAAGTCGTCGACGTTGTCATTTCGGCGACGAAATCGGCAAGTACTTGGACTTTCAAAGCCTTTCTACTTTCGAAGCTTATGTCGAATTCCGCAAGCTCTAACGACCATTTCAACATCCTTCCGACCATATCTGGTCGCGCCAATAGTTGCTTTACAGGTTGATCTGTCCGTATGACGAGGGAGTGGGCGAGGAAATAGTATCGATGTTTCCTCGCAGCCATTATTACTGCTAGAGCAATTTTCTCTATTTGCAAGTATCAGAGTTTTGGTCCTTGCAGTGCTCTGCTTACAAAGTAAACAGGCTTTTGCCCTTGCTCGCACTACAAGAAAATTGTCACTTTGCGACACTTGCATTGCGACAATTTGGCAAGAACCGTTGCAATGTGCATAATTTTAAAATTTTGCAACAGCTTATGCGACACTTAAGTCAACCGTTGCAATACTTTGGCTTAACATTGAAATTTTGCGACAGTTATATAAACTGTTTCATTATTTTGGCTATTGCCGCCTAGTGAAAATTTTGGCTCCTTCTCTAATAAATCAAAATTTGACTCAATATTATTACAAAAAAAAGAAAAAGAAAAAAGAAGAAACAAACATTCACCTAAACACACGGTTTATCAAAAAAAACTCACGAACCCTAAATTCCTATATCCCTAAAACACGATCTCCGTAGTCTTCTTCAATCTCTTCGCCAAAATCCCTCAATTACTCTCTCAATCTCGTTCTCTCAAACCTCTTCATCGATGTCTCCAAAGAGAAATCGTTGCCGTCCTGTTCTCTTCTATCTCTTCACCTCAAATCCCTAAATTACCCTTTCATAATCGTTCCAACTCCAGAAATCGTTGCTGTCATGTTACACGTTCAGGTTTGTTTTCCCCTTCTTCCTCCTTCCCTTTGAGCATGTTTTCAAATCGTTGATGGAATTGGTTCACTGTGTTCCTCTGTTGTGTTGTTTCTGCTACTTTGCTGGTGTTTTTTCTAGATTGTTTTATGCTTTTTAGGGCCAATTTGTTGTAATTCTGATGTGTTGTTGGTAGTTTTGCAGTTTGGTTTATAGTTATGCACTGGTGTGGTTTTGTGTCCTTGTTGGGGTGTTTTGGGTGGTCATTTTGTGGTTTGGTGATTTTGGTTTTTGTTTAGTTATTTTAATTTTGTGGTCACCTTCTGTATCTATTTGTTTAGAGACTTGTTTATCTTTGCTTTTTGTATCTATTTTTGTTTCAATGTTTTTTCTTGCTATTGTGATGATATTAAACTCTATCTCAGTGGCCTAAACTTACATGTTTTTAAAGAAGATCTGAATTTGAGAATCTTGTTATTCAATTTTGTCGTTCAATTGCTTAGGTCCAATTTTGTAGATCTCCTTTTTGAATAATGAGTTGTTTCCTTTGCTTGTCAGTGCATCTATTTCATCTTCTGTGTGCAAAGATTGTATGTTTATTGATCGGTCTTTTGTTTATGTATTGGCAGCTTGAAAAGTGCTTTTGGTTATTCTTATTGTTGACGAGGTTTCTATTATGAACCTATTTTGTAGATCTCCTTTGTGATCCTATTTTTGTTGATATCAGCAAGGAAGATTTGGAATTGAGTCATGCATTTTTTCTACCTAGCTAACATATGCTAAAATATTCTTTAGCTTGTTGCTAATTGAGATTTGAATGTGGTTATCACAATATTAGCTTATATCAAGTGATGATAATGTGGTCAAAGAGAGGGAAAAAAGCCATGATACTAGTTCACATGAAGCAACTTTTAAGGTTGTTATGATGGTGAGTCTGTTTTTAGTTGTTAGCTTTAGTATCAGTAGCTGTAATTTTCTTGTTTCTAGACTTTAGTTGTTATTTTCTCTTATTTTACTTTAGGATGCTTAAATAGTTATACTTATCTTCTGCATATTTTTTGTTCTTTCCTTAAATAAGGTAGAACCCTTTCTTTCTGTGCAGTTTAAACAAGGAATAATATTTTTATTTTTTGTTCTCAAGAAGTTGAATTCAAAAAGTTTGGTCTATAATTATACCTCAAAAGATAAAGTATCTTGAATATGATTTCATTATGTGATAGTGAAAGTTAGTACTGGAGGGTTCAACATGGAAGTTAGTACTGGAGGGTTCAACTTGGGTGCATATATAACATTATACTCCGTAGCTTGTTATGGCATGGGAAGATTATTATAGCTCATCATTTATCAATATTTGAGGTTTGCACCACTTCATTAAAACTTGAAATTATTAGTTAATTAGGACCTATTTTTTCTTAAGTAGAAAACTTATTGTTAATATTCTTTTATTTGTCATCTTATTGTTTTAGAAGAAGCCTATGAGGTTATAGGAGTTATTGAGATTTGTGTGCTTAAGAGTACAAGTCTGATAAGTTGTTCTTAGAAGAAGTTCAGAGGTAATGACTCCACTTTATTTATTGCATTACTTGTTCACTATGATTATGTCAGTCTCTACGATATCTTTTAAAACTTAAGCAATTATTATGTCTATTACTTGGTCATTATTTCATAGTTAGTTGTTTTGTGTTTATTTGATTCCACTTCAATTCCAACTTCATGATTTCTGTGTTTTTTTTATTTCTATGCAGTATCATCCTGGTGCAAACAAGGAACTCAGGAATCAGAAAAGATTAAAGCGATTATTATTCGGATGAGGTATCTTTTGAACTTACACCACTCTGTGTGTGCACAAGTGTTAGTGTGGACTTTGGTATCTTTTGAACTTAGATTTTCTGGTTTGTTTCTGTCTTTGACCTGAGAGTTTCAGCTTGTTCCAAGTGTCAGTGTGGACTTTGGTTTTGGCCAGCTTGATTTTAGGTTGGTGTAATCAGTCTTGTTATGTTATATCAGTCTTGTTTGGGTGATTTATATGCTAAATGGAGATAATGTATGAGTGCACTGCTATTGCATGTATTGCTGGCCAATTTATAGGCTTGATATTGTTGTCTTGTTTTTCTATTATGAGTGCACTGCTAATCTGCTATTGTATTATTGTCCATTTTATATGTTGTCTTGTTTTTGTTTCATGGGACACCAGCTGTACTTAAAAAAAATTGCTCTTTGAAAAGAGGTATGAGAGTTAATTGATTGCAGTTTGTCTCTACCTTTTCGGTAGCTTTGTATTCATGTCTTGGGCCTGGGAGTTGTTTTGATGGAACTTAGTTTTGTTGCCCTTATTTGTTGTCATTTGTGTGTCTGCTATAGGCCCGAGATTTTTAATGATCGAGTCACTTTGACATTGTAATAATTTGTGTTTGTATGATTTAGAGTGTTGTATGGTAACTCATTTATTTCATGTGCTTAAAAAAGAGATGCATTATGTTATGTTTGAAGAAACCATTATCTCGTGGAATTATACCATGGACTAAGTCATTTTCTACAACTCCGTTCGTTTTTTTTTTTTAAGTATCCTAATATATACTTATGTTTTTCCAGGTAACCGAATAAGAAGAGTCAAGAGATGGTAGGCGTTCTGAGTCTAGCTAGCATTAATTAAGGATTATAAAGCAACATTACATACTAGGGAATATTTAGATATTTTGTGAACTTATTTTGACATAATGTTTTGTATGTTTAACCACTTCAATTAAATTTTTGATGTATGGATGTTGTCAATTTTGAATGAATTATATAAATGATACTAAGTTGTTTATATTTATATATTTGTGCATCTTAATTTCTTTACTCTTGTATGGGTATTGTAACAATTATTTATAACTATTATTTAATAAGCCATTAAAATGAATAAAAATTGTTTTAAATTAATATTTTTTTTTTTAAAAAAAACAAGTTTGCGACGGTTTTGTAACCGTTGCAACTTATGCTATTAAATTGAGTCTTCCGTGGAAAAAACATAGCGACAGTTGTAGCGACGGTTTTCAGAACTGTTGCAAAGTTCTCTTGCAACACACAAATCCGCCACGGTTGGACAACCGTCGCAGATGTACAATTGTGACACTTTCAACTGTCGCAAAGTGCAATTTTAACCGTCGCAAAGTACTTATTTTCTTGTAGTGTCGGTTTCTCTTATGAGAACGGCGCTTATGGCCTCTGATGCTACAGCGAGATAAAGATAGAGTTTTTCGCCCTCGACTGGTCGTGTTAATACTGGTGGTTCAAAGAATGCTCGTTTAAGGTGTTGTAATGCTCCTTCGCACTCTTCAGTTCATTCGAAAGTTGTTTCTTTCCTGAGGAGTTTGAAGAGGGGCAGAGCATGTTGAGCAGATTTGGCGACGAATCTAGCCATCGAGGTCAACATGCCGTTCAATGTTTGGATGCACTTCTTCGATTTCTGAGTTGGATAATCGAAGAAAGCCCTGCATTTGTCGGGATTGGCTTCTATTCCTCGTTTTGTTAGGTAGAAACCGAGGAACTTTCCAGCCTTTACCCCGAACGTGCATTTTTCAGGGTTGAACCTCATGTTAAACTTTCTTGCCTAGTCGAACACCCTTTTCAAGTGGACGGTATGATCGATTTCCTCTTCGGATTTAACGATCATGTCGTCCATGTAGACTTCAAGCATGTCTCCAATTTCATTGTGGAATACTTTGTTCATCATCCTTTGGTAAGTGGCACCTGCATTTTTGAGCCCGAAAGGCATTACATTGTAATAATAATTACCAGTTTCGGTCATGAAAGTTGTTTTCTTTTTATCGATTTCAGCCATTTTTATTTGATTATAACCGGAATACGCGTCCATAAACCATAGTAATTTAAACCCGAAGGAATTATCTACTAATTTATCTATGTTCGGTAAAGGATAAGCATCTTTAGGGCATGCCCTATTAAGATCGGTATAATCAACACACATCCGCCACTTTCCATTAGATTTTTTGACAAGTACAACATTAGAAAGCCAGGTTGTGTACTGGGCTTCAGCAATGAAATTGGCCTCTAGGAGGTCTTTTACAGCTTTTTGGGCAGCCTCCGCTTTTTCGGGAGACTGCTTCCTACGACGCTGAACTACAACACTAGCCCTAGGATCTATGGTCAACTGATGACAAGCGACCCCGGAGTCTTTTCCTCGGTAAGCTGCAGCACTTTGAAGAGTCCTGAGTACATAATGTCACAAGAGTTTCCTTGGTCGACGAGGATTCTTCTCACGTCGAAGTTGGCCATTTTTGCTCTAACGAGCAAGGGAATTTGGAAGTTTGGTGATCCCCCGGGGACTTCTTCCCTGTAAAATCCCAATGGAACAGAGCTTTCTTTTACCTCAGTTATTTTGATCTCTCCAACTGGTGATGCTTTCTCTAATTCGTCGAACTTCCTCTTAATGGATCCGATGGTGACGGGATTAAATCCTCCTCCGGATATGACTAGAGCTCCGGGGAAATTTTCCCAGCTTCCGTCCAAATGGGCAGCGAGGTAATCAAGAGCTTCTTTCTCCTCATTGTTTGGCAATGGAAGGAAATCCTCAGGCCTGGATATGGCAAGGGCGACTCCACCAACGACTCTATTTTCTTCCTCGACGTTCTGTTCAGGGCTTGCTTGATCAACTGCCAACTGATTTTGTCGAGGAGCGTTGTTGGCGTTCCTCTGCTGCCCATCTACGTACCGGTGTGCATATCCTTTAGGAATAAGGATTTCAATGGCATCCTTCAGATGCACGCAGTCTTCAATGGCATATCCTTTTTGGTATCTAACAAGTGCTCTTGAGTGTTTTATTTAAGCTAGGAACAATTGAGTTATTTAGATCAAATATCATGTTTTTACTTTGATAAAAACAAAAGCTTGGAGAACGGTCTCAGATTGATCTCTGAGACCTGCGCAAACATCATTTTCACACAATCAATGCAAAAGGACTTATGGATAAGTCAACTATGTACAAGACAAATGATCACTTTTATCTTGGGCTTCTCTCACAAATTATCTACATATCCAAGAGATCATTTAAGGCAAAGGTTTCTCTCAAGAATAGAGAACTTACTACTTTTACCAAGTTCTATGATTTAAACATGTGAAGATTCAGCATATGACATAAGGATATTTTTATTCTCAATTAATGGAACTGATCTTGTATGGACCATGGAGAATTAGACAGCACAACCTAGCCTTGGAAATTGACTTGTACTTTAAAGGAATAAAAGAAGGAACATTCTCCAATGTTGTTTCTCTTTCTATATGACAATTGTACTTGCAACAAGGACACTATGAAACATCAAGTACAACATCCAGCTGCTGTTTTTATCCATAACAGCTGGCCTTTTCGTGCTCTAGCATCTTTGCTCCAAAAAGAAGAAAGTCATTCACGCCAGAACTTGGAGATCGATCTCAGACCAATGATGGAAAGAGAAAATCATCACTTGGAGTGACACCAGCTTGTATACAGCTGTTTAAAGGTTATCCAAAAGCTGCACAACGACTATACTTGTTTGTTAAGTAACATACAGCAACATTACAGCTCAACAACAGCTATTCATACGCTCCTCTCTTAAAAGTCAGAAGAAGAAACTTTGGAGATCAATCTCAGACTGATCTGTTTTCTTCAAAATACATGAGCTGTCATTATGCAGAGCTACTAGCCGTTATTTTCAAGCTTCCAACGGATATACTTCGTGGCCAAGACTCCCTGATCATCACTCATCTATATATAGAGGTCTTTGGCAACTTTGAAGAGCAAGAGTCTCCACTACAACTTCAACACTTGTTTTTGCAATACAAGTTTTTTTATCACGAGCTCTTCTTTTCTCTCTCACTCAGATTTGTAATTCATATATATAGGATCAGAATATCCAGTGAGTGTTTTGAGAGTTTATCCATCCATTTTCAAAGCTTCTCATAGTGTATTGAGTGAATAGGCTTTGATTCCAAAATCCTTCATCATTGTAACCATTGGCTCAAGTTAGTACGTAACTACTAATTGAGTGACACCTTCATAGTCAGTGTGACTGAGGTAGATTAAGCTTGTAGGGCTTAGAAGATTATTTGGTCTTGGATCTAGATCAAAGGAAGTGTAACTTGAGATCATTAGCATCTCTTAGTGGACAATCTCACAAGGAGTGTGGGGACTGGACTAGCCCAAGCATTTTGGGTGAACCAGGATAAATTATTGTGTGCATTCTCTTCCCTTACTCTATTTTAATTCGTGCAATCACTAATCACACAAATCACAATTTAATAGTTATATATATATACTGTCAGAGAGTGATTGGGAGAACGTTCTCCAGACTGCAACACTTTTGGTTATTTGGTTTAACTAACAATCTAATTATTTTCTTCAAGTATATTGTGTTTGACAATTTTTATAGGAAATATTTTAAAGGTTCACAATTCAAACCCCCCCTTTCTTGTGAAAACTTTGCTACTTCAATTGGCATCAGCGCATTGGCTCTAAGGATAAGCATCTAACAAGTGCTAGAGAATATTCAGGAAGGAAGTAATGGCTAAGAATGCAAAGTTTATATCTGAAGGAGGATCATCAAACAGACCACCTCTATTTGATGGTGACAACTATTACTATTGGAAGGACAAAATGGAGCTCTTTCTTAGATCACAAGATAACAACATGTGGCATGTACTGGAAGTTGGAGAATATGTTCCATTAGCTAAAGATTCAACAAATCCTAAACCTCAAGCTGAATGGACAACAACAGAAGCTGATAGAGTAATCCTTAATACTAAAGCTAAACTGTTTATTAAAAGTGCTTTGTGCAGGGAAGAATATGACAGAATAATGGAGTGTAAAACAACAAAAGAAATATGGGAAAATCAACTCTTTGGGAAAATCATATACTACACATGAAAGAATAAGAAAAATTCTTAGATGTTTACCAAAGACTTGGAGACCAATAGTCACAGCTATCACAGTGGTAAAAGATCTCACTAAAGTTTCACTGGAAGATCTTATTGGATCATTAAAAGCTCATGAATCTGTTCTTCAAGAAGATAAACCAAAAAGGAAGATGATTGCTCTTGAAACTCAATCTGGAGAATGCTCTCAGAAAGATGAAACACTTTGTGAAGATGAAGAATCACTTCAAGAAGATGATGAAGAAGAATTGGCATTCCTGTCAAGAAGAATTCAGAGACTAATGACAAGAAGAAATCAACTCAAGAAGAATTTTCAACCCAAAAGGAATGGAGCTAAACCAGAAGTGGATCTAAGCAAAATACAATGTTATGGATGCAATCAATTTGGTCATTACAAAAATGATTGTCCAAAGAACAAACAGAAGAAACCCTTCTTCAAAAAGAAATCTATGATGGCTACTTGGGATGATCTGGAAGAAGCTCAATCAGAAGATGAAGAATAAGAAGCAAATGTATGTCTCATGACACATTCAAATACAGAAGATGTAACACTTGATCCTTGTTCATCTTGTCAAAAAACTGAACATCTCTTTGATAACTTACTATATGACTCTCAAATCTTAAATCAAAAAAATGCTAAACTAAGAGATGAGATTACTGTTTTAACAAAAGAAAGAGATGAAATTAAGAAAGAGAGCAGTCTTAAAAGTGAAGTTATCAAAGGCATGCAAACTGCTCACACAGAACTTTCTAAAAGATTTGAAATTCTTAGAAATGATCAAAAAGAATGTTCTGAGGTACTAAAGGAAAATAGTATTTTGAAAAAGACTATTTCAAAATTGGAAAATGATTTAACAAAGTTTATTAATACTACTACAACTTTTGAAAACATTTTGGGTTCACAAAATGCATTTTATGATAGATCTGGTTTAGGACATAATCCTTATCAAAACAGAAAGCTATATGAAAAATGTCTCATTCCAAATAAACAAAAGAATTTTCAAAAATACAAATGTGATTTCTGTCACAAGGATGGACATTTTGAAGCCTTTTGTTTCAAAAAGAAAGCAAGAAAACCAGTTTTCTATAGAACACCAGAACATTCTCAGAACGGTCTCAGAAACAAGAATTTTAGAAAACTTGTACATAGACATTCTCTGAACACTCTCATAAGAGATGTCTATAAGAGAACACCTTATAAGAGATCATCTTATTCTCAGAGGATCCCTTATAAGAAATTTGAGACTAACACTCAAGGACCCAAGAAATTGTGGGTATCTAAAAACTTATTAAACTCAAATGTAGGAATGCCTTCTAGCAGTCAAGAAAAGGCCTTGGTACTTGGACAGTGGATGCTCAAGACATATGACAGGAGATAGGAACAGCTTTCTGTCATTTGAAACAAGAGAAGGTGGATCAGTCACCTTTGGAAACAATGAGAAAGCTAGCATCAAAGGTATAGGTACAATTGGTAAGTCTGACTCTGCTAAGATTGAAAATGTTCATTATGTGGATGGCTTAAAACATAACTTAATAAGCATAAGTCAATTGTGTGACAATGGCTTTGAAATTGGTTTTAAATCAGACTCATGTGAAATAAAACAGTCTTCATCTAATAAAGTCTTTTTTAATGGATCAAGGATAAAGAATGTTTATGTATTATACTTAGATGAACTACCTCCTGAGTCATGCTTTGTCTCACTTGAAACAGACAAATGGATTTGGCACAAGAGGGCTGGTCATGTAAGCATGAAGACTATGTCAAAACTTTCCAAACTTGATCTAGTTAGAGGTTTGCCTAAGATTAGTTTTGATCTAGATAAAGTATGTGAATCATGCACAAGAGGGAAACAAGTTAAAAGCAGTTTTAAACCAAAAGAATTTATTTCCACAAAAAGACCTCTTGAGTTACTTCACATAGACTTATTTGGACCTGTCAAAACTACAAGTCTTGGTGGCAAAAATTATGGCTTTGTCATAGTAGATGATTTTTCAAGATTCACTTGGGTGTTATTTTTAAAACATAAAGATGACTTTTTAGAAGCTTTTAAAACTTTTTGCTTGAGAGTTCAAAATGAGAAAGGTATCAATATTATCTCTATAAGAAGTGATCATGCAGGAGAATTTGAAAACTCTCTCTTTGAATCATTCCTAGATAATAATGGAATCTCTCATAATTTTTCTTGTCAAGGAACTCCCCAACAAAATGGAGTTGTTGAAAGGAAAAATAGAACTTTGCAAGAAATGGCAAGAACAATGATTCATGAATCAAATGTTGAAAAATATTTTTGGGCTGAGACCATTAACACCTCTTGCTATATTTTAAACAGAGTCACCATTAGAAAAGTTTTAAACAAAACACCTTATGAACTTTGGAAAGGCAGAAAACCTAGTATTTCTTATTTTCATATATTTGGTTGTTTTTGTTACATTTTGAATATCAAAGACAACTTAGGTAAGTTTGATTCAAATTCAGACAAGGGAATATTCTTAGGATACTCTCTGATCTTAAAAGCTAATAGAATCTACAATTTGAGAACTCAAACTTTAGAAGAAAGCATGCATGTGAAATTTGATGAATTTGAAGATCAACCAACTGTGCACACTACTGATGATGAAGAAGAAGAACCTGTCATTGTACAAAATCATGATTCAGATGAAAACCCTACACCTCAAGGACCACCAAAGACTTGGAGAATTGTTGGCTATCATCCTCCTGATCAAATTATAGGTAATACAGAAGATGGTGTTAAAACCAGAAAAGCCTTGCAGGATGTAGAGACCAATCTGGGATTGATCTCCCAAATTGAACCAAGATCCATAAATGAAGCAATCATTGATGAATCCTGGATTGAGGCTATGAAAGAAGAACTACATCAATTTGAGAAGAATGAAGTTTGGAACTTGGTACCATTTCCAAAAGATAATTCAATCATTGGAACAAGATGGGTCTTTAGAAACAAACTTGATGAAAATGGTAAGGTTGTCAGAAATAAAGCAAGACTTGTAGCACAAGGTTATAATCAACAAGAAGGAATTGATTATGATGAAACTTTTGCTCCTGTAGCCAGGTTAGAAGCTATTAGAATACTGCTTGCATATGCATCACATAAATGTATCAAACTTTTTCAAATGGATGTAAACTCATGTGGAAACGACATAATTTCTTTTTGTCCACGTTTGGCTTTGCGGGCAGCTGTTTTGGGACAATATCCTATCTCGGGGAGCATTCAAAGGGGTGTGGTAAGTGAACTGACTCTTTGGTGGTTTAGCCTCTCTGACTTTCCACCTTCCCTTTTCTTTTCATCTCCCCGGCGTTCTTCTCTCTGCGAGGAAGGTCCACCGACCTCGAAATTTCTTGGCCTTCTAACTTCGGAAGCTTTTTGTTTTTCCTCCCATTTGATGTAACGTTGGGCCAATTCGAAGAATGCGTCGAGGGTTTCTACTTCGACGATCCCAACTGCTTCTTGGAATTTTGTTCCCTCGCGCAGTCCTTCCTCGAGAAGATACAGCTTCATTTTGTCGGTCGCTTTGACCTCGACAGAGATTTTGTTGAACCTTTCGATATAACTTCAAAGAGATTCCTCGGGACCCTGGACTATTGCCTTCAGGCTGGCCATTGTCTTCGGATGTCGCCGAGAAGTGGTGAAGTGTGCCGTGAACATACGGCATAGCTCTTCCGATGAGTCGATTGAGCCTGGTGGTAAGTTTCTCCACCATGTTGATGCTCCTCGTATCAAGGAGAGTGGGAACAGCTTGCATTTGATTGATTCCCGCAGATTCCTGTAGTCGAGTGCAGTCTCGACGCTCTGGATATGTTCATCAGGATCGGTTGTCCCGTCGTATTTGTCCAGGGTTGGGGGTTTTTCCAATCCTCGAGGGAGAGTAATGTCCATAATTTTTCGTGAGAGGGGTCCTCGGTGCCTCTCGTCTCCACTGCCTGAAGATTCCCTTCTTGGGGAATGTCGGGCATTTCCTCCTCGAGCGATTGCTTCACCGGTCCTCGGTGGTGATCGATTATGTCTTCGAGGAGGTGAACGCATGGTCCTCGGTGGGGAAGTGTGGTTGTTCCTTTGTGGAGGCGAGTGATTCTGCCTCCGAGGATTGTCTCTGGGTGGACTCACTGGTCTCTCCGCATTTCGTCGAGGTGCAGGCCTCGGGGACCTAGACCTCGATCGCGAGCGGTTATTCTCGGGTGTCGGTGATCTGTGTCGTCGAACACTTCGTGATATCTTAGAGGTAGCTCGCAAATCTTCGACTGCTCGGATGCGTCGATTTTGCTCGTGTATTAACTCATTTTGGCCACGCATGTTATCTGCTTGCTCGCGAAGGAGTTGTCCTTGCCTGTTGATGGTGTTGACCAATGCGGCCATCACCACTTCTATTGGTGCTCCTTGTGGTACTTGTGGGACCACCAGTGGATCTTCTGGTGGCGGTGCTTGGTGCTTGGTGTGACGGATGTTTCAACGCCATCAGATTGGTGTGGAGGATTTGGGGGATTGTTTTCTCCCACGAATTCATGGTTTGCACCAGCCATTGGTCAAGAAATGGGATTTTTTGTATGGGTTTTGGTCTAATTCTGGAAAAAGACGGGGGAAACTTTCAAGTTCCCACAGACGGCGCCACTGATCCTTACCTTGATCAGAGTCGACCAGACGGTGGTGCACGACGGTTTGTGGTTCCGTTTAGTCCAAATGTGCCCGGAGGGGGGTTGTGTACCTGCAGACACTCCGACGCTCAAGTCAGTTGAGGTGAAGTGAAGGTTTTCAATATAGGAGAATACGTACCTTTTGTAGTTGTGAGGTGCTCTATATATATAGCCTCAGCGCTTGGCCAAGGCCGTTGATGGACAGTTAATGTCCATCAATGGCTGTCGAAAAACGGCTGAGGAGCCGTGATGAGCATGAAATTCTCATCATTCCGATGTCGGGCGTTACGAATCGCAGGGTAGATGTACGCTGACCAATGGTAAAGTGGATTTGGGCTTGTGTTTTGGGCCTTGCTCGACAGTCCAAAAGAGGGAGTCCTCGACGCGTTGGGCATTTAGGCCCAGTCCAGAACAATTCCTATTCTACCCTTATATTAAAGTGTGTTGGTATGTTATAAGTGTAAAACTGCATCAAAAGTGTGCTAGTATGTTAAAAGAGTGCTGGTATGTTAATTAGCTACGGTGTAACCGTGGCTAAATGGAAAATTCTGGAAAAACAAGTGTTTAATTTTCTGAACTTAAAATTGAATTTTTTTGAGATCTGAGATTGGTGGTGTTATTGAAAAGTGCTTGATTTGAAATTCTGGGTTTGTTACACTATGGCTAAATGGAAAATTCTAGAAAAACAAGTGCTTAATTTTCTGAACTCAAAATTGAATTTTTTTTGAGATCTGAGATTGATGGTGTTATTGAAAAGTGCTTGATTTGAAATTCTGGGTTTGTTACACTGTGGCTAAATGGAAAATTCTAGAAAAACAAGTGCTTAATTTTCTGGAATCAAAATTGAATTTTTTTGAGATCTGAGATTGGTGGTGTTATTGAAAAGTGCTTAATTTGAAATTCTGGGTTTGATTAATTTTTATTGAAAAAGTTGAGATTTTTTTGGATTTTGATTTATGGGTTTTGTTTTTGAGATGAAGATTCAAGTGGGTTTAGGAGTAAGTGGGTTATGGGAAGAAGATGAAAAAGCTATGGTGGTTGGAGTTTTAGGTGTTAATACATTTGATTTCTTAGTTACAAACTCAGTTTCAAATGAGAAACTTTTGATGGCAATTGAGAATGGTGAGAATCTTCAAAACAAGGTTTCTGATCTAGTTGGCAAAATTCTCGGTCAAAATATGGTGATTGGGTTTTAAGTTGGGGTGATGGATGTTGTAGAGAACCAAAGGAAGAAGAAGAAATAAAAAGAAAATTTTGTAATGAAAAGTTTTCTTAATCATAACGTTGTTGAGAATGAAAAACAACAAACATTAAAGAAAAGGGTGTTACAGAAGCTTCATACAACATTAATTTGGTGGTTCAAATGAAGACAATTATGCTTTTGGATTGGATCATGTCACTATATAGAGATTTTGTATTTGTTTTCCGGTCGAGCCGATCAAGAATCAAAGAAGCATATCACCATGTTTCTCTGGAATTTTAGTTATTAATTAACATATCAGCACACTTTTAACATACCAACACACTTTTGAATGCAGTTTTAATATATCAGCACATTTTTAACATATCAGCACACTTTAGTTAACATAGTAGCACACTTTTAACATACCAACACACTTTAATATAAGGATAGAATAAGAATATTTTAAAATATGTTGGGGTAAAGAGATAAATGTAGGGGTAGCAAAAAAAACATTCTGTTCCACGAGCTCCTAGACTCAAGTCCACAAAGTCCATCCTATGCACTTCCCTTGGAACGTGGAACAGCTCACCCAGTGTAACAGCTGGCAACGGCTTTCCCCCTTATTCGGAGAGTTATCCTGGTAGTCTCTCTTAGTGGGCTGCTTCTCCTAGCCAATTAAGAGGACATTTGGCTCAGCGTTGGGGGCAACTATATAAGCTCTCATATACAAAAGAGGCAGGTAAACAATACTCATTCTAACACTCACTATCTCTTTTCTTGTATCTTTTGTGCTCTTCTGACTTTGGCATCGAAGCGCCTGCAGGTACAACCCCTCCTACGTTGAACGATTGCTGCTTGACGACGAATTTGTTGGCCATCAACCTACTCTGATCATCAGGTTATATCGTGGTGTTGTCTGTGGAAAAGGTCCCGACAAACACAAACACTAAACGAATTCGTTAAATGGGGAGAAATTCCAATAAATTATGGGGACACGCCCCCGACATCAGAATCACAATAAATTCATTGGGCGTAAAACGGAGAGACGGTCCCTGACATTTAAGATTCACGAGGAGAAAAACAAAGACGTTCTCCCCGACAAGATGGAACACATACTAATTAATAAGTGATTAGATGTTCCTAAAAATAAAATAATACATTCTTAACACATAACAATTAAACTCTAAAATATATAGGTTTAAATGCAATTTTGCCCCATGTTTTGATTAAATCAAAATTTTACCCCCCGTGTTTTATAACTCGGACTTTTACCCCTCCTGTTTTGATTTTTTTTGGATTTTACCCCCTAACATATTTTGCTTATGTGGCAGTGGTGATGTGTAATATTATTTTCCATGTCATTAATTATTTATTATTAAACATTATGTTATTATTTTTTGAATGAAAAAATTACTAAAAAAATTCTAAAAATGACAAAAAAATATCAAATAAAAATAAAGTAAAAAAAATCAGGAAAATAGTAAAAATACCAAAAAAAACAAGTAAAATATAGTAAAAAAACCAGAAAAATAGTAAAAATACAAAAAAACCTAGTATAATACAATAAAAAAACCAAAAAAATACTAAAAAAACAAGAAAATAGCATAAAAACTCTATCATTATGGCTCTTATTGCAATAATACCCTATCATTGTGGCTCTTTTTGCCATGTTTTTTGAGATATAATTATGTTAATGGTTATCCCAAATTTTGTAGGTGCATAATGAATACTCTGAGAATTTTTATTGTCTTTTTAATTGACTGTTTTTTATACTATTTTTCTTGTTTTTCTAGTATTTTTATGGTTTTTTTACTGTATTTTACTATATTTTTTTACTATTTTTCTGGTTATTTTATTGTATTTTACTTGTGTTTTTTTTTTGTATTTTTCTGATTTTTTTACTTGATATTTTTTTGTTTTCATTTTTAGAATTTTTTAGTAATTTTTTCATTAAAAAAATAAATAAGATAATGTTTAATAATAAATAATTAATGACATGGAAAATAATATTACACATCACCACTGCCACATAAGCAAAATATGTTAGAGGGGCAAAATCCTAAAAAAATCAAAACAGAAGGGGTAAAAGTCCGAGTTTTTAAACACGGGAGTAAAATTTCGATTTAATCAAAATAGAGGGGCAAAACTGCATTTAAGCCAAATATATATATACGTGATGTACTGATCGTCATCAATTTTCTTTTGTTTCTTTTTAAGTCAAAAAAAAAAAAATTCTTTTGTTTCTTAATAACTTTGATTTGATAGGGATATATATATATGAGAAATAGAATAATAACATTGTCCTTATATTATAAAATTTATACCTATATATAATTTTATATACCTATATATAAAGAAGATGAAAGTTTTTGGTATGTACCTTTTTTTTTCCCATTCTAGCCTTCACATATGTAACTGCATACTCAGACTTTGGTGGAGAGAATTGTTAGGAATGGAACAGGGGACTGCAACTGGGTGTTTTAAGCATCATGTGAGAGCTTGTGTCGGTAATGGAAGAAACATAGGATTTTGGAATTTTAAATGGTTCGGGAATCAGACTTTCAGTGATTTATTTCCTAACCTTTACGAGAAGGAGAGGTATCACAATGCTTCGATAGCTGATAGACTAGGTGATTATGAGGCGAATGATACGATTTCGTGGCAGTGGATAGAGCCATTAACAAAGGATGAAGAGCGATAGGTTGTAGAGCTTTCGGAGTTGTTGGTAGGCTTCTCTTTGCAGCCGAACAATCATGATCATTGGAGATGGATACCGGAATCAAATGGGATGTATTCTGTCAAATCTTGTTATAATATTTTACTAAATTCTCGTGATGTAGCAGGTTTGGATCCTAATGTGTTGAATGCACTAAATCACCTTTGGAGGACCGATATTCCGTCTAAAGCCTTGGTTTTCGGTTGGCGGTTGTTATTAGATCGCTTACCTACGCGGACGGCCCTACTTCGTCGAGGTATATTACTTAACCCGCAGGACTCACTTTGTGTTTTTTGCTATGCTGCTTGTGAGAGTTGTGCCCATGTTTTGTTCCAATGTTCTTTCGCAAAAAGCATATGGGTAGAGATTTATCGGTGGATTGGTAAGAGCATCCAAGTAGGGGCTGAAGGATGGCGACATTTCATTCTGTTTGGAGACTTGGTAAAGGTGAAAAAATATGAAAGGGTGCGACATTTAATATGGGTGGCTACCACGTGGAGCTTGTGGAAACTTAGAAACAATGTGATTTTCATTAGGGTCACTCCGAGTATCCCTTCATTGTTGCAAGACATCAAAACAATTGCTTGGATTTGGTTTAGCGGTCGTCACGGTCATAAATCATGTATTTCTTTTCCTATTTGGAGATTTGATCCCATGACTTGTTACCAAAGCATTTTTTAACATGCTTTACATTGTAAGGGATTGAGTACCCCTTGTACTCCCTTATAATATAATTCAATTGCCTATCAAAAAAAAAAAACTGCACACTCTTTCTTCAATTTTTCCTTTAATCACTTATGTCATTTTTGTTTTGTTTGCATTCCCAATGTGTATATAAATGGTGATTTTGATTCGCAAAACAATAGGTACTGGAAATGATAGAACAGTACAAGACAGAACAAGATAATACATGACAGAATAAAACTGCATTGGAGAGAGATAATATTTTTTATATTTGATAATAAAATAGGTATTTTCGTATTTTTTTATAGTTGTAATGTGGACAAAAAGTTGTGTTGTGGTTTAGTGGAGGACAAAATTTCTTGTTTTTATCTTGTCCCTTACTGCTTATTTGTCTAGTCTCAAACAATTTCTTAATCAAACAGAGTACAATAAAAATTGTTCCGTCCAATCTCGTGTTTTTTAGTAGACGAAAGAGTAACCTCAACATACCATTATCTTTTCATTCCAGGACATGAAGCTGTAATATTGCTTTTTTTTTTTTTTGTTCTTTTTGTCCCGTAGCAAGTCCCGTTTCATTTTCAATTACATTCTATATTCTATATTTGTTTCTTCCTATTTACTCTTTGTTATTTTCTCATTCAAATTTTAGATAATTATTACCTGTAACTTTTAAAATAGTTGCAAGTGTTGAACGCTGATCTATGAAGTTTGGATACGTGACACGATATCGATACAGCGATACGGGAAAATTTTTAAAATTTCCGATATGATATGGCCGCGATATGTTATTTAAAAATTTAATTTAAAATTAAATATAGAAATGCACAATATATAAACATAGCAAAAATCGATAATGATAATAAATTAACATCCAAATTTCTCAAACTGAACAAACAAATAACAATTACATATATTAAGTTAAGTCAGTATTGCCCAAAAAGGACATAACTAATATTATGTCAAAAAAAAAATCATCGGTGGTACCCCAAAAAAAAAAATAGTTGGCAATCCATAAATAACATCATACTCTAACATTCACTATTTAAGAGGAAACACACATTGTATCAGTCTCGTCACCTCCATTTCTATCATCAAAAAATATTAATTGTCTGATACTTCTCTGATACAGTATCAGAGAAGTATTCGACACATATCAATATTTTTTTTAAAATAATATTAATTGTCCGATACTTTTGTGATACAATACGAATATCGGAACGTATCGAATGAGTATCGGTATCGGACGAGTATCAGACACCGTACTTCGTCATTTTTAAAGTATCGGGGCTTCATAAACGCTGATTGTTTATTTCGAATGGAACTAATGGGGGGTTAATTGCAAATGAAATACAATGAGACTAATGTTGTGCTGGGTTACCTTTTATTTTGAAAAAAAGACATCCAGTACTCCAATTAAAAAGTCTCACTAACGACAAGTAGTTATATCTAACTCCACAATTTAACCTACTTTTCTAAAAAATATCTTGCATTTACGTAAATATGTGATTCACTTCTCCTATATATTCAATATTAACTACACTTATAATCGATGTGAGACTAGACACTCGTAGATGAATTCGAGACTTTTGAAGAGTCCAAAAAAAGTGGGTGTAATCACAATATTGAACTAAAAAGTTCTCATGTTATAATTTAGAATTTTTATAAGCGCCAATAACTTGGGATGAAGGCCCTACATTGCAAAAGTTTAAAAAAATTAAGATATGAATTTTTATATTTTTGCCGCTTAAGAATTCATATTTAACTCATTTTTTTACTAAAATAATTTAAAAGTATGTGGTTGAGATTATAATAATATTAGGATTGAAAAATTATTTAATCATCTTATAAAAAAAAAAAACCTTATTAAATCATATAAAATATGCGATTTATTCTCTTATCATATCGCAAGAAAAATGATTACACCATAACTGTCTTTAACCATCTCCAAAGAAGAGTAACTATCTTTTAAGCATAAGTGCCTATAGGTACTTCCACGGAGGAAAACAAAATTTAGTACTCTCAAGTAAAAGTGCACTTTATATATTCATTGAATAATCAATCTATTTAGTTTGTATTATAGTCTACATTCATTAATTATTCAATTAATCTATAAAGTGCAATTTTGCTTATAATTGTAGTGGAAGGGAATACATAATAGTAATATATACCACTTCTATAATAAACACTATCTCTTATGATTTTTGTTTTAGTAATCTATGACTTCTTTTATATATATAGAAATAATTACACATTAACTAAGGGTAGACGGGCAACAAGCTGCGCCGCTAAACCTTTCTGTATAACAAAATCTAATCTTTGGAAAACTACATTCAGAGACCTAGGCGATACAACATTACTATGCATGACTTTTTGAACTCTTTTCAAAAGGTTTGCCGCCTCTGGTACGACAAAGCCTGTTGGGTTTTTTGTTGTTGGCATCATTTTGTTAAAACAATGTTATAGCAAGATGTTGAACTAGATGGGGTAACATTGTGTACAACATCACAGTGTACGCCCTTTTCGCGTTTCTTGGAAGATTTATTTTCGTGTGAGATCCCAGAAAGATTTGGTTGAAGAATTAATTCACGCAAACTTGTGTACCAAGACGCATGTATTTTCCAGAATATTCAGAAGGCAGTTTACTTGATTACTTGTTCCGCAAGATAAAATATTAAGGAATCAAGAAGATTTGATTGTAAAATATATCTTGTGAAGATTGTTGCAGAGAATATAAAAGATTTATTTCAAATAAATCTTTGTGCTTCAAGAAGATTTGATTTTAAAATATATCTTGTGAAGATTGTTACAGAGAATATAAAAGATTTATTTCAAATAAATCTTTGTGCTTCAAGAAGATTAGAATATTTAATTTTAAAATATATTTTCAACAAATATATTTAAGGGAGGAATATTTTGATGCAAAGAAGATTTAGTAAAAATATATATGTTTCCTCTAGAAGATTTCTTGGAGCTGAAGCATTGTGAAGCCTATATAAAGGAAGTTGCTAAACCTATTGTATCAACCAAAACCGAAGCTTAAACAAATATATCAAAGATGTAGTCTTTTAGGGTTTTGTGTCTTTGTAAGCCGTGTGCTTTAGGGTTTCATGTACACCTCTCTGTTGCCGTCATTGAATATCTACGTACAGAGTTGGTTAGTTTAGTTGAGTTGTAAATTGTAAATGTCTCCTAAGCCTTTAGGTATGGAGGTGTTGATTGTGTTACTTCTCCAAAGCTTTTAAGAAAGGAGTTGTTGTGTCTTGAAGTGTGTCTCCACCATTTGATTGTTTTTTTTGTAAACAACGCTGTGTGTGTTGTTTGAAGGAAGTGAGACGGGGCGTCTCATATCTAGGAGTTCCTAGGTAGGATTGCATGAGGTAGTGTCTAGGCGATGAGATAGAAACGGGGCGTTTTGGAGTCTTTGAACTAGAACTATAGTAGTGAATTCATTCCTGGATTGGTATCCCCCAGAGTAGGTGAGTTACGCCGAACTGGGTTAACAATATACTGTGTTATTTACTTTCATGCCCTTTATTGTTTATTTTTCATATTCTGTTAGTCTGATGCGGTAGAAGATGCTACAACATGATATAGAGCATCTTACCACTGCACGCCAGAATTTCAATTGGTATCAGAGCAGGCACTTTGTTCTGTATCTGAGTGAGCTTTAGGGAAGATACTTTCTGGCAATATGGACATGGAAGAAGGAGATGAAGAAGGTACTGCTATAGTTTGTGTTATAGTGCATGTACTCAGGGGAAGTAAATTATTATGTGTGTATGTGTTTGCTGCTACGATATTGTTCTTGTGGTACGCATATTTAGGGAGAGTAATTGTTTTCTGATATGCTATGAAGGGAGAATAGATCTCTGAAGTAATGTTCTGCATGATGTGAAGACAGATTCTATGGCATCAAGTATAGCATGTGTATAGTGATATATATGTGTGCATGGTCTTATGCATGTGTTGAGGTGGAGTAGAAAATTCTTTTTCAATATGTGTGGGAATCTACTTTTCCCTGATGATCATGGATGTGCTCTAATTAAAGGAGTTTATTTCTCCTATCCTATGTGTTCCTTGTGAGAGTTTATTTCTCTCTTGATGTTCTCTATGAGGCTGGATCCTTTCAAATTCTGCTGCTACATGCCTCTGATATTTTTGGTAAAGTTTATTTCTTTACCCTGTGTGTTACTTTCAGTTGAAGATATCTTTTGAAGTTGCATTGACGAAGTTTTTACTTTCTTTCAAAGATGCGTGTTTGTGTTGAAATGAAAAAAGGTATGTCTTGTATCCCTCCTGTTCTTGTTGGCTAGTCAAAGATTGTTTTAGCCAAAATTTGCCAAAGGGGGAGATTGTTGGGTTTTTTGTTGTTGGCATCATTTTGATAAAACAATGTTATAGCAAGATGTTGAACTAGATGGGGTAACATTGTGTACAACATCACAGTGTACGCCCTTTTCGCGTTTCTTGGAAGATTTATTTTCGTGTGAGATCCCAGAAAGATTTGGTTGAAGAATTAATTCACGCAAACTTGTGTGCCAAGACGCATGTATTTTCCAGAATATTCAGAAGGCAGTTTACTTGATTACTTGTTCCGCAAGATAAAATATTAAGGAATCAAGAAGATTTGATTGTAAAATATATCTTGTGAAGATTGTTGCAGAGAATATAAAAGATTTATTTCAAATAAATCTTTGTGCTTCAAGAAGATTTGATTTTAAAATATATCTTGTGAAGATTGTTGCAGAGAATATAAAAGATTTATTTCAAATAAATCTTTGTGCTTCAAGAAGATTAGAATATTTAATTTTAAAATATATTTTCAACAAATATATGTAAGGGAGGAATATTTTGATGCAAAGAAGATTTAGTAAAAATATATATGTTTCCTCTAGAAGATTTCTTGGAGCTGAAGCATTGTGAAGCCTATATAAAGGAAGTTGCTAAACCTATTGTATCAACCAAAACCGAAGCTTAAACAAATATATCAAAGATGTAGTCTTTTAGGGTTTTGTGTCTTTGTAAGCCTTGTGCTTTAGGGTTTCATGTACACCTCTCTGTTGCCGTCATTGAATATCTACGTACAGAGTTGGTTAGTTTAGTTGAGTTGTAAATGGTAAATGTCTCCTAAGCCTTTAGGTATGGAGGTGTTGATTGTGTTACTTCTCCAAAGCTTTTAAGCAAGGAGTTGTTGTGTCTTGAAGTGTGTCTCCACCATTTGATTGTTTTGTTTGTAAACAACGTTGTTTGTGTTGTTTGAAGGAAGTGAGACGGGGCGTCTCATATCTAGGAGTTCCTAGGTAGGATTGCATGAGGTAGTGTCTAGGCGATGAGATAGAAACGGGGCGTTTTGGAGTCTTTGAACTAGAACTATAGTAGTGAATTCATTCCTGGATTGGTATCCCCCAGAGTAGGTGAGTTGCGCCGAACTGGGTTAACAACATACTGTGTTATTTACTTTCCTGCCCTTTATTGTTTATTTTTCATATTTTGTTAGTCTGATGCGGTAGAAGATGCTACAATATGATATAGAGCATCTTACCACTGCACGCCAGAATTTCAAAGCCAAAAGTGTCAAATGCAAACGGTATAAAAACGTGTTGATTATCATAGCACGTTTTGTCATGTTTGCTCATCTTGCTTGAAGCAGCTTTGAGAGCTGCCTGTCCCACAGTAAAATCCACGACCCCGAGCCCCACGAGTGGGGAAACTCCAATCAAATCTACACAAGCATGTTTCCCACCTACCCATCCATACACTAGAACATCCGTTGGGCGAAGTGTCGATCTTCCTTCTTGTGGGTCAGTCAAAAAATTCAAAGGTGCCTCTTTCTTCACAGAAATTCCCGCACGCCTAAAAATATCAAAAAACACATTTCTGACCAAGTCATGCCTGTAATTGAAGTCTGGAAGCTCCCAGCAATGAACTGCATGCTCCCCAAAAGTGTCGAAACACGCTTTACGACAAACAGGGCAAACTTCATCCTTAGAGAATAACGGAATCATGAGGCGGTACCTAAGGATGGTGCGATATTCAACCGGAGACATGTGTTGGCCCAATCCATCAATGGGGATAGCGAACACTCGCCAAACATGTTGGGCTTTAGGGGGGACGGTGTCTTTGCTAGCAAAATTGTTAAAGTCAAAAGTCGGATTTATTAAACTATATTTTTATGGGATTCATTTATAATGATGTAAAGTTATTGGTGGAATCAATTTATAACATTTTGAGAGGTGTTGAGTTAGCGAGATGAAAATTTATTAAGTACTATTGTTAAAAAATTATAAATAAATAATATGTACAAATGAAACTCAAGTCAAATATACAAAAATGAAGAAATCTATTATAGATGCTCACGGCTAATAATCATCAATGGAAATGTGTACGGTACTCTAACCATAACAATGTACCATCCATATGACAATAATGGGCATTAGATTATAGGTCCCATCATCATTTCCCAATCTTTCTTAGATTTGCCACAAATTTATTTGTAGGTGGAGGGACGGTGACCACATTCATCAGCTAATACAAATTAAATTGTAATTTTATATGTTTAAGTAACTTAGTTAATACATAATTAGCTGCAACGAAGGATTGAAGGACAACGACACATAAATTTATATTAAACATATATAACTTTGTTTAATAATATAATTTTAATTATGTACGAAAATTTGTTTTTTTTTTTTTTTTGGAGGACATGTACTAAAATTTGTTGATGACCCACTTTACCCAAAAAAAAGATATGACCCTTTCGGTATCTTCGTGGTCGTACCAAATGTAGCTCAGCAGTTTTGGTATGCAGGGAGTTAGGGGTGCTCGCGGTCCGATTTGATTCGGTTTTGAGCATAAAAGTTATCCTAACCGCGAGATAAAAATGCATGCGGTTCGGTTTGGTTCGATTAGTTTTTAAAAAGACATCCAAACCAAATCAAATCAAACCAATACGGTTAGGGTTGGTTCGGTTTGTGCGGTTTATTAAGATATAAAAAATATGACAATAGTATCGACTTATTACAAAATAAACATAAAAAATTTTAATTTATTTTATTGTTTACATGATGTAATATACATATATATAAGAACTTATTTTTTATACCAACAATATAGTTCTGGATCGCGTGAAATGATATGTTTCGACCGCCTTCTGTTTTATGGACTTAATTTGGGGTTGGACCTAAGTTGGACCAAAGTTGGTTCGGTTTGGTTCGGTTTTCTGAAATTCAAACCGCAAACCAAACCGCGCGGTTTAGAAGAAAAATTATCCGTGCGGTTTTTACTAAATGCGGTTTCTTGCGGTTTCGGTTTGGATTGGTTCGGTTTGCGGTTTTACTTTTGGATTGGTTCGGATACGATCACCCCTACAGAAAGTAGCACAAAAGACTGGAACCTGGTTATACAAGGTGCAAAAATCATGTAGATTTGCGTCTAGCTAGGTTATTAAAAATCCAACGGTCTAAATTACATATTAATAAAATTAATTATAAAAAAATTTAATCAGATAGACAATATAATATTTGTGTTAAATCTTTACTCCTAAAAGGTCACATATCCGTAAAATATACGTCTATGTTAAGGAATGAACATATAATGTCTATTTATGGTTAATTTGAACAAACTCAAACTCAGCTGAATTAGACTTTAAATAAAATCTACATTTTTTTTTGACTTAATTACACTTTTGGTCTCATATCTTTATTTTAGGTTTCAAGTTGGTCTCTTATCTTTTAAAAGTTTCAAGTTGGTCCCTTATCTTTTTTTTAGGTTTCAAGTTGGTCCCTTCCGTCAAATTTTGTACTGTTACCGTTAAATTTGGACACGTGTCATCTGTCCAAGTGTGCCACGTGTCCAAATTTAACGGAAATAGTTAAAAAATTAACGGAAGGGACCAACTTGAAACCTAAAATAAAGATAAGGGATCAACTTAAAACTTTTAAAAGATAAGGGACCAACTTGAAACTTAAAATAAAGATAAGGGACGAAAAATGTAATTAAGCGTTTTTTTTTAACACACAAAAATGAAATATATTAAACAAGCAAATACTCATGTTAGCACAAGGTGTGCAGAACAAGACTACAAAAGTATACAAAGCCAACTGTCAAAAATACATCATGAAAACCAAAGTTACATCAGACCCAGACAAGTAAATGAGCTCGTCCACCAGCTATAGTAGTTGGACACTAAATTACTATTAGAAGCCTTCAACCACATGTAAGAAGGAATTTTAACCTTGTCCAGCAATTGGGTAACAGACTGCTCTGAGTGTCTAAATAACCTGTGATTTCTTTCATTCCAAATTACCCAAACACAGAGGAGCCATATGAGTTATAAAACAGAACGGCGCACTCTGAGACCACCTGCTGAAAAGTCAGCAACTGAGGATCCACCGAGAGACGGATGAGAAGTTAGCAACTGATAAGCCCCCCTGACTGAATACCCTAGGATAGGATTAGGTCGCCACTGCCACAAATCTGGAGACTGAACCTGCAAAATAAATCATGAAGTAGAGTCTAACACTCCCCCAACATCTCCTCTTCCCACGCCCACAACTGTCTCCTCATTATTTCCCTCCACCAAGAAGACCCACTCCCCCTGCCACTCTCACATTCCCTCTCTCTAACCCAACGGGCTGCCAAAACCCGAACCAGATCCCTCTATCCACCGACATCCTCCAACACCATTTTCCTAAGAATGTCATATTAAACTCCCTCAACCACCTAACCCCTAGCCCTCCAAACTCCTTACGTAAGCAAATAGTAGACCAACTAATCCAAGATATTTTTCTACCCCCCCCCCCCGCAAAAAAAAAACTCAAAAGAGAATCAATAGAAGAGATAGTACCAGAGGGTGCTTTGAACAAGGAAACAACATAGAAATGTAAAGAAGTCAGTACAAACTTTAGGAGAATTAAACGACCACCGAAGGAGAGGAAGTGACTCTTCTACCCTGACAATCTATTCTGAATACGAGTCATCACCGGTTCCCAAAAACACAGACGTCTCTGATCACCACCAATTGGAAGGCCTAGATGAAGGAAAGGAATCTTTCCTACTCTACAGTGCAAAACAGACGCCGCTGCTTGCAACAGAGACTCATAAAAATTGACCCCAACCAACATACTTTTGTTAAAGTTCACCTTCAGACCCGACATCGTCTCAAACAACACCAAAACTTCCCGCGACGCCTGAACATTCGCCGAACTCTTGGTTCCTAGAAGTAACATATCACCCGCAAACTGAAGATGAGATACTGAGAACGGATTTTCTATCCCGATGTTGTACCCTGAAAAGAAATTGTTCTCAACCATGGCTTGCATCAAGACATTCAAACCCTCAGCAACTAGCAAAAATAAAAAGCGAGATAGCGGATCCCCTTGTCTTAGGCCTCTCTCCAAAGGAAATTCATCTGTTGGGCTACCATTCACTAAAATCGATGCAGTTGATGTACATATGCATTCTTTGATCCAATTCCTCCACAGATCCGGAAAAGACATTCTCCCCAAAACATCATCTAAATAACGCCAATCAATCGAATCATAGGCTTTCTCAAAATCAACCTTAAATTACAGAAACTCCTTCTTGGTCCTACGCACCTCATCCACAACCTCATTTGCTATTAGAATCCCGTCAAGAATCTGCCTATCCTTGACCCCCATGACAATTGATCAAAATTTTCACTTCTTGGAAATATAGAGCTCAACATAATTTTAGCTAATACTCTCTGAGTGGGCTTCAGATCACCTATTCTGTTGCTCTCACAATTTTTTTCTTTAACATAACATTGTTTTGTCATATTCTCCAGAAACTCAGAGTTCTTTGCTTCATTGTGACCAAAGGTGTAGTAGATGCCTTCATTGGGGATGGATAGCACCTTAGCCAAGTTTGAAGCAGTGAGAATTACTTCAAAACCGCACACAACAGAATGCACCTTAGTTTCCTCAATAATTCTTAATCCTAACTCTTAAGGGGTCTTGTCCTTATTTTCAGCCTTTTCTTTTCTCCTTGCAGCTATCTCCTTATTATAATCTTCAACTGTCTTCACCTTGCTTCTGATCGAGAAATCTTTTACCAGAGTAGGATAGATTGGACCATTTAATAACTTCATGTATCTAAAGCTCCCATTATGATCAATAAAGAACTTTAGAACATCAAAATGATTCTTTTCCAAACTATCAAAGTCCACTGGTTGTTCCATAACCAGGTTCAGAGATTTTCCCTCCATCTTGAGAGACAAATCTGTGAAAAACATTTCTTCGCAAGCAGTAGTGTTGATAGGGAAGTTTTTAGGAAATGTAAACAAGGAATCTGAAGCTGATGTAGAAGTAGATGCCATTTCAGAAGGTTAGGGTGTAGAGTTTGCTAATAAGAGAGAAAGAATTTGTTCTGGTTTTGAAAGACGAAGGTGAGGGATGTGATAGTGTAAAGTGTGCAAGTGTTTAAGTGATTTTGTTTAAAACAGCAAAACAAATTAAAGCACACAATACATTAAATCAAAAAGGAAAACGAACCATCATTAACTGTTTCAAACAAATCAGAACGTGTGTATTTGTTGTCTATTTAGCGCCAAAACGTTTTAGTTGAAAACACTCAAACGTTTGCAATTCATTTCCTTGTCAGAGGCTTAACCTTCAGAGGTTGAAAAAGTTTCTCAGAGTCTGAACCACTTCAGATGCTGAGATCCAAAATACTTCAGAGTCTAAGAATTAATTTTTTAGAACATTTAAAATATATGTTCAGACATGGTTTTTCAAGGTTTTAATTCTGAACATTATGTTTGAATAAATCAAGTGTTCTGAAAAACATTTCTAGCCTTGATTGTTATTCCTCTGAATTGTCATTGAAACGTCAAGAATACTCACCTTGGATTGAAGCTTTCTTGTTTCAATTGTAGTCAGTGTCATAGCCTGAACAGTTACTCCTCCATGCTGAGTTACTGTCATCTTCAGAATAAGCTTCATATTCTTCATCATAAGGATCATATCTTCTTCTGTTCCTTATGAATTTTTCTTCATCTTCTTCACCATCAGATTCATCAAAAATGTGCCTTCTGTGCACAATTGCTCTCCTTCCATTTGCAGTCACATGAGTCCATGTGAGTGGAGAGTCTATTTTCCTCATTTGTCCTGCAGCCAAATAAACAATTTTGTCTTTTGGTACCCACTTGCTTAAGGGTCCTAGACTGTTAGTTACCTGACCTTTATTCTCCATTTGTACCATCTGAGAGCTATCAGGTACAAATTTTGAATATAGATCAAAAGGTGAAGCATCTTCAAATATGCTTGATGAACTTGGTTTTTCATTTACACCATTGTTTTTAAGAGAAGATAATAAAGAAATAATGTCACTACTGTCAATGTGTGTATTACAGAGGTCTTTAGAATCAATTGAGTTCTTATAAGGTTTGCTACTGCTGGCATTCCCTTTTTCAAGATCTTCAATCTTTTCTAGAGCCTCTTGATATAAACACTTAAATTGACTTGCTTGTTCACTTAAGTGCTCACAATCAACTTTGTGCTTTTTAAACTTACGTGAACTAGTATTTAGTAGTTTTATGAGTTCAAGTTTAGGGAGTTGAGAATATACCTGATTCATGATGTCTTGGTCAGAGTCATAACTTGAATGTTCAGATTCTGAGTTCACTTCAGACTCTGCTGCTGCTTCAGGTCTTGCTTGCACTTCAGGTCTTGATCTCCTTGGTAGCTTGACTTTCTTTTCTTCTTTAGAAAGTTTGTCTAGCTCTTCCCAGGTTGTTAATTTCTTCTTGCTAGCTATCTCTCCTCCATTCTTCTTGAATTTAGACCATCTTTGAAATTTCTTGGAAAATTATCAAAGTATTCTTCATCAGATTCTTCCTTAATATCTTTAAGCTCCATTGCTTGCTTCCCTTTTCTGGCTGCTTCCTTGTCTCGTGCACTTGAAGTACAAACATCAGATGTTGATGTAGATACTTGCTTGTTGCTCAGATCTTCATTCATATTAAGTCCATCTTCCATTCCTTTAATGAGATCAGCAACAAGTTGATGAATCTTCTGCTTCCAATCATTCACTTGTTGAGCCATGGTGTTTTTCTCCTTTGGATCTTGACTGTCTCACGGTTAAGTGATTTACCAACAGAACCGGAGCTCTGATACCAATTGAAGGTGCGTGGAGAAAACACAAGAGGGGGGGGGGGGGTTGAATTGTGTTTTGGATATTTAAAATTTTTTCTAGATATTTAAATCTATCAGAGTCTTTAAGCACAGCGGAATAGTTTACACAATCAACTTAAGGCTAAGTGAATGATGAAGGAGTAAATGAGAGAGTGAGAGAGAGAAAGAGACACAACAATTTATACTGGTTCCCCTCACAAATTGAGAGTACTCCAGTCCCCTTGTACTTACAAGAGATTTCACTATAATCACTAAGATTACATTCAGATGCTCAAGCACACAAGCATGAGACTTCCTTGCTCTAGGTCACACAACACAGAGAGACTTCCTTGCTCTAGGTCACACAAGACAAAGAGACTTCCTTGCTCTAATCACACAAGATCAGAGACTTCCTTGCTTAAGCACACAAGCTTAAGACTTCTTTGCTCAAGTCACACAAGACAAGAGACTTCCTTGCTTAAGCACACAAGCTTAAGACTTCCTTGCTCAAGTCACACAAGACAAGAGACTTCCTTGCTTCTACACTAAGCAGAAGACTTCCTTGCTCAAGTCACACAAGACAAGAGACTTCATTGCTTCTACACTAAGCAGAAGACTTATCAATTACTCACGCAGGAGTAATACTAACTTCTAAGCTTAAACTTATTACAACATAATAACTTCAGAGGCTTGAGCTAGTTTCTATTCTCACTTAATTTGAGAGATGTTTTCTAATACAATTCATTTTCTCACTTTATTCTGAGAGATGTTTTCTAATGAAGTTCGTTCGTCATCAATTCTTTCTTTTGCATATTTATATGAGTTGAGAAAGACATTGAGACGTTGGAGAAATTCCCGTTGTAAGTTGGACAGCTGTAGTCTTTGAATATCCGTTGAGTAAAGCCACGTCTTCTTCTGCAGTTAAGCTTTACCTTTACTGTTTGTCTAAAGTACAGTAATAAGGTACAACTAGCTCCTATAGAGAGTAGGATCACATTCTTTGTGACCGTTGTATTTAGTTGTCCTTAGAACAAATCATCAGGCTTGAGTAGTTGATGTAGCCCTTCTGATGACTAGGTGAATTCCTTTTCTTCTGATGAACCTTTGATAACTTGGAGTCTGATTGGTCTTGAATAAATGGCCTCTGATAGTCCTTCGTATTTCAGCTTCTGAACGTCTTCATGTTCTGAATAACTCATGACTAGCAGATAGCTTCTGAACTCTTGTAGGCATCTGAACATCTTTGAGCTTCTGAACTTCTCTGAGCTTCTGAACTCTTGCAAACATTCTAATCCTCTTTGAGCTTCTGAACTTTGTTTAGCTTCTGACCACGTTGTAGCTTCAGAACTCTTTCAGAGTGTAAAGATTCAGACTTCCATAGGTTTCATCAGAGTCTAAATCAAGTGTGCTCTTGATATAACGTTGGATTCTCCTGCACACTTAATTTAAACATTAGTAACATCAATTGTCCATTTAATACTTTGTTATCATCAAAACTCAAGGGTGTGTATTAAAACACATTTTGTTCCAACATGTCTATCATTGACAAATACAGTCCTGAGACTCAGAGATCACACTACCGATCACCAGATGCAATATGTTAGCTAAAACGTTCGTCAAAATTTTATAAATACTCCAAACTAAAGATATGGGTCGAAAATCATTCAGACAAAAATATAAAAATAATTAAAATTTTACTGGAAAACAAAAATAAATGTAATATTAAAATATTATTATGAATTTTATAACACTAATAAACATCACATATAAATTAATTAGACATTTTTCTTACGAGCAAAAGAACCTATAGCGGAATTAGACTAAAAAGTTGGATTGTACCGTTACAATATATAAATTAAATAGCAAAAAATAATGTATATCATATTGTACGTGTGGCTAATATGAACCACTCAATTAGTCAAAAGGTAGACCAATATTTTTTTTTGTAAATTTTTTTTTTGTAATAATAAAAAGTTGAGAACAAAAATATATTTATTTTTCATTAGTATAAGACTCTTATTAATCAATTGTAAATTTAAAGTTGTATTATCATATTTGATGTTTGAGCTATAAATGTTTGAGATACATGTATGTTGATATGTGATTATTATGATCATATTTTTAATGGTTAAATAAATTTGTATTCCCTATAAATATATTATATTCCAATTTTTGTCTCTTAAATTTTTTTGCAAATTTTGATAATTCAAATATTTTTTATCACAACTTTTAGGCACTGCTTTTAATTCAGCTCATATGTACATTAATATTTCACAATTTTTAATGTGTTTTTGTATTTTTGTTATAATATTATAGGAATCTCTTACCTAAAATTAATTAACTATGAATTTTTAAATGTTAAAATTTTATTTTTAATATATTGGTGCACCAATTATTAGTTGGTCCAGTGGTGATTGGCGCTGAAATTGGTACGGAGGATCACAGTTTGATCCCTTGCAACTGCGGTCGAGAGGAAGTTGGAACCACTTGATGTCAAAACTGACTCCCGAACTCAATGAAGTAGAGTGGTGACAACCAAAATATAAATAAAAAATATTTGAATGTTTTGACAAATGAATTACATATTTTAAAACATCTATAAATTATTAAACTATAAAATATTAGAAGGCATGGTTCAAAGAAAAATTAGAAGGAAAATTTGAATTATTAATTATTAAGTAAAAACTTTTTTGAAAGAATAATTTAAGGGAAATTAATAACCCCACAAACTCGAGAGACAAACTTCACAAACCATTTAGCAGGGGTTTGATATCTCCGCAAACTAGAGCGAACTTTCACACAATATTTAGCAGGAATTTATAACCCCCACAAATTATACCTATTATTTTTAAAAATTGTTTTTGAGGATTGTCCGGCTCATAAGCACCTCCTTCCTTAAAAAGAACATTTATTTACTAAAAGGGAACAAAAACGATATTTCAAGGAGTACCGCCAACGGTACTCCAGCAAAAAAAATATACACAACAAAGAAGGGAATTGAAAGAAAAAAGAGAAACTCCTGAGAGACAAAAACAATATACACATATATAAAAGGATATTTTAGTAAATTGCACTATTACAATTTTAGCCTACAATAGCACTAATTTAATAGCACTTTTTCGCAAGTGCTATTAAAAATCCCACTCTGACGTTTATAATAGCACTTTCTGTCGGAAGTGCTATAATATACTGAAAATAAATTTTCAGAGAGGCCTTTAATAGCGTTTTCCTTGCAAGCGCTATAAAATATATATCCCTTTGATAGCACTTTTCGTGAAACGCTATTATATAGGTGGTTCCGGAAAAAGAAAAAAAAAACTAAAAACTTTGGCTGAAAATTTTATAAGGTTTTGTTCCATTTTTTTCTTTGTCCGCCGTTTCACTCTTCCTCACTCTCCAGATCCATCGTTCTTCATCGAACTCTCAATCATTCCTCACTCTCCATCGTTCCTCACTCCTACTCACTCTTCATCGTTAATTCATCAATTGAACCCTAAAACCTTCTTCTCTCCATCATCCCCCAAAACTTGTTAAACCCTAAATCCCAAATTGAACCCAAAAATTGAATGGTTGATACCATTGTTGAAGGCTAGAAGGAGTTTTCTGTTTGCATTCAAACGAGTTTGGTAGAATCATTGTTTCCGATCTCATTCCGCGAACCCTAATCAGGTGTGCTCATTCTCAATTATTGAATTTTCTGTTTTCTTTTGATCTTTTTATCTAAGTTCTGTTTCTGATACATAAAAAAAAAAGTTCTAATTGTAAGAGAGTATGTATATAGTTGACCTGTATATCCACTTATTCTTTAACTATATGTCTATTGTTACCCTTACTTTTAATTTACACGTTTTTATCAAATTTTGGAATTGTTAGAAATAGAATGTACATATCCAATTCAATCCACTACTTCCCAATTTTGTTTAGAACAAACTTACATTTATGCAAGGCAAGTAATGATATGATTTTTAATAATCAAATGGATGTGGGAAGGGAACCTTGGGGGTTGTGTTATAGTTAGGTTATGTACTCTTTTCTGGACTGGTTTGGATTTATGTTGTGTGCTCTATGGTTTTGCTCTGATGTTCTGCCTCTGCTGTTCTGGTTTTATTTTCCTGGTGTAGGTGATGTGTTTGCCTCTGTTGTCCAGGTTATTTTTCTGGTTCAGATGTTACCGGACGAGTTTTTAATTGGTAAACTATTGAATTGTCTATTGATTTTAAAGGTTTTGATTGGATTATGTAGTAGGAAGTGGCTTAATTAAGAACTTCCATGTGACTGTTTCTGCATGTTGTTTTTCTTTTTGACGAACTAATGTTTCTGCATGTTATAGACTTATAGTTTTCTTGTTAATTGTTAAACATGAATTGATGTTTGTTCAATTTAAAGGACTAAATTGCTAATATAAGGAGGGACTTAATTAACCGAGCCTTACAATTTCAAAGACTAAAATGGTGATTTACTCTCATTTTGTTTCTCTAATATTTGTTAAAGTGTAGTCTTTAAAGACTATAAAAATATTTAATTTGGCTCTCCATTTATTTTACATTTCTAGAAATGATTCCAACATGAACTTTATATCCAGTAACCAAATCTAGATTTTAATGTTAAATAAATCAAATGTATTACATACTATAATACTACATTTGAAGTATAAAACCATGGATATCAAGCATTTTTTACCACTTGATTTGACACAAGCTTTTTCTTACTTGGTAGGATAGGGTATGGATATCAATTCATTTGGAGTATCTTCAGGGAAGTCTCCCTCAAGATTAATCATACACTTTTACATGTTGTGAATTATAGAGTCTCGAGTGGAATTGGTAAAAGTACTATTGCTTGTGTAGTATATAATTCCATAAGTCACCACTTTGATAATTTCTTAGTTTTCTCAAAGATGAGGATGTTATAAGTTGAGAAATGTTAGTAATGAGATGCCAACAATAGAGTGAAGGCTCTGCAGTAAAAAAGTTCTTTTGGTTCTTGATGATGTTGAAAAAATAGAGCAGTTGCAGGCTATTGCTGCAGCACTTAGTTGGTTTGGTTGCGGTAGCAGAGTAATCTTTATAGTATTCTTGTGACATTACATTAATTGATACAAGACATGGGCAGAGAAATTGTACGACTTGAATCACCACATGAGCCTGGCAGTCGTAGTAGGTTATGGTTTTGTGAAGATATAATCCAAGTTTTAAACGAAAATAAGGTTAGTAAGACTGATTTTGTTAGAGCACTCTAATATTCCTATTTATTGGTAATTTAATAGTTATTATCATATGGCAGTTCTGTTAGTTTACTCTCAATTTCTTGTTCGTTGGATTTTCCTTGCACGTTGCACAATAAATAGGCACATTAGAGTGGTCTAACTAGGAATTATTTTTAAGTCGTCTGTCTTGTCCCCTGTTGTGGTGGTTTATGCATGAAATCACGACACAATTTTGAGACCAAAAGTTACTTATAAGTCTATCCATTGTTATTAAAAAATACCTACAAGTATATTTAATGTCTTAACTATTAAGACCAATTTGGTTAGTAGAACCAATTTAACTAAATTTTGATCCCGATAATGTACATGATTTTTATTATTATTGTTATTATTAATTTTAATCATAAGCATAGTTAATGTAATTCAACTCTAACTAAATTTTATGGTTTTTTTTTTTGAAGTATTTTGATGAATACAAATGTGGTACAAGGATAAGTTACATGAAATGAAGGACGAATTGGTGGGATATATGTTCACAAATGTTATCCCCGGCGGAAGTTGGATAATGTAAGTATATTCTTCTTTGCTTTGGGTTTATTCCAATTTTTAGTCATTATGATTGTTTTCGGTAATGCTCGGTTGAAATGTAGCTGCTGCTAAACTTTTTCATCCTCTTCTTTTTAATTTTCGGAGATTTCTTGGAGACATGAAAGATGCTTGCTTGGTTTGGCAATTGACAATTGGCAGAGGATTTGCTTAGGTTAATTAGTTTGTCTTGTTATAATTAGTGTCATGAACATCATCTAGCGAGTTAGGATAATTAGTTTGTTTTTGTCTTGGACACAATTGTCTTGCTTCTTATTTGTTTTGTGATGGATGAGAGACTCATGTAATATTATGGTACTTATTGGCCTACTTTGTGCCTTTTTATCTTTATTAATATAATTTTTGCCTTTTGTATTATTTCCTACTATATTATAAGTTTCAAATTAAGCTTTAGGTCAAAAATACAGTTGAAAATAAATAAATTGCAGCTTGTAAAAGAATAGATGTGTTGAAAAAAAATCAATTGCATACAATAGCGCTTTTGTTACAAAGTGTTATTAAACGTTGGGCAAACGATAGCACTTTTAAACGTAAGTGCTATTGAAACTGAATCATATAATAGCATTTTTCTGAAAAGCGCTATTAAATCATGTTGCATAATCAGGCCTACTATAGCGCTTTTACTGTATGAAGCGCTATTAAAGATTGATCCTACAATAGCGCTTTTGAAAGCGCTATAATAGCTACATACCTACAATAGCGTCAGCTTCAATAGCACTTTAAAGTGCTATTAAAGCTAAAAAAGTGCTATAGTAGCCCTTTTTTGTAGTAGTGTTGCTTGAAGACAAGGTCCTACTGAGATAATGTAAACAATGTAGTTGGGACCAAAAGATTCGCACACTCAAAAATAACTATATAATCTAATTATGGATCTTGCTAACATGTGCCCTACGTTAAGAATCTAAAAATAGACATATTTTCTTAAATTTTGCGTAATTAATTGGCGATCAAGTTTAAAAAGTGAATTAGATTCATGAATTATGATAAAAAAAATTTTTTTATGAATCACTAACATGTGACCTCAGGGCACATGCTAGCTTTTCTCTTTAAGTATATAAGATTTTTCATATTATTCATTTTTTTTCTTTTGTCTAAAATCATGTCGCGGATAATTAAATATCTTACTATTTATAATTAATCAAAAAATATCTTACTATTTATTTAAATACAATAACATTTATGTATTCTTACTCATAATTAAAGCATTAAAATATTATGTACCAAAACAAGCATTAAAATGTTTAAGTGATCACAACAATTTGAACAAAAAGAATTTAAATGTGTACAGCTACTAGGTTTGGTTATGGATGGCAATGGGGTGAGGACAAATTATGTCTTTTTCAATTACAAATTTATAAAGTTTGAATATCTCTAAACCCAATATAATTATTAAACGGGGATGAAAAATAGACCCTCAACTCATATCCAACGGAATTTGGATATTCTCGTAGGATTGAGGTATTTTCATTTTATTTCACCTTTATATGAACTTGAGTTGAATTCTAGTTCTTTTCATAATGAAATCTTTTCATATTTTGTGAATAATATTGTATATAAATTCATGTGACCAAACAAAAGTTTTTCATTAAAGCATCCATTATTTCTTTATCGAACTCTTTTCTCCTCTAACCATACACATCTTTTTAAAATGTCTCTTTACCTCCAAGGCTCCATTGAGCTAGAATTGTTGACAACTTTGCCTTCGAAATGAATTAATTGACACACTATTTGGGCCTGTTTGTTTTAGATTTAAAAAAATAGATTTTTTCTTTTTATTCTTGAAAATAGATTTTGTAAAACCGTTTTTCAAAATATTATAAGTTTTTTTGTATTCGTTTTTTCTAAATTGAAACACTAATTTTGATATCATATAACATAAATGTACATTATTGAAGTTCAACATAGTCAAAATCGCAATATATTTTTTCAAAAAGTTGTATTTCAAAAATGATTTTTGTGAAAATTTATTTGAAATAGCTTCAAAATTAAGTGATTTTTTGAAATATTGATATCCAAATTTTTTTTTCCATAAAATGATGATATACCTAAAATAACATTTTAAGAATAACTATTCAAACAAAATTTTCATTTGAAGCTTTTATAAAAATTTTCTTTATAAATTTTTTTTATACAAAACTTTTTAACATTACAAAATCTATTTTAAAAAAAATCTCAACCAAACAGGCCCTTTATACTATAAAGCAAAAAATGAGATTCTAGGATCCCATTTAAGTTATGAATGAGGTAAATGGTCCATCTACCGCGAAAAGGGGGTAAAATAATGTTAGGATGAAGTGAATTATATCCATAATATATACATTACGTGTAAATCTTGAAGACGTGAGAATCGAGTACATTATATATTTGGAGTATAGATTGGTTATATCATTATATATAGGGGGTAAATACAGACCATAGGTATAAATTAATAAAGGAAAAGGAATAAAGATATTACACGTATAAATGACAAGGACCCCTATATATATATTCTTGTAAACCAAGTTGATTTTATGTATATAATCTTTCCTCTTTTGACAAAAATGTATATAATATAATCTTTTTAAATCAGGAGTATATATGCATATAACTTTTATTTTAAGTAAAAGATATATTTTTAATGATAAGTTTTAATAGTTCTAATTAATTTTTTTTTCTAAAAAATCAATTGTTCCACTACTTCAACCCCTGACCTCAGTCAAAAAATTTACCTTGGATAACTAGTACAAAAAGAGATACTAACATAGTAACAAAATGAATTAGGAAGAAGGAAGAAAAAGAAAGAAAAATACCCGGACTCCATAGGAAAATACTGTCAAAAAAAAAAAAAACTGGGACTCCAATTTTTTTTTTTTGTTAAGTAGCCTAGGTTAATTTGGACTCCAATCTATCTCAACAAAAGAAGGAAAATACTAGTTTGCTAAGAAACGGCATGCATATGTAAATAATGGATACAATTCAAAAGATCCTAAACTCCTTCAAAGGCAATATGCATCTTTTATCTCCACCAAAATTCTTTACAAGAAAGTACGTCAAATTGACCTATTTAAACCTCACATTGCATTGAGCTGGCCCCGTCATCAATGGAACGGGACGGATTTTACTTCCCCTGGTTTTGACATTTTGGAAAAAAAATTATGTTTGTCTTTTTTTATATGTTGAGTTTGAATTTGGGTTTGCATTCCACACCTGACAGGAGTCAGGATTGTCATGCCATCACATATATTAAATAATAATTAATAATGGTGTTTAGATTTCAAAAAATATTATTTTTTATATTTCTACATGCATTGTCATTATATTGTAACCACGATAGAAAACAAATTTAATTTGTATAAATTAACAATGTAACAATTTTTACGCATATATTCAATTATATCACATTATGTAAACATGGAAACTTTTACTTGGATGCACATGCAAAAAACTTTACACCGTGTTATGTCATATATTTGTTGAAAATAAAATATGAAATAAAGATGAACTAATTGGATAAATATATTAAATAATATATTTAGAAACCAAGAAAACCTGTTCAAAGATTTCTCTTTCGATTCGATTTTAACATAATTTGAAATCATTTGATAATCGAAAGTGGTTTCGATTTTAAAGGAAAAACTTTTGTATTTTCAAGTGCTTCAAATGGTTCACTCTTACTTCGATTTCGACTTCTAGCAACGAATGCATTGGTTCAAAAACTGAAGACAGCGCATCAAGCAAAGACACACGTCAACAAGTCAAGTAGTAACCGTTATCTAGCAGTTAAGATTGAAAATCTATATATATATGTATTTTGTAGTCAAAATCAGGGTCACAAATTCACATACTAAATCCTTATAAAAACTCAGAGTATCCAAGCGTTCGAGCGAAATGAGCGAAACAAAGGAAACGTATGATTCTGTGTACCATTCTTATTCCTTGTAAACATTTACATTTAAATGCAATTCATATTCCAGCAATCTTTATTGTTTACTTTAAATAATTCATTCATTCGAATGAATTCTGCATTTATCTTTTAAATTCATTTAGTTTTTTCTGCAAAGTTTATTTTTCTGCAAATCTTTTCATTTCAAAGCATTTTACTGCATTTCAACCTTAATTTTTATTGCTTTCAATTTAAGTCTTTTAAACATAAACTTAAAACCATGAACATCAAATGTTTTCTCATCATAAAATGCACAAACATGTCCCGAGATTTTCTAGTTGATCTTACCAGTAAATAAACTAGCGGTTGTTTACAAAAAATCAGTGTAAACAAATTGGCACGCCCAGTGGGACCGGTTTTGTGCATTTTCCTTTAAAATTTTGTTGATTTATTTTCAGTTTTTCTTTATCTGTCTTTAGAAAAATTACAAAAATCAATAAAAATCTTTGTTTTGTATGCATTTGAGAAGTGGTAAATCTTTACCAAATTTCGAAAATTATAAAACTCGTAAGAAAATGGTTAGACCATCAACTAGTCTAAACATAATTCCAAATCCAGAGGGACAACCAACGCAACCTTCTGGTAGCAATGCCAATATAGGTTCTGGAAATGGATCTACAACCCTTAACCAAAATTTGAACACTATAGGTTCAAGTGGTCCTTCTGTAATATTGGAACAAATAGGAGCAACTGCTCAAATGACTAATATGACAACTGCTCCTTCGATTTCGTCACCATCTGTGCAGTTAGGTGGTTGAAATCCTTCACAACCAATGAGTGGTGACCATATGAGCCCTATCCATCCGTTTCGATTGCCAAATAACGATCATCAATATGGCATGCCTCCTTCATTTATGGGTGGCCTTCATAATTCTAATAATGAAGTACCAAATATGTTTTCCCCTTCGACTTCGGCAGTGGTAAATCAGGGTAGAATTATGCCGCAAAACTTGACTAATACATCTATGTTGTCTGTCATACCCCATTTTTTGACCGATCGCTTTTATGCGTCTTTTTAAGACGGATTTTTCTTTGTCATTTCTGACGAAATTTCGGCAGAGAGGTATTTTAAAATACCTCATTTATTTTGTTTCTTTTTTATATTTTCTTCTTTTATTATTATTATTTAATTATTTAATTTGGTTTTTATTTCATTTCATTTTTTTTAGTCATTTTCTTTTTATTATTAATATTTTCGTTTTTTTATTTTGTGGTGTCTTTTTTCAGTTTTTTATTATTGGGTCCAAATATGTGTTTTTGTCCAATCCAAGCCATGGGGCAATTTTGTCCAAATGGGGTATTTTTCATCTGCAAAACCCTAGGTCTAACACAGTACAAATAGTGCATTTATTGCACAGTTTCCAGACAGAAATAATCAGCCGCACAAAAATCATATTCTTCACAAAATAAAAAAAAACAGAAAATAGAAACAATCAAAAGAAAAATCCAGCGAACCCAGAAATTAGCATCATCATCAACCTTCATCACTATCATTCAAAACCCATCAAAACCATCAGAAACGAAATAAACATCCTTCCTTTTTTTTCATTGAATCAGAAACGAATCAGAAACCATCAAACTCTCAAATCCAGAACCAAATCTTCAAAATCGAATCACAACATCACAGATCGTTCATCATAAACCCAGAATCAAAGTGTCTTCTTTGTTTCCATTCCTTTTTCGAAGTTTTTTCTTCTAGAACAGAGAGATGCTAATCGAGAGAAGAAAGAAAGTTTGAGATCGAGAGAGAGGAAAGAGAGATTGAAACCGAGAGAAAGAGAATGAAAAAGAATCAGAGAGGATGAACGGCGGCGAGACCGAGAGAGAGGGTGTAGCCGCCGGTGAGAAGAAAGAAGAAGAGAGAGATATGTGTTTGTGTTGATTTCTAGGGTTTTTTTTGTATATATATCCCACTCTGATCCTGTGCGCGCAGGTGCACATCGTTACGGTGCACCTGCGCGCCTTTAGCCATCTGATGTTAATCATGTATTCCTGATTCCTTTCCTTTGTGATCAGATCTGAGCTGTCTGATCAATCAGACGGCTCTGATCTGATTTTCACATTTTTACTTCATACACCCCCTCTGGGCCACGCCCCCAGCTGGGCTTGGGCCCAGATTTGCTGTTTGCACTCCCCTTTATGTTTTTATTAATATTTGCACCCCCTTCTGTTTTATTTTTTACATTAGATTGTATTTTTAGGATTTGATGTAAATTTAAATAAATTGCATAGCATACTCTTGTATTCATCTCATATTTATTTTTTCTCGCAAATACCTTAGAATGTAATTAGGAATAAATGTACACTATAAATGAAAAAATTGCATCGCATGCATATTTATTTATCGCTTTCCGCAAAAAACGTTAGCATATTTAATTCCGAGGGAAAAGACACCGTTTTGATCAAAATATCATTACGGTTCGTCTTCGCGCTTATTTAGTATAATGTTAATATCGTTCTTTTCGCGCGTTAGCCATTATCCGTTTCTTTTGTATAAAAAAAAACGAGGTCAACACCTCTTCAATAATAATTAGTCACTTATTCTCAAAAATGAGGTCAACACCTCTTCAAAAAAAAGTCAACACAATTCATTTTCACATATCATCAAGCATCAAAAATATTTTGTCATCATACACTTTTCAAACTTTGGACTTTAAACCAAACGTTTCTTTTTATCGCGAAAACCTTGGATTTTAACCCAAGAGTCTTTTTACCGCAAACTTGGATTTTAAACCAAGTGCCTTGGATTTTAAACCAACGGCGTCTTTTATCGTGAAAACCTTGGATTTTAACCCAAGTGTCTTTTTATCGCGAACTTGGATTTTAAACCAAGTGCCTTGGACTTTAAACCAATGGCTTATTTTATCGCTAAAACCTTGGATTTTAAACCAAGTGTTCCTTTTTCCCTCGCCAAAAACCTTGGATTTTAAACCAAGTGCATTTTCTTCAATTCATACATTTTTAATCATGCATAAACCTTGGATTTTAAACCAAGTGTCTTTTATCACTCAAAACATTTTCTCATCAAACCTTGGATTTTAAACCAAGTGTCCGCGTCTTATTTCATAATCAAATCTCAATCAATTTAACCATATAGACTTTCTTCACAAATTAACATCAATCAAACTTACATTTTGCCACTTTTGGCTTTTGGTCTTTAAAACCATTTTCAAAACCTTAAAATCAAAACAAACAAATTTACTCGGCTTTTTACCACGAACTACGGTGGTTTGATCCCTCGGGTACGTAGGCATGAGACTTGTCTCTCCAATCAATAAAATCAACAAAAACATTTTTCTTCTTTTACATCACTTTAAACTTCTTTTTTATCATCACTTTAATTTCCCACTTATACATTTTTTACAAGCAACTAAAATAAAGCGCAAAGTTAGAAATAAAAACAAGAGGTTCCTATAGAGTACTATAGATACTTAGGGTGCTAATATCTTCCCTTCGTATAACCAACCCCCGAACCTTGTTCTCTAAAAATAGGGTTTTTTCGAACTTTTTCCCTTTCCCTCGGATAAATTAAAGATCGGTGGTGGAATATTAAATTGCGATTCGAAGTTAATTAATAACTCGATATCCAAAAATCACCGCGACATTGTCCCTTAGACAACAAATGAATAAAAGTAATCATGGAATGGTTAATATGTTAACACAACAAATTGGGATAGTGTTTAACCCTTTGTTACAAACTACAAACAATAGTTATCAATTATTAGCCAATCAAATGGGAAGAATGACAGATTTCTTTGGGGCACCAAATTCTCCAAATACTGCAATGCCTAATGATCAGAATGAACCAATACCCAATGTTGTGGTAGATAATAACCAAAGGCAAGACCCGTTGCCAAATATCATAATGAATGCCAACCAAAGGCAAGATCCAATCCCAGTGGCGCAACAGCCACCAATTCAAAATGCCTGGGGTCAAAACCAAGGAGTAGATCTGGGGATACAAATGAATCTACTGTCGAACATAAGAAACTTATGATAGTGATAATGAAATTGATTTCGATTATGGGGATAATGAAAATAATGAAATAGATGTGGCTGAATTAAAACAGGCCTTCCTTATAAGTGTAAATTATTAAAGCCATCTAATGGAAAAAATCCTAGTGAACCCAAAAATGATAAATATGTTGCAAAAACCTACACATTTGATATTACTAAGTGTGATGAAATCTTTGATTTATTGGTTAATGATGGCCAAATAATTGTTCAGAAGGGTTTAAAAGTTCCACCTTTAGAACAAAGAAAAAAGAGAGGTTATTGCAAATTTCATAATTTTGTGGGTCATAAAACATCTCAATGTGTTTTTTTCAGGGATCTTGTTCAAAGAGCATTAAACGAGGGAAGGCTGAATGAGAAATCAAAGCCTCCAATGAAGGTGGACACTGATCCTTTACAAATTTTTGAGGCTTCTTATGTTGAACCATATGAATGTATGATGGTCGAAGCCATGGAAGTCACTACACTCGAATCAATCCCAGAAGAGGAGTATATCGAGAAGATTAAAGTGGTTTACCCTAAGGCTGAAGAGGATTTGCTTGACTTTCTAATGAAGTACAAAGCAAAAAATCATCAAGTCATGCTATGCCCCAGGTGTAGTGTTGTATGCGATAAAGAGGCTACTGCGGGCCTCGAAAACTATCTGCCTTATGTAAAGCCAAAGTTCAATGGTCCAAACAGAAGACTGAACTTCAATAGTGGACCAAATCAACAGCCTAACAAAGGAAAGGGTATAATGCCAAATCCTTCGATTCATGACAGGATTGGTCGAAAACAAACTTTCTTACCATCAACAAAAATACCCATGGGTCAATGGGGAAATGGTAGATATGCAGCTTTCGACAAGAGAGTCCTGCATCAAGGAAGTTCGAGTAAGGTCTGGCAAATTGATGGTCAGTCCAACATGGCAAATGATGCCAAGAAATACTCTTATAAAAACAATTATAAGGGTAAAAATCCAATGACAAGAACACAATGGCGTAGATTCCAACGCCAGAAGAGACAAGAAGTCCAAAATGTTCCAAATGGGAACAATGGTAAAGGAATCAAAGCTGAAGAAAAGGTTAAAAGGCCTGTGATCGAAAGAATCTCCCAGCCAAACATTCCAGAAAAAGATAATGAGAAAATAAATGAAGAGGAATGTTTTGATGGTGAGGATGATGACTTTGGGTCAGAAAATGATTTCGATGTGGTTTGTAATGTGGTATCTGTACTACCACGGGAATTCGATGTTTGGTCTTTCTCTGATCGAGAGGAGGATTGTTATGAACCACCACTGGTTGATGTTAAACCAATTTGTTACTATGTGATGAATAATGGATGCATCGAAGAACAATGCGCCAACTTTGCAAAGCCTGATGAGGGGATGAAAAATCATCTCAAGCCTTTGTTTGTTAGGGAAAAAGTCAACAATGTTGGCATTAATAAGGTTCTGATTGATGGAGGAGCAGCTATGAATCTGATGCCTTCTTCATTAATGGAGAAAATTGGGAAGCATGACACTGATCTTATTTCTCACAATATAGTCCTTTCGAACTATGAAGGGAAAGGTGGCCACTCTTGGGGAGCTCTCCAAGTTGAAGTTGCCATTGGAAGTACAGTAAGGCCAACTTTATTTTTGGTGGTCGAATCAAAAGCAAATTTCAATCTTCTTCTAGGAAGAGAATGGATTCACGGAGTGGGGGCAGTGCTTTCGACTCTGCATCAAAACTTGGCTATCTAGAGAGATGATGGCATTTTAGAATATGTAGAAGCAGATCAAAACTACTATCTTTCTGAACAATGTCACATAACAAAGCAGACTTTCGACAAGAATCTGGCTTCGATTGCACCATGCGGCGTGATAAAGTGGTTTCTGAGAATGTTTACCACTCTGTAAAACTCCACCCAACTCATGGATTCTGTTGGAGAATAGAGGAAATAGACAATGATTCCTCTGAAGATGGAGTGATCCCACCATCTGGGTGGGATTGTGATTTCTACTATCCTCATGACTGAGCCCTCCCCATGGGCAAGAATTTCGGCTTAAATGGCCGGAAACAGATTAAATACGGCACTAGAAGTTGTAGCAACGAAAGAAAATATGGCTTTCAAAGCCAATATTTCTCAAGAAATGGCTAATAAAGCCAATGATCATGAAAATGGCAATAATATGCCAAACTTACAAAACTTGGATTGCATTTATGATGATGAACCTTTAGGTTTCGAAAAATATTTTTTAAATACAAATCATAAAATGCAAGCCCAAGACACATTGCAAGAAATAGACATTGGAGATGGTCTAATAAAAAGACCAACTTACATCAGTGCAAATATAAATTCTGATTTTAAGGAAAAATTGGTCAAACTCCTTCATGAGTACAAAGATTGTTTTGCTTGGGATTACAACGAAATGCCTGGTCTGAGCAAAGATTTGGTTGAGCACAGGTTGCCTCTAAAACCAAAAAAGAAACCAGTCAAACAATTACCAAGGAGATTCGCACCAGAGATAATGTCCAAAATAAAAGGGGAAATCGAAAGGTTGCTGAAGAGCAAGTTCATTCGAACTGTCAGGTATGTCCAATGGTTAGCTAACATAGTACCTGTAATTAAAAAGAATGGAACTCTTAGGGTATGTATTGATTTTCGAGATTTAAATAATGCAACACCTAAAGATGAATACCCTATGCCTATAGCAGACATGCTTATTGATTCAGCAGGAGGTTTTGAATATTTAAGTATGATAGATGGTTATTCAGGTTATAATCAAATTTTTATTGCTGAAGAAGATATTCACAAAACTGTTTTTCGATGCCCAGGAGCATTAGGAACCTACGAATGAGTAGTAATGCCTTTTGGTTTAAAAAATGTTGGGGGTACATATCAAAGAGCAATGAATTTGATTTTTCATGATTTCATTGATAACTTTATGCAAGTCTATATAGATGATATTGTTATCAAATCATCATCTGATGATGGCCATTTAGAACATCTTAAAAGGTCATTCGAAAGGATGAGACAATGTGGATTAAAAATGAATCCACTAAAATGTGCTTTTTGTGTGCATGCAGGAGATTTCCTTGGCTTTGTTGTACATAAGAAGGGCATTGAAATAAATCAGAATAAGACAAAGGCAATAATGGAGACATAACCTCCAACTACAAAAAAGCAACTTCAAAACTAGATATAATGCTATAGAAAAATTATGTTTATGTTTATATTTTTCTTGTATGAAACTTAAGCATTATATAAAGTCTATTGAAGTTTATGTTTATTCTCATTTTGATGTTATTAAACATATGTTATTAAAGTCAGTTTTACATAGTAGAATTGGAAAATGGGCTTTGGCCTTAATTGAATATTCTTTAACATATAAACCTTTAAAAGCAGTAAAAGGTCAAATAGTGGCTGATTTTATAGTTGATCATTCTATGATTGAATCAACTCAAGAATTTGTGGAAACTCAGCCTTGGATTTTATACTTTGATGGTTATAAACATTAATCATTTCGCCATTAAAAATCTCAACTAAATTCAAATATAAAATAAATGGTCTTTGCTCAAATAATGAAGTTGAATATGAAGCTTTAATAGCAGGTCTCGAAATATTAAAAGACTTGGGGGCAAAGAACATAAAAATTCGAGGAGATTCAGAATTAGTACTGAAACAATTAACACAAGAATATAAATGTGTTAAAGAACATCTAATAAAATACTTTGAAACTGCAAAGGTTTTATTAAATTGTTTCGATTTAGTTGAATTCGAACATGTTCCTCGTTTACAAAATCAAGAAGCAAATGACTTAGCTCAGATAGCTTCAGGTTATAAGATTTCGAAAGAAAACTTCTCACAGTTAATCGAAATCAAAGAGAAATTATCATGTAATGAATTATTATCATCAATGCCAAAACTTGTGGGGACAGATATACCACAAGACATGATTAATAATGAAAATCATGAGGAAAAATTTCAAATTTTGGCCATTGATAATCTTTTGGATAATGATTGGAGAAAACCAATCATAGAATACCTACAAAACCCAACAGGTGATGCTAGTCGAAAGATCAAATATAGAGCATTAAGCTACGTTATTTTAGATAATGATTTGTTTAAGAAAACTGTAGAAGGAATTCTACTTAAATTTTTGAATGAATCAGAAGCTTATGTAGCAATTTCTGAAATACATAGTGGAACTTGTGGATCTCACCAAGTTGGGCATAAAATGAAGTGGTTACTTTTTCGACAAGGGTTATACTGGTCTTCTATGTTGAAAGATTGTATAGAATTTGCTAAGGGTTGCCAAGATTGTCAAAAACATGCTAGAATACAACATGTGCCTGCAAGTGAATTACACTCTATTGCCAAACCATGGCCATTCAGAGGATGGGCTTTAGATTTAATTGGTGAAATAAAACCTGCTTCATCAAAAAATCAAAGATACATTATAGTTGGAGTAGATTATTTTACAAAATGGATTGAGGCAATACCTATGAGAAATGTAGACCAAGAAGCAGTGATTAGTTTTATCCCAAAACATATTATTTATAGATTTGGAATTCCTGAAACTATCACTACTGATCAAGGTTCAGTTTTTACTGGTCGAAAAATGCAAGAATTTGCAAAGCAAACTGGATTTCGTTTGCTAACTGCGACACCATATTATGCACAAGCAAATGGTCAAGTCGAAGCAGCCAATAAAATCCTTATTGGTTTAATTAAAAAACACATTGCCCAAAAACCTAGAAATTGGAATAATACTTTAGATCAAGTATTATGAGCATGTAGAAATTCTCCTAAAGAATCAACTAATACAACACCATTTCGTTTAACTTATGTGAAGGTGCGTGGAGAAAACAAAAGAAGGGGGGCTTGAATTGTGTTTTAGATATTTAAAAACTTTTCAAGATATTTAAATCTATCAGAGTCTTTAAGCACAACAGAATAGTTCACACAATCAACTTTAGTCTAAGTGAATGATGAAGGAGTAAATGAGAGAGTGAGAGATAAAGAGACACAACAATTTATACTGGTTCCCCTCACAAATTGAGAGTACTCCAGTCCCCTTGCACTTCCAAGGGATTTCACTATAATCACTAAGATTACAATTCAGATGCTCAAGCACACAAGCATGAGACTTCCTTGCTCTAGGTCACACAAGACAGAGAGACTTCCTTGCTCAAATCACACAAGATAAGAGACTTCCTTGCTCAAGCACACAAGAACGAGACTTCCTTGCTCAAGTCACACAAGACAAGAGACTTCCTTGCTCAGAGTCACACAAGACTAAGAGACTTCCTTTGCTCAGAGTCACACATGACTAAGAGACTTACTTTGCTCTAATCACTAAGATTGAGACTTATCAATTACTCACGCAGGAGTAATACTAACTTCTAAGCTTAAACTTATTACAAGATAATAACTTCAGAGGCTTGAGCTAGTTTCAATTGTCACTTAATTTGAGAGATATTTGCTATTACAATTCTTTATTCTCACTTGATTCTGAGAGATATTTTCTATGAAAGTTCGTTAGTCATCAATTCTTTCTTTTGCATATTTATATGAGTTGAGAAAGACATTGAGACGTTGCAGAAATTCCCGTTGTAAAATGGACAGCTGTAGTCTTTGAATATCCTTTGAGTAAAGCCACGTCTTCTTTGCAGTTAAGCTTTACATTTACTGTTTGTCCAAAATACAGTAATAAGGTACAACTAGCTCCTACAGAGAGTAGGATCACATCCTTTGTGACCGTTGCAATTAGTTGTCCTTAAACAAATCATCAGGCTTGATAAGAGTAGTTGATGTAGCCCTTCTGATGACTAGGGGAATTTCATTTGCTTCTGATGAACCTTTGATGTCTTTGAAGTCTGGTTGGTCTCAAAGAAATGGCCTCTAATAGTCCTTCGTATTTCAGCTTCTGAACGTCTTCATCTTCTGAATAACTCATGACTAGCAGATAGCTTCTGAACTCTTATAGGCATCTGAACATCTCTGAGCTTCTGAACTTCTCTAAGCTTCTGAACTCTTGCAGACATCCTGATCCTATTTGAGCTTCTGAACAAGTTTGGCTTCTGACCACGTTTTAGCTTCTGAACTCTTTCAGAGTGTAATGATTCAGACTTTCTTAAGGTTCCATCAGAGTCTAAATCAAGTGTGCTCTTGATATAACTTTGGATTCTCCTACACACTTAATTTAAACATTAGTAACATCAATTGTCCATTTAATACTTTGTTATCATCAAAACTCAAGGGTGTGTACTAAGACACATTTTGTTTCAACAATCTCCCCCTTTTTGATGATGACAAACATAAGTATTAAATACAATTGTTGTTGATAAAAATCAGCTATGTTGACCTTAGGCTTCTGAGTTTTGCAAGCTCCCCCTAAGTTTGATATCCCATAGGGTTAGGTTTGTAAGCTCCCCCTATTTTGTATCCATAGTTAATTTTAATCAGTTTCAGAATTACTTTATTATATGACTTAAATTATTCATATTTTACTATATAAAGAACAAGGTTTGCAAGCTTCTTCTTTTCATAGTGTAATAATCTTTGAATAAAGTTGCACCCTTACTCAAGAACTATCTATGAATAATAAACTTCAATTAATAAATGTATTCTCCTTGATGAATATGCAAGATGAAATAGATAAAATATTTAAGTAAATGACAATAGGATCAGAGGCACTAGAAACGTATACACACATTAGGTTCTGATGGTTATCACTAAATACAGTTTCAGAGTTCAAAATATTTCTTAAACAGTTAAGAGCTAAAAAAAATCTTTTCAAAAAGTTCAGAGTTTAAAACACAAGTTTTAAAAACAGTTCAGAGTATAAAGCAAAACTTTTGAAAAACAGTTCAGAGCTCTTTAGCACAATATTTTGAAATCCTCAAGATCAGATTGTCATTTCAAAGCATGTACCTCATGCCACTAAGATTTACCACTCTCCTACGTTCTCTCTCTGAAGCACTACAAAGCCCTAAAAAGCAAAGTAATTTCGCTTCTTCCAACAATTGATTTATCATTATTCTTTCTCCCCCTTTTGTCATTATCAAAAAGGTAGTTTAAGCAATTTAATTAACAAGTACAACGTCCAATACGGTCAAATCAGGAGTGGTTGAACGCATTTAAGACCTTGTCGGTGAAATGAGCTTATAAAAGGAGAGAAGCCTAGTCATTTTATTCACACAGAATAATCTTAGGTTTTGATAGATCTTTTGAGAGAAAAAAATGAAACGCTTAGAGAAGAAGAAAGTAGTTTCAAAGAGAGATAGTCAAGATAGGAGAAAACATAAGCAAGAAACATCAAGAAAAACAAAGCCAGAGCCTGAGGTTCCGCTCAGTTCAGAGTTTGAAAAAGCAGATTCTGATACAGAGTCTGATGAGTGGGACTCTGATTGGTTTGAGTACTTGAATACATAATTTCCTGAAGAGAATCAAGCTGATGTCCAAGTCTCAAATGGGCTAGAGTCTTCTCCTGAGGAAGAGAGATCTGATCCAGATGAATCAGATTCCCCAAGAGAGGTGCCATCCAAGCTGGGTCACCCAACTCCACCATCTAAGGATACCAATTGATTATCTTTAGAATTTTATGTAACAAATACTCATGTTTTCAATGAAATAAAATTTAATTTCTTTGGCTTGTTTAGATTGATTTCCTTATTATGTTTATTCTCTTGCTATGCAATTTAGTTCTTTAAGGATAACCAAATATTGTACTCATGAAAATCGATTTAAAAAAAAAATTCAAAACAAAACTGTTTGTAAACGAAATAGTCTTAAAAAAAAAAAAAATTGAAAGCCAATTGAAGAATTTTAGTCTTAAGACAGAAGGAAAACAGTTATCAGCAGTTTAAAGATAAAAACATTTAGATTACTACACAATGAATAAATATTTCAGATTAGCACAAAGAAGTCAAAAACATACAAAGTTATGAACTTAATCCTACCAACGTGCCTAACAAAATATCAATCAACAGATAAACATTTGAGCAAACAAAGATATCCTAAGGGGTTAATTGAGGTTGGCTACATAGAACTTAATCCCACATACTTATCCATCTTGGCTTTAATACTTTCAATCTCAGCCTCATACACTGGCTTTCTCAGATGCTCTGGATTTGCTCCCAAATTGTCCAAAATAGGCTCATTCAGATCTTCCTCAAGTGATGCTAACTTCTCCATCAAGTTTTGCTCATCCCTTGCTCTTACAGAAGAGGATTCAGATTGATTCCTCTCTGTATCCTTCTGAATCTGAATGACCTCTTCAACTTCAGTAGCGCTATTTTTGTCAAAACTCTTCTGCTCCTTAACATCAGCCTCTTGAAGTCTGTACAACTCATTCACCAATTCTTCAGTTAGGCTCACCCATTTAGCAGCATACTCAGCTGAAGGCATATCAGATTGCCTCAGCTCATGAAGACCATGTATCTGCCTGAATAGGTTGTTGCATTCACTCAAGACATCAGGGTCATTTGAGTTAATTGGTTGAGGTTCAGAGTTTGAGGGTGTGATGGTATGTTGAGGTGATTTTGGTGGTTAAGGTTTAGATTGAGATGCAACACAGTCAGATGCTGAAGATATCCCAACCTCTTGGGTTTTCTCAGCAGTCTGATAGTGTTGATTGGTTATTTGTAGTTGTTGATCTTGATTAGGTTGACCAGATGAATTTAACTGCGCATTAGTTAGTTCTTTGATCATTTCATCAACCTGATCTCTGGTTGGTGAGTTTGGGGTCTCATTTGATTTGAGTACTTCAGTGTGCACTGACTCATGAGAATCAGTTGCAATCACTTCAGTATATGTGCTGTTTTGTTGTTCAACTTCAACTAGAGGTTCAGGTTGTGTTTGATGGTCAGGTTCTGTTTGTTGTTCAGGGGGTGTTTGAGGTGTAGGATGTGAATGAACATGTTCAGATGAGATATATGGTTCAGGTTGTGGTTGAGCATGTTCAGGTTGGATTATCTCAGATGTTTCTGGTTGGAATTGAGTGATTTCTGAGATAATTTGGTTTGATGGGTTGGTTTGAGGATTGATTTGGTCTAGGTTTGAAGTTAAATTCTGATTTTGTTCAGAGTCTAGAATAGTGTCAGAGTTCTGAACATTATCAGATGGTAGAGGTTTAGATTGTGGAGGGATTTCACCTGCTAAGTGTTGTTCAAGGAATTCTAGAAGTGACTCTGATGGTTTGTTTGAGGTTGGGGGGTTCTGAGTCTCTTGAGTTAATACAACAGGACCTTTAGGATCAGATATAGTACCTGAATCATTAATGGTGGAGCTCTCAGCATCTTTCTTCTTTTTCTTCAGCTCCTTAGAAATCTTGATTCTTTTAATCCTTAGAGGCTCATTATCCTCTTCCACATCTTCTGAAACCACCACGTTTGTCTTCCCAGCTTTTGTCTTTGTTCTGCCTTTGCTTTCACCTTTATCAGACTCAACCTTAGCCTTGACTAATCTTGTTCTCTTCCTCTTCATTTCCTCTGGTTCAATTTCAAAGGGTTCACCTTGATTCTCCAATAACTGTATATACTGATTAACAATACCTTTTGCAACAGGTATGTTAATGTTGAATGTAGTTACCCATGAAGGTCCTGAGTTTGGTAGCTGCTCTAGAGGCTTTGAATGTATCAGTGTTTGTCCTGGCAGAAAAAACATGTTGGACAAGGTACTTACTGATATAACAGAGGCTCTTAGTTCTCTCAGCAGATGATCTTGACCAGCAGTCTTGATCACATCAATTATACCACATTGGTAGAAAATCTCACTGAGAATTCTTGGATAAATGATGTGAACATTTGGCTTGGTCTGTCCTTGAATAGCGTTTACAGCCTTGCACATATGACAGAAAATGTACCTAGCCCAGTTAAGTTGATAACCTCTAGTGAGAAAATAGATAAAATATCTATGATCCCAAGATAGTTGATCAGAGCTTCCACTCCTTGGGAAGATTGATCCTAGTAAAATCCTGGCTAGAAGCTTCTGAGTTGGTTTTAGATCACCACTCCTGTTACTTTCACAACTTTTCCCTTGCTCATAACATCTTCTTGTCATATCTTCTAGACAACCAGTGCTTTTAGCCTCAGTAGCACTTAAGGCATGAAATTTTCCTTCATTTGGAATGTATAACATACTCGCCAAATTTGATTGAGTTAACACCATTTCAAATCCACAAACAACTGACCTGACTTCATCCTCCTTGACTTCTCTCAACCCTAGTTCAGCAGGAGTCCTGTTCTTGTTTTCAGGTTTTGAATTCCTCAATGTAGTCAATTCTTTGACGTAGTCTTCGACAGTTACAACCTTGCTCCGAAACCAAAAGTCCTTAACCAGTGTAGGATAGATTGGACCATTTAATACTCTCATGTATCTAAATCCTCCATCTTGATCAGTGAAGAATTTCTCAATGTCATGCTGGTTCAATCTAAGACTTTCAAAATCAACTGGTTGTTCCATAACCAAGTTGACTGATTTTCCCTTCATTTCTAACGGTTTTTCCATGCTAAACAGTTCTGTGCAATTGACGATGTTGATAGGTAGGTCTTTTGGGAATGAGAACTGTGAAGTAGAAACTAACGAGGTAGAAGTTGCCATTTCAGAAGTTAGGGTTTTGGGTTTTCTAATTTCAGAGAAAAGGAAGATTTTCTATGGTCTAGAAAACGAAAGTGTAGGTTGTGAAAGTGTAAAGAGTACAAGTGTTCAGTGATTTTGATTAAAGATAAAATAAAACACACATTAAATTAAATAAAAAAGAAACGAACTATCATTAACTGTTTCAAACCAATCAGAACGTGTGTACGTGTTGTCTATTTAGCGCTAAAACGTTTCAGTGGAAAACACTCAAACATTTGCAATTCATTTCCTTTTCAGAGGCTTAACTTTCAGATGTTGAAAAGTTTCTCAGAGTCTGAACTATTTCAGATGCTGAGATCTAAAATACTTCAGAGTCTAAGAATTAATTTTTCAGAACATTTAAGATATATGTTCAGACATGGTTTTTCAAGGTTTTAATTCTGAACATTTTGTTTGAATAAATCAAGTGTTCTGAAAAACATTTCTAACCTTGATTGTTATTCCTCTAAATTGTCATTGAGAAGTTAAGAATACTCACCTTGCATTGAAGCTTCTTGTTTCAATTGAAATCAGTGTCATAGCCTAAACAGTCACTCCACCACACTGAGTTTCTATCATTTCCACAACAAGCTTCAAGTTCTTCATCATAAGGATCATATTTTCCTCTATTCCTTATGAAATCTTCTTCATCTTCTTCACCATCAGATTCATCAAAGATGTTCCTTCTGTGCACTATTGCTCTCCTTCCATTTATAGTCACATGCATCCATGTGAGTGGAGAGTCCATTGTCCTCATTTGTCCTGCAGTCAAATAGACAATTTTGTCTTTTGGTACCCACTTGCTGAAGGGTCCTAGACTGTTAGTTTCCTGACCTCTATTCTCCATTTGTATCATCTGAGAGCTATCAGGTACAAATTTTGAATATAGATCAAAAGGTGAAGCATTTTCAAATATGCTTGATGAACTTGGTTTTTCACGTGTGTCAGCACATGAATAACCAATTCCATTTACACCATTGTTTTTGAAAGAAGACAGTAAAGAAATAATATCACTATTGTCAATTTGTATATTACATAAGTCTTTAAAACCAATTGAGTTCTTATAAGGTTTGCTACTGCTGGCATTCCCTTTTTCAAGATCGTCAATCTTTTCTAAAGCTTCTTGATATAAACACTTAAATTGACCTGCTTGTTCACTTAAGTGCTCACAGTCAGTTTTGAGCTTTTTAAACTTTCGTGAACTAGCATTTAATAGTTTTATGAGTTCATTTTTAGAGAGTTGAGAGTATACCTGATTTAGGATGTCCTGATCAGAGTCACAATTTGTATGTTCAGACTCTGAGTCCACTTCAGACTCTTCTGTTGCTTCAGGTCTAGCTTGCACTTCAGGTCTTGATCTCCTTGGTAGCTTGACTTCCTTTTCTTCTTCAGAAAGATTGTCCAGCTCTTCCCAGGTTGTCAATTTCTTTTTGCTAGTCATCTCTTCTCCAATCTTCTTGAATTCAGACCATCTTTGAAATTTCTTAGAGAAATTATCAAAGTATTCTTCATCAGATTCTTCCTTAAGATCTTCATGCTTCATTGTCTGCTTTCCTTTTCTTGCTTCTCCCTTGTCTTTTGCTGTTGTGGCATTAGAGGTGCAAACATCACCCTCTGAAGTAGAGACATGCTTGTTGCTCAGATCTTCATTCAAAATAAGTCCATTTTCCATTTCTTTAATGAGATCAGCAACAAGTTGATGTATCTTCTGCTTCCAATCATTCACTTGTTGGGCCATGGTATTTTTCTCCTTTAGATCTTGACTGTCTCATTGTTAAGTGATTTCTAACAGAACCAGCTCTGATGCCAATTGAAGGTGCGTGGAGAAAACACAAGAAGGGGGGGTTGAATTGTGTTTTAGATATTTAAAAACTTTTCAAGATATTTAAATCTATCAGAGTCTTTAAGCACCGCGGAATAGTTCACACAATCAGAACGATTGGCCTTTTTGAAAACAATTGCTTGGGCAAGTTTTTTATGACTAACTCTACCAAGAATGTAGTCTCTTTTCTGAACAGCCTTAGCAAATTGTTCGATAAGGGATTCGAGCTGGAGACCTTACTTAGAGTAGCTTCATAAGTGAGAGGATTGTGCAAATGATTGAGAAAATTCTTGTGGGCAAAAACAGCATTGGCGTTTTCTTTAATAGATTTGAGCGCATCGCCATTTAGATATTCTGAGTGGAATTTGAGCAACAGAGAGTCTTGTCGAACAGTTTGTCGAATTCCAGCATAAGATTTGCTCGAGGTTCCACCAGTGTCGCTGCTTGAATTCCGAGCAGGTTCCCATTTCTTTGCCATTAGCATTTGAAGAGCAATATCTGGCTGTGTATTTCTCATAGTATCGAAATCACCTTCAGACAGCCTATGCTAGCCGAGAGTTTCGATGTCGAAGACTCTGGCAAAATCTCTAATCCCCCTTCCTCTGCTTCTGGCATGAATTCAACATCGAAATCTATTTGCTCATTTGAAGTATCTGGGTTGGCTTGAGAAGTCGAATTCGTATGAACGAATTCTTTACTCGAAGCAGCAACATTAGTTGCCTCCAGATCTTTAGCATCTGTAGTAATCTTTTCAGTATCATCCTGTACAAATAAAAATAAGATGTTAAGATATTGATTTGGAATGCCATAAAATCAAAAGAAAGAGTAAATTTGATTTTTACCTTAACATTTTCTTCAGTTGGCTTGTCGAGATCCAAATCTTCATCAATCAACACCTCAGTTGTGTTGTCAGGTTCTTCCACAGCCTTGGAAGGTTCCCCTTTTGATGCTTCTGTCGAAGCATCAACATCAGGCTGGGTCGAATCTTTTTGATTGCTCTTTGATGGCTCTTCAGAAGATTTGGACTTTGTCTTCTTCTTCTTTTTCTTCTTAATCTTCTTCTCAGCAGGTTCAGAAATGATAGTCTCAACTTCAGGAGTTTTCCCATCTCCTTTAACTTCTTTTCCCTCATCATCCACTACCTCGATGATAGGAGGATCAACGACCTCAGCAGCTTGTGCTGGATTCACCTCTTGGGTTGGAGGCTTTAAAGTTGTTCTCTTTCTCAAAGGGATTTCTACTTCTTCTTCCTGTTTCGATAAAAAAAAAATTTAAAATACGAAAAAATCGAAATATGCGCAAGTTGAAGAAATAAGAGGTTTGAAAATAACTTACAGATTCGTCACAAGAAATAGTGACAGGTTGTTTCATCTTCTTAGAGGCATTTCCAGTCTCGCTTGAACTGACTGTCCTCTTCTGACCCTAAATCATGTTTGTAAAAAATTGATAAGTATTTTTATGAACAGGAATCATAAATCGAAAAGAGAAATAAAACTTACTCTTTTTCGTCCTCCTTCTATCTTAATTCCAGCTGCACTTGTCTTACTTATTTCTTTCAACGCATCTTCCAACATTTGCTTTGAAACTACGAATTACATTGAGATTCGAAGTTAATATTGACAGCAAAATTGTAATTAAAGAAAATTATGGCAAAGTGAAAAGTGAAAGGATTTACCTTTTCCCTTTACTTTCTTGGGTTTCTCAGCAATAGGCTGATTTAAACCGTTTTCCAATCTCTGGATAATCTCCACCACACTTTGAGTTCAATTCACATAATAATCTTCCCACCAGCTATCAAAGTCCGTAGTGCAAAAATGGGAGTTGTTGAAATCAAAAGCATTCAGGCTGTAGTGGTTTCCTTCTGAAACCTTGAGATATCTCTTAAAAGTTCTTTCTGAGATATTCGATCCCAAAACTATATCCTTCTCTTTTTCAAACAGACTTTTTGGTCGAATTTGAGACATCCTGAACTGTCTCGAAACCAGATTTGGCTGGTATCCCACTAATCCAAAATGTTTTGTTTGAAATCCTATTCTACAAGACAAAACACTGGGATCGAGATAAGCTAGCCATACTTCATTAACCTCATCCTCATTATCTGGGTTAAAAGCTGGAAAGTCTTCCCTGAACCAAATAGGTCCAAATTCTCTTTTGATGAAAGGGGCATGTTGGGGTTTAAAATCATTAAAGTTGAGAAACACTTTCATATACTTCATGAAAAGTGCCTTGTAGTTAGTTTCTGAGTCTTGAGAGGCTAATCGAACAATCCTCCTCCCTTCGATTGGACGATCAGCCATCTCAGCTTGCTGTTCCTGGGGTGCTCTTAAGCCAAACTCTTGTTCAAAAGTGGCGTTCAGCCATAACTGTAACAACCACATGGGACCAGCAACTAAAAATGATAAGCCATTCTCAGACTTTTTGATCTCATCACAAGCTAGACCAATTGACTCATATAGAACAGCTAAAATCAGTTTGCCTAGGCCAAAGTGTTTCCCTTCATGTATTTGGATGGCCATAGGGATAAACATCTTTGCCACTTGCAAAGATCGCGAGCAAAAAACATAGTAAGATAACCAAAGGGTTAGAAAAGCTACGTGTTCAACATCATTGGTTTCTCCTTTTTCTACATTCTCTCCTATGAACTTAGTAAACGAAAGCTCATTTGGATCGAATTTTATGTTCTCACTAGTATTCATGGGGTCAAAGGTTTCTTCATCAGGTCGAAGACCTGTCAAGGCAGCTACATCTAAAAGGGTTGGGGTTAACATTCCACAGGGGAATTGGAAAGTATTGGTCGATTTTTCCCAGAAGTGCATAGCAGCAATAAGCATCTCATGTTGACATTGGGGACCAATTCGAGTGAACTGAATTACGTCATAAATCCCGTATGTTTTCCAGTAATCTCCAAAATCCTTTTCCATTCGATCCAACCAAGGGATGAAATGTTTGGTATTAGGTATCGAATGGGCAGATCGAAAAAGCTTAGAAGTCAAAAACCCTAAATTGCATGGTTCAGCAGAAAATATTGGGGGTTCACATGTGGGATAGCAAGGGAAAATTTGACTCGCCCTTGAAGATAAGGCTTCTTCATCTGGAAGAGGACCTCCAAAAGCATAAACATTCTTGTTGACAGAAAATGGAATCATCAATTAAAAATGCCAGATTGCATGTTTAGCAGGATCTCCATGGGGTTGAGGAACCATGGGTTCTTTGTCTTCGTAAAGGATGAAATTCTTCCATTTTCCAGCAAAGGGAACTGTTATATCTTGATTTTCTTCAGCCATTGAATTTGCGAAGAAAAGTTGATTAAATCTTGCTTTTTGAAAAAAGAAGTGATTTTTGAAAATTTGAATCGGTTAGAATCAAACAAAATGAGGAATGCATTGTTTTGATCGGTTTAAATTTGAAGAAAGTTGTTGTTGCAGGTTTGAGAATTCTCAGAGAATAGCGAAAATGTTTGAAGTTTCAGAAACGTTTCAATGGAGAAGATGAAGGGTATTTATAGATTTTGAATAAAATCTCGAATTAATTAATTGAAAAAGAAAAGAAACTGTTCACATGCAGTTTTGCAAGTTCTGGAACTGCCACCTGGACCACTCACGCGAAAAAGCAGGATTGTATTAATGGTACTGGGATGTTTGTCAGTTGAAAAGACTAATTATGACGACGTCATCGCCGTCTTAGGAAAACATGTAGATTTTTGCAGAAAGTGCATAAACGTTTCAGTCTTAAAATGTCAACTCCTAACTTCATTCGAATCATTCAAATCGAAATTGGCATTTTGGGGGCAATTTGTTATCTCATATTTTTGTTGAAAACAAAATATGAAATAAAGATGAACTAACTGGATAAATATATTAAACAATATATTTAGAAACCAAGAAAACTTGTTCAAAGATTTTCCTTTCGATTCGATTTTAACATAAATCGAAATCATTTGATAATCGAAAGTGGCTTCGAATTTAAAGGAAAAACTTTTGTATTTTCAAGTGCTTCAAATGGTTCACTCTTACTTCGATTTCGACTTCTAGCAACGGATGGATTGGTTCAAAAACTGAAGACAGCGCATCAAGCAAAGACACGCGTCAACAAGTCAAGTAGAAACCGTTATCTAGCATTTAAGATTGAAAGTCTATATATATGTATTTTGTAGTCAAAATCAGGGTCACAAATTCACATCCTAAATCCTTATAAAAACTCAGAGTACCCAAGCATTCGAGCTAAATGAGCAAAACAAAGGAAACGTATGATTCTGTGTACCATTCTTATTCCTTGTAAAAATTTACATTTAAATGCAATTCATATTCTAGCAATCTTTATTGTTTACTTTAAATAATTCATTCATTCGAATGAATTCTGCATTTATCTTTTAAATTTATTTAGTTTTCTGCAAAGTTTACTTTCCTGCAAATCTTTTCATTTCAAAGCATTTTACTGCATTTCAACCTTAATTTTTATTGCTTTCAATTTAAGTCTTTTAAACAGAAACTTAAAACCATGAACATCAAATGTTTTCTCATCATAAAATGTACAAACATGTCCCAAGATTTTCTAGTTGATCTTACTAGTAAATAAACTAGCAGTTGTTTACCAAAAATCAGTGTAAACACACCTATACTGGATAACAATTAATTGATCTCTGGAAATTTATTTTCTATGAAAAAAGTCATTGTAATGATGATTAATGACTTCAATAATGATCGAATAATTATTATTGATTAACAATATTTTTTACATTTTTTTGGTACATGTATTTTTTAAACTTTATATCCATGAAATCTATTAGATTTTTGTATTGACCTGTCTTTACAAAATTAGCTTGTAAGGTGAGTGATGTCAGTCTTTATAAACTTTAGTTAGACCTTATCAGTAATTGATGCGTGGATATAAATGGTGGATTGCTCAAAACGATAGGCTCTGATACCAACTTAAAATTGAGAGTTGGGTGTAACTCAACTCTATAAAATCGACTCGTAAGGTGAGGGATATACCACTTTTTATAAACTCTAGTCAGGCTTATCTTCTTTTTTTGGGGTCAAGTAGTTTAGTGGCTACAAAATCCACCTTAAGGGTGAATAAGTGGAGTGTCTCGGGTTCGAAATCGGACTCCTGCACATAAAGTGTGATATCCCTACCAACTAAACCCACGAAAATTAGTCAGGTTTATCTTTAATCAATGTGGAACTTGGAATTTCTAATAAAATCTTAAAAAATCAAGTAGATTATATTGTTTTTCCACAAAACCCAAGTAGATTATTGTGAGGATTATATATTAAATTTGATCTATACTTTCTTACCCAAAATATTAAATCTATATATTAATGTAGAAAGAGCACTTATAACTAATTAATAAATTATCGATGTTAGTAATGTTTTCTTCCTATTTTAGTGTTTAGATTCGATTGTTGGAGCGAACTTATGATGTTGTTCAACTGATTCAGCAATTTAGCATAGTTGAATAATATAAGCGCAAGACCATCCAAAAGTGGAACATATTAGGTTTACATGAGAATTAAGTATCCCGATTTCCCCTCAGCTTAATTTGTCAATTTTTCTAGCATACTACTTCTGACTTAGTCAAATCTATTCAAAAATAAAATCAATATATATATATATATATAACTTAGACCCACCTAAAAACATGAAAGTCTAAGTTAGTAAGGTGCACCTTTTCACTTTGGACAAAAAAAACCAATTACCACTGCTCAAACTTGTTATAAATAGAAGGGTAGTTATGTCAGTGTTTTTAATTAATTAAAGAAAATAATTAATTGAAGTGAGAAAGTCATGTGCCTTTCAAGCAACTTCATCTGTCCAATAAATCAAGTGTTTCATGTTAAGCCATGTGTCCCTTTTTAAAATAAAGTGGGTGTAAATTAGCAAAATGAGATATTTTTTAACATTTTATTTGAATTAATGTTATGGTAAAATGAGAGGAAAAATATTATTTGAACAACTTTTTTTTTTATTGGATAAAAACAACAGAGAGAAATAAAAGGAAAAAAGAAAATAACGATATAATGTGAGTAAACTTTTTATTTATTTATTTTGGCTTATGATTGACGAGTTGGTATATAAGGTTTGACCGGTATACCTAGGGGTGTAAGCGGATCGGAAAAATCCAATTGAACCGACGATTCAAACCAATCCAAACCGAAAAAAACCGATTCTTATGGGTCGGATCAAAAACTGAACCAAACCAATTGAAAACCGATGTGGTTTGGTTCGGTTCTTGGATCGAATTTTAAAAACGGATGAACAAACCGAACCAAACCAATATATATATTATTAAGTTTTTTTTACAAAATATATATTATTATTAAGTTAATTTTTTAAGGTAGCCCACATCTATTAAAGAAACAAAGGGAAAATACATTGATCTCCCCTGAGCTTTGTGTATATATCACTAACACGCCCTTTATTTTATGACTTGATAGAGACTTGCCCCTGCCGTCAATAACCGTTAAGTCTCCGTTAAAAAAAAAAAATTTTTAATGGCAAATTATTAGTTGTTAGTGTGTTACATTATATGTTAGTTTTTCTCGTTGCCAAGACTTGAGCCTTGGACCTCCAAATCTTTTAACCCTTAGCTCAACTAGTTCAACCAGTTCTGTTACCCCCCATAAAAAATTGGCATATCTTTCATTCTCATATTTGTTGTTCTCTACAATGGTGTTTCTTTTGTCTCTTCATATCCCAAGTTAACTCATTCCCAAAAATAAAACAGGCAGCACAACTACTTATAAAAAAAATCTTATGCATACTCACATCACAATACAAATTTTAACCTAGAAACTCTCAGACTCGGTCTCCTCATAGTCACAGCTGCAAAAAACTCATGCTGCTCCCAGTTCTCATCTCTCAATATTGCGCAAACAACACAACACTCTCACGTTGTTCTGCTCTCATATATTTTATGTCAAACTCTATAAAAACAGTAACCTCTCATGTCAAGCGTTGTCGGAATACGCTTTACTAGTGGGGAAGCTAACTTGAAGTTTTATTTTTGTTGTACTTTATTATTTGAAAAACTTATGAGTTTAATTTCAATATAATTGTACTATGTTTTTAATGAACTTATGGGAAAAGAATTGCATTTTGTATATGAAGAAATTATTTAATGAATTGTATTTTGTATTTTATGAACTTATTTGATGAACTTATAGGAAAAATATATACCGGAAAAACAAATAATAGCATGAAATACATCGGAAAAAATGCGCTATAAAACCGATTAAAGTATCCGAACCAAACCGAACCAAACCGATGAGTTTGGTTCGGATTCATTTTTGAAAAACACTAAAAATCAAACCAAACCGAACCAATCAAGAGTTCATTGGTTCGGACATCGGATTTACTCGAAACCAATCCAAACCGGTCCAATTACACCCCTGGGTATATCGTCAAAACTATTCTTAAATACTGGTTTAATCCTTTTATGTGTAATAAATCATATATTTATGCAAGTATTTTTGTATTGATTTAAGGAGAGTGTTAACATGTGCTCTTAAGGGCACATATTAAGAATACAAATGTGGTAAAAATTTATTGCATCTTGTGTATTCATCAACTACTTAAACATTAAATATTTTGTATCATTAAATACAAAATTTCTACTTTTAGCTAGCTTAGCATCACCCTTGATTTAATTATTGAAGCGTATAGAAAAGGTAGATATCATATGGTGGTTCTCTTTACGCAACTCAACAACCATCACTCCAATCTGACTGCATGCCCACCTCATTATTCCTAGTAAAAAAAAATCTATAATAAAAACAAAAATTAAATTAATATTTTATTATATTAATGATTCATTAATTAATTAACAACTTCCAATTAACCTTAACCTCTATCATACTACTATATCTTAATTTTTTCTCCATTTCACACTGCAAATAAAATCCACAACTCTCACATACTTTGACCATACATACATAATCCTATCATCACCCCTCACCACCACCATAGCTACCCCACTCTGATATTTTCCAGATGAATCAAACTCCAAACATAAAAAACAATCTCACTTTCAAAACAACAAAAAATCTAAAGAAACATCCTTTTCTTCTTCTACACCCCCTTCACACACATGAAACCCTAATAATACAAAGAATCCAAACAGAGTAAGTTTGTGTTTACACATCTTCCCTCTTATGTGTTAATTTACGTATATATATATACATATCTTTCCTTACAAAAACAAATTAAGTAATAAAAAGTGAGGCAAAAAAGAAGAACAGTGTACGGTTTTTGTTTTTCTTTCAGATCCATAAGGTTTGAATGAAAAAACGTGGGTGTGTCATATTATGAGTACAATATATTCTCAAGAAAGAAAGAAAGAAAACAATCTTTTTCTTTGTTAATAATTACCTTAGTCCAGAAACACCCCTTTCTCATGTTTTTTTCTTTTGTCCCATACCTCATTCTCTGTCCATGTACGATCGCACCACTTAAATATGGAGTGTGTGTGGAGGTGTAAATAGTACTATTATAGCTTGTAGTAAGTAACCACCAACACTAACCAAACCAAAAAAGCAAAAGATAGAAAAACCAAACTCTCTCTCTCTCAAAATTTCTCTCTCCACACAACACTCACTCACTCACTCACGTCTTTCCATTTTGTGCTTTTTTCATCATGGATTCCGGAAATAGTGGTAGTATGCAATCTTCAAGTTGTGGTGATGAAATTGAAGAGTATGATTCAAGAAGTGAGTCAAATCAATTCTCTATGTTTTTAAACAATCCACCATTATCTACACCAACACCATCAGCACCACCAAGAACAACAAGAACAAGTCATCTTTTAAATCAACCACCACAATCTTCATCTTTGCAACAACAAATGTTTGATCCATTAACCAATTATTACATGGATTCATTACAAAAACCATCATCAAACCAAAACTCATTTCTCAATCTTGACATGATGTGGTCTAAAGGTGCTAGTGCTACAGCTAGATCTGAACAAAACAACAATGATCTTAGCACTTTAATGATACCATCTTCTTCATCATCATCTTCTCATCAACAAAATCAACAAGCTTTTTTATTAAGTCAATCCATGGTTCTTGGTCAAACAAGAGAAAACATTAACAACGTTGTTGGTTCTGGTTCTGTTCCCACCACACACCATTCTCTACCACTAGATCATCATCAACAACGTGGAACATCCCTCACCAATGATCAACAAAATCTTCAAAACAACAATAATATGGGTAGAAATCCTAAGAAAAGATCAAGAGCTTCAAGACGTGCACCAACAACAGTTTTAACAACAGATACAACAAATTTCAGAGCTATGGTTCAAGAATTTACTGGTATACCAGCACAACCATTTTCTTCACCTTTTCCAAGAACAAGATTAGATCTTTTTGGTTCTTCAAGATCTATTTCATCATCTCATATGGACCCTCCATTAACACAACAACAACCACCTTATCTTCTTCGACCTTTTGCTCAGAAAATTCAATCTACTCATAATCATCACTCTTTTCCACCTTCTTCTTCCATGGTGGAAAATTTACTAGCAGGTAATAATTCAACTAATAATTCAGCTACCATTAACTACCATTTATCTCAGCATCATCAGAATCAGCATCAGCATCAGCATCCTCTAATGCAACACAACCAAATTCTCGGTTTTCAATCAATTTCTCAAACACCAACAACAAAATATCCAATTGGGTCCCACCAACAACCCTCCTTGGAAATCTCGCCCATTGTTGATTCTCATATCAAAAGGGGTCCTGTTTTTGAAGAATTATCTCATGTTAATAACAACAACATTGATATTGGTAGTGTTCTTCATCGTCAGACTCAGAACATGGTTCCCACATCGTCGGATGGAGTCAACAATAACATGTGTAATTCTTCGTCGGAGAATCTGTGGGGTACGAGAACGACTACTACTACTACTATTAATGGTGGTGATCATCATGGAGGAATTCTTGGGAATCTGAGTGGCATTGAAGAAAGGAATTGTACATCAGATTTTGGTGTAGTGAAAGGACAAGAATGTGCTGTAGTGGCTACAACAACAAGAGGTGAAGGTACAGTGGAATCATGGATTAATTGTTCATCTTCTGATTAACATAATTAATCATCAAAATTAATGAAGAAAAAGAGAAGTAAAGAAGGTAGGTTCGTACATATAATTATTTTCTATACTTTATAATAATTTTTATTTAAAGTAAATTATATTATGCTGGTAGTAGTACTACAATGCTAATGCATGAAAGAAAAGAAGAATCTTGGTATCTTCATCATAAACCACGACCATCAAATCAAATTAATTCAACAATGTTTTTTATTTTATTTTTTCCTTTAGAATTATAACATCTAGCTATATATGGAGTAGCTTGTATTTCTCTTTCTACTCTTTTTTTTTTTTAATCTCATTTATGCTTTTTTTAATCATGATATATATAGCAATATACAAGAGAAACATTGAGGTTTCAATGTTTATTATTACTAAATTTGTGTCTTTTTTTATAGCTTAATCATGTTTTTATTATATAATTAAACTTTGGTATTTTAATCATGATATATATATAGCATTAGCTTGAGATTATTGCAATGTTCATCAAATTAATTGAACAATATTGACAAGTTACATGTTGGCCGTATGTGTTGTCTTGCAGCCTCTAGCCCTCTAGTACTTTATCATAGTTTATATATTTAAATGTATATATTATTATTTTTATTATTCTACATTTTTTATTTCAATGATTATTAATTTAAAGATATAATTATAAAATTGTTGTAGATTCTAGGAGTAATTGGTGGCAAGATTGGGGGGATTGTTAGCCGCCGTAATCTTCTTTTTCAAATTCAAAGATATGTTTTTTATTAGCTAGGCATTTCTTTTCTTCTTTTTTTTTTTTTTTTTCGGTTGACATGATGTGTTATTTTTTATATTTGATTATTTCATTTCATTATTATGCTCGTGAATCTTTGCAAAAAAATAAAATTATGCCCGTGAATAAAACACATGGGAATAATTATAAATTTGATATTACCAACAAAATATAATAATTACAAATTTGTTTTGATGTGTGCTCTCTCTAACACACAAATAGTAGTAATTTACTTTTAGGAGCCAATAAAAGTTTGATTCATTTGGTAAGAAATTGAATTATACTATGTATGTATGTATGTTCAACAACCCCAAGTTGCCACCTTCTACAAGACCCAATTCATATGTACTTTTTTATATAAATATAAATATAATTACTCTAGGAACACGTTTAAAATTTTACATGTGTGGAGCATAATTTCATAAAAAATATTGAATTTTAATAAATAAAAAATCCCACAAAATAATTTTAATAATGAATTTTGTTTCGTTTACACTTTGTATAATCACTTTTTATAATGTTATTTCATTGCATAAATTTGACATGGATTTCTGATTAAATAATGTTGACACTTTTATTTATTTTTTTTAAATATGGACCCCGCTATTTTTTATAACTTTTAATAATATTTTTTTATTAAAAATGGAAAAATTCACCTTTAATAATATTGTTTTTATTAACTTTTGAAGCTGTTTTTTTTGTATCTTCAACTTCAACTTTTGATTAGTCTCACATTCAGCTAATAAGAGGAAAAAAAAAGTAGAACGAGTGAATTTGTTCATAAAAGATTGTGTATATATTATATATATGATAATCATTAAAGATTGTGTATATATTTTTTTATAATAGAAATTGTGCATATTATCCTTTCAAAAAAAAAAGATTGTGTATATTATATGATTCTGTTATTTCAGTAACTTAAAAAAAATATAATACTGATTGTAAATAAAATTTGAAACTTAATTAAGCGAATTATTATACAAATTAATATATTTGTGGTCACTTCTTGTTTTTATTGTCTAAAGTGTTAAGTAAATTAATAATTATAAAATCAAATTATAATAATTATTGGTCAAATGGCCAATATATACTAAAGAAATTGAATTATGTTTGCTTATTTGGCTTTGTATCGTAAAATATTGTCTAATAAAATAAGAAAATGAAATTATATTTAGCTTGTTTTATTTAATTTTAAGTTGTTTGAAAAATAGAAAACATAAAATAGTTTGTATGAAAGAATAATGGTTTAAAAAAATGATAACAAGTAATACATAAAAAATGACGGCAGAAAATACACAAAATGAAAATATTGTTTGGAAAAATAAGTATTTTAAACCAATCAACTAAATCAAATTGAACTAAACCAGTTAGTTTGTTTCCATTTCATTTTTGAAAAACACTAAAATCTAAATCAATAGAGATTTTATCGGTTTAAGCATTGTTTAGTAATATTTCCGTATTTGACATGTTTCAGAATTTCTATTGATTTGTAGGTAAGATCTAGTTTAGCGGGCAATATATATACTTTTAGCCTAGATAATGTGAATTTTTAGTGATATGTGTTAATTCCTTTGCAAAAAAAGGAAGAAAAAAAATCTATTCAAATTGTTTACACTAATTTCTAAGGTATGTTTAATATAAATCTTTAAAAAATTGTCTGATGGACTGTTGTTACTATTTTAATTAAAATTTACTAAAAATGGATGATCCACATCCTTTAAACCGGATTCATATTAAACAACCCATAATTCCTATTAGATATTACCATGCATGTGCATGCAAATATAATATTCCCTCCGGTTCTTTTTATAAGAAATAATTTGAAAAAAAATTTGTCAATTTTATAAGAAATTTTAATCAATTTTTAAATGTTTTAAATGTTTAATTTCATTTATGTATGCCTTTATTTATTATATGAGAGTGAATATTAAAAATAAGTAAGTTAGTTGAATGGAGAGTATAATGGTATACATGTAATTAATTTAAAATTAGAAGTGTATTAAATGAAAATAACTAGTCTTTAGAATGTGTTTCTTTGGTGTGTGTAATTTTTTCAAATTGTTTCTTATAAAAAGGACCGGAGGGAGTATATGGATAGTAATATAGTAAAATGAAATGATATTAAATATTTAAATAATAAGAAGAACAAGGAGGATGCATGTAGAACTACCCATTGATTTTATTCTCCACCATATTTGTTTGTTTTTATTTCGTGTCACACCTTTTTTTTCAAGTTGTCTAATGACAGGACTCACATATTTAAATGTGGAGAAATATGAAATTTAAGATTTAAATTCCGGCCACTTCAATAGTGTCCCTAGTAGCCTATTTAAGCTACACTTATAGGATATTTCGTGTCACACACTTTAATATGAAGGAAAGGGAAAATGAAAGTCGTACGCGTGCTTTGTTCAATATTTTTTTTTTTTTTTTTCATTTGCTCTTTTATAAGACTTTGTTTGCGTCAAAAATAATAGTTTAAAAGTACTAATTTATATATGTAGACCGAAATCTTTCAAAGGAATGAGACTTTGATGGTGTGGTTGTTTGTTCATGTGTAGAGACTTGATTAGTTAGAGTTTCATATTCTTTTTTAAAAATGAATGTGACCTTAATCACTCTTTAACTAGAATGTGGAATAGTTTATGTGAGTTTGATCCGGTTAATAGAGACATCATAATTTATATGTAGGAGTTGAAACGTGAATTTCGAAATTCTATTTATTTATTTATTTTTATGGTTACAACTCCATTTATTTATTTATTTTAAGAGTTAAATTATAGTCACGTGATTAAAAAAAAATAATAATAAGAACTATATTTAAAATTGGATCGTGAATATTTTGACTTTTTAACGCAAAACTTAGTTCTAAGAATATGTGGAAAAATTCAAGTTAGAGACCATTTTGTCAATCGCCGTGATATATGGTCCTATATGCAAGCCATGACCGTTCTAACACTTAATAGTACTAACTCATCTTTTTCTTTTGACCAAAACAAAAAATATTCATTCATTCAATTAATAGAGTACATTCATGCTATATAAATTTAAATTCGTTAAAAACAAAAATGATAAATCTGCGAACAAACTCACAGTATCCGTGTTAATAGCATAAAACGACAAATTACATAAGTCTACGAATATGACTATACTGAAATGTTTGTAATGTTCATGCCTACAGATTTGTAGCGCTGATGACACAAAATCGACATTGATTGAATTTGCACTAGATGGAAAATAAGCGTTCAACCTGAAATAATAAACGCTACACAGAGACGAAAAAACACAAATACACTATACAAAGACGGGAAAACAAAATACACCGTACAAAGACGGAAAATCAAAACAAAGAAATATGTGAAAATCACACTTATTTATAACGAGAAGGAATGTTCAGTTGGTGGAACCATCGCATTATATACGTAAGAATCGTCATTTGAACTAAAAAATTCGCACTTATTCATCTTAAATGGTAAATTTCTAACTTTTAGGTTGATCGACAAAAAAAAAAAAAAAGTATTTAATTAATTTATCAACCACTGATATTATATTATTTTATCCTCGAAATTAAGTTGTTCACTTTAGAGTAGTGTGAATCCACAATGGAAACTCTAATTCAAATAATCAGTGAAAAAACTTTCTTAATTAGAAATATGAAATTCTTTTGTTCACATTTCACACACCAAACAAACAAAACTTTCTTTTTGTTTACCCCTCTGGCTATTGGTAGCTGCTTAATGTTAACATTGACGCTGGCACGTCCATTCTATATGATTTGATTCTCCTATTCATAAGTGATAGTGAGATTTTAATTCCAATCAAAGAGATTTTAATAATGGTTTCGAATTTACTACTCATCCCCAGCATGATTATTCTATACCAATATGGCATCCTCTACCCCACTTTAATAATAATATTGCCACATTTCAATTAATCTAGGCGATAAATTAGCAATTAGAGTTTGAAAGAAAGAATTAGCAATATTTAATTTCATCTTTTTGTCCAACATCATTGTGACAATTTTTTATTTTGTTGATGGTCTCCCACGCATAATTAGTTAATTACGAGATTAATATCTTAATATGACTTGGGTTTGTTGGTTAAGTGGTTAACTTTTTTAGACATTTTTTCGGATTGATAGACGAAATGACAAAGTCATTGAAAATTCACACACACAAAGTAGAGTGATTGTGATTCGAACTCCGGTCATTACATTCAACATTAGCAATTTCGGCATTTTTGTCAGTTGAGCTAAGATTTATGGACCAACCTATGTTTTTCTATGTACATGTCAAAATTGTTGGGTTTTTGAAATTGGCTATCTTTTGCAAAACCAACATATAGTCCGATGTAGGGTCATATGTGACTACATTCGGAACAACATCCTGAAGCTGGAAAATATGGACAGTTTGTTACAAGCTTGTTGGGCGCGAATTTGGTCAAGCTAATCTCCTTATCGCATTACTTGTTCCTCAAGACGTGGAGATCAGTTTATTTCCTGAAGATATCTCAAAGTATATCAAGCCTAAAATATATTCCTATATTTTAGGATTTTAGTTGGATTTACTTCAATGAATCTTTTTTTATCGGATATACTTTAATTTTAACTTATTTGTGAAGCCAAATTAAAAGAACTACCGTGGCTATCTATGTGCTATATATATTGAAGACCATAGACCTTTTTATATTATTGAAACCATCGTGAAGTATAATATTTTTGTTTCTAGGGTTTTAGCGTGTCATTTGTTTACTTGTGAGCCTATCTTGTATCACCTTGATACTTGCTTTGGACTGTGTTCTTGACTTGTATTTGTTTAATCTACTCCTAAGCTTTTAAGTACGAAGATAGGTATTTGTTTGAAGTGTGTCTTCATCAAAGTTTAAGTTTTGAGCAATCACACTGGGCGTGTGATTAAGAGGAGAAGGGACGGGGTCTCTGATCTAGGTGGGCCTAGGTTGAAGATAGCACGGGTAGTGACTAGGTGACGAAGTGTAAACGAGTCGTTTGCTGATAGCTTCTAACTAGTATTACCATAGTGGATTCTCTCCTGGATTGGTATCCCCCAGAGTAGGTCGTATTATACGTCGAACTGGGTTAACAAACATTGCGTACTATTTATTTTCAGTTATTTATTATTTATTGTTTGTTACTTCTGCTGTGCACCTTGTTGACTCAAAGGTTGCCTCATCCGGTACCCCATCTGGACTGCGCCAGAATTTCAATTGGCATCAGAGCAGGCACCCTGTTCTACTATTAGGGTGAGTTCTAGGGAACGATTCTGATTGATATGGAAAGGGAAGGAGGAGCTGTGAGTAGGCCACCCTTATTGGATGGTACTAACTATGATTACTGGAAATCACGCATGGAAGCATTCTTGAGATCAATGGATAGCAAGACATGGAAATCTGTGCTGAATGGATGGGAGCACCCTACTGTCACTGACAAAGATGGTAATGTGTCCTTGAAGCCTGAAGGAAATTGGACGAAGGCTGAAGATGAACTTGCCCTTGTAAACCACAAAGCTTTGAACGCCTTGTACAACGGTGTTGATAAGAACATGTTCAGATTAATAAAGCGATGCACTGAGGCTAAAGAAGCTTGGGAGATATTGATAACTACTCAGGAAGGGACATCAAAAGTCAAGAATTCCAGACTTCAGATGCTAACTACTAAATTTGAGAATCTCAGAATGAAGGAAGATGAGACGGTACATGACTTTCATATGACTATTTTAGATTATGCTAACACATTTGACTCTTTAGGTGAAAAACTTCCTGAAGAAAGGATGGTGAGAAAGATGTTGAGGTCTCTACCCAAAAAGTTTGAAATGAAGGTCACTTGCATAGAAGAATTTAGGGATTTATATGAAATAAAGCTGGATGAGTTGGTGCGTTCCCTACAGACTTATGAAATTTCTGCAAATGAACGTTCTGGAAGCAAAAGCAAAAGTATAGCCTTTGTCTCAAATGCAGAAAGTGATGTTGTACAAGAAGAGGCAGATACTGATGAAAGCTTATCTGAAGCCATGGCTCTTCTAGGTAGACAATTTAATAAGGTATTGAGGAGAATGGATAGGCGAGGTAGACAGAATGTGAAGCAGAATGTGTCCCTCATTCCACTCGACATTCACAAAGACTCTAGTTTTCAAAAGAAACCAATATCTGAAGAGAAAGTGAGTCAAGAGAGAGGTGTACAATGTCATGAATGCAATGGATATGGTCATATCGGATTTGAATGTCCTAACTACTTGAAGAAACAACAAAAAGGCATGACTGCAACATGGTCAGAGGATGAAGATTCTGATGAAGACACTTTGAATGAGACTGCTAAACGCATCACTGCCTTAACTAGAACATGTACTTCAGACACAGAATCCAACACCGGAGATATAACTTACGAAGAGCTAGCTGCATCATATAGAGCCTTATGTCAAAGAAGTGAAGAGGTATGTAGAAGTCAAGAAAATCAGAAGAGGCTCATACTGGAACTTTAATCTGAAAAGAACGAGCATCTGGCCACAATTTCAAAACTGAATGATGAGGTAACATTACTAAACTCTAAACTTGAACATATGAAGAAGGAAGTTATAATGATGCATGGTGGTACGGCTGCACTAGAAGAGTTAATTGAAACACAAGTTCCTGGAAAGAGGACAAAAGGGATTGGTTATGACTACAAAAATTTCAACAAACCTAAGCAATATGATCCAGAGCTTAAGTTTTTGTCCTTAGAAGGAAACAACAGGCCCCCAATGCTGAAGCAGAGGCTGCCCCATGTGCAACCCCATCCGGGAATCAGAAATAGGAAATCTCAACCATGGGTTTGTTATCATTGTGGTAGGAAAGGACATATAAGACCTTTCTGCTATAAGTTGTATGGGTATCCTAAAAAATCACTGAAGCAAAAACCTGAAGTTGAAGTGGTTGGGACCAAGAAAGAGTGGAAGCCCAAGGAGGAAGATGTAAGTTTAATAGCTCATACCTCATTTAGATCATCATCTAAGAAGAATTGATATTTTGATAGTGGTTGTTCCAGACATATGACTGGAGTAGAAAAATTCCTAATGGACTTAAATCTTATTCAACTAGCTCTGTGACATTTGGTGATGGAGTAAAAGGTGAGATCAGAGGTATATGAAGCCTAACCAATAGTGGTTTGTCAAGGCTTGATAATATGCTTCTTGTGAAAGGATTGACTGTTAATCTAATTAGTATCAGTCAATTATGTGATCAAGGTATGAAAGTGAATTTCACCGAATCTGGGTGTTTGATTACAAATGAGAAGGGTGGTGTGTTGATGAGAGGTGTAAGGTCCAAAGATAATTGTTACTTGTGGGTTCCTATAGAAACATCTCGTTCATCGTTCAACAAAATGAATTTATAGTAGTTATCGCTATGTGTGCGTGCAACCACTTTTGGCTCTTTATATCCTTTGCACGCTGATCAAGAAAGAGGGATTGTAACTCAACATTTTTGGATGGTTTGTTTTGGTGCTCAGGTTTTCTTCTCTCCTTTGATTTGTGGGCTATGTCCTGGATTTACTATGCACCTATGTGCACTCTACTATTTTGTGATCTACTGTCCTATTCTATGATCGTTTGGTGCTGCCTATTGATCTTGTCAAATTTGATGGCTAAAAAGGGGGAGTACTGTAATATGGGTAATATAAATTTTTTGTTCTTTGACTGTGTGCTGCATGTGGTGGAAGATGTGTCTACATCTGGATCTACATCTGATGTGTGTATGTGTTGATGAATATCCTATGATGTGATGGGCAGTAGTAGGTAGTTTGACATGCATGGTCTGATGTATGGTGTGTAGTGATATTGTTTGCATATGTATGTTGCATTGAGGGGGAGTAACACTTATTTGCTATGCATGTCGTAAGGGGGAGTAATCCTAATTTTTGTTGTATGTGTGATATGCACATGTTCAGGGGGAGTGAAGGTATATGATGATTCCCTGACATATATGTATTCAGGGGGAGTAAAATTTATGATGATATCCTGATGTGTGTTGATTGAGGGGGAGCAATTTACATTTTATCCCAGATGCTCTGCTGAATGCTGCCCCATCCTGGATACCATCCAGAATGTCTGAATGGAGAATTTATTTTTCTCTATTTGACTGAAAGTCTCTTTTCTATGTCTTCTGATGTGAAGTGATTTTTTTAGAGACTTAATGTGTGAGAATTTATTTTTCTCCAAGTATGTGAATCCACTTAGAGAGTTTATTTCTCTCTGATGTTGTTCTTTTGTGAGACTAGATGTGTTTATTCCGCTACTGCAAGTCTCTGATGTTCTTTATGTGCTATGATTTACTTGAAGTGTTGCTGTAAAAATAGTCATATTATGTTCTATCTTCTTTTCTAGTTGTGTGTTTATGTTGACTTAAAGGAAGACGTGAACTACATCTTTCCATAACTTGCCTAATATTGTTTTAGCCAAAATTTGCTAAAGGGGGAGATTGTTGGGTTTTTGAAATTGGCTATATTTTGCAAAAACAACATATAGTCATATGTAGGATCAGATGTGGCTACATTCGGAACAACATCCTGAAGCTGGAAAATATGGACAGTTTGTTACAAGCTTGTTGGGCGCGAATTTGGTCAAGTTAATCTCCTTATCGCATTACTTGTTCCTCAAGACGTGGAGATCAGTTTATTTCCTGAAGATATCTCAAAGTATATCAAGCCTAAAATATATTCCTATATTTTACGATTTTAGTTGGATTTGCTTCAATGAATCTTTTTTTATCGGATATACTTTAATTTTAACTTATTTGTGAAGCGAAATTAAAGGAACTACCGTGGCTATCTATGTGCTATATATATTGAAGACCATAGACCTTTTTATATTACTGAAACCATCGTGAAGTATAGTATTTTTGTTTCTAGGGTTTTAGCGTGTCATTTGTTTACTTGTGAGCCTATCTTGTATCACCTTGATACTTGCTTTGGACTGTGTTCTTGAGTTGTATTTGTTTAATCTACTCCTAAGCTTTTAAGTACGGAGATAGGTATTTGTTTGAAGTGTGTCTTCACCAAAGTTTAAGTTTTGAGCAATCACACTGGGCGTGTGGTTAAGAGGAGAAGGTACGGGGTCTCTGATCTAGGTGGACCTAGGTTGAAGATAGCACGGGTAGTGACTAGGTGACGAAGTGTAAACGGGTCGTTTGCTGATAGCTTCTAACTAGTATTACTATAGTGGATTCTCTCCTGGATTGGTATCCCCCAGAGTAGGTCGTGTTATACGCCGAACCGGGTTAACAAACACTGCGTACTATTTATTTTCAGTTATTTATTATTTATTGTTTGTTACTTCTGCTGTGCACGTTGTTGACTCAAAGGTTGCCCCATCTGATACCCCATCTGAACTGCGCCAGAATTTCAAAAATGAATTTAATTATTTAAATCAAATACATCAATTTTTTTAAAAATGCAAAAAATAATATATTCATGAAATAAATCCCAAGTACTAAGTAATACTATGAGATATAAAGATACCGTCCAATTCATTCATATATCAATTTTTGATGATTTAACATTTTTTTTTTATATATAGAAAAAGTGAGAGTAATAGCTACGTACTTGACAATAAAAGAGAGAGAGAGAGAGAGATTGTAATAAGCATCATTCTGAAAATTTTAAATAAGGCTTTAATATATCAACACATTGGAGCCACTAAATGATGTTCAATTATGAAATTAAAAATTAAATTTTTTGAATTGTGAAGTTAAAGTGACTTGCCTTTGCATGAAAGGGCTGGGACAGGAGTATTATAATTTATAACCATCCAAAAGTTAGTAATCTTTTTCATTTCTTTGATTGATATATCATGATCTTTTTCATGATTTCACTTTGGAGTTTTTCCACCAACAATAAAAACTTTGGAGTTTAAAATTAAAATGATGAGACATGATGAGCAGGGGATATATATATAGGATAATGTTAAAAATGGAAACGCTAACATCATTTTAAACATAAGAACACTTCAATGAACACCAACACAAACTATTTAAATTTGAGCACACATATAAAATTCAAATAAAATTAAAAAATAAAATGAAACAGTCAATATCAAATTATGTGACTAAATTATTTATATTTATGTGTGCACTTCTGCATTAATATTTTTTTTTACATTCTGCATAAATTAATGATTTGAGGTTGTGCCTATGATAGAAATGCTCTTTTTAATAAACAAATTTGGACAATTAATAATTAATAGATTGGGTTAGGTCATCCGTTATGCGCGTCGACTCATATCCATAAACACCCATAATAATAAATACTTTGAACTTGACAAAAAAAATACTTTGAAATATTTTTTAAGAATCTTAAATTTTTTAAAAGTCTTAAATAATAGATTTTATTAAAATATGTAGAGTTAATGTATTAAAAAAATTGAAATGCTTAAATTTTTTTATGATTAATTTTTCAAAAAAAATCTTTAAAAAGTAACTTGAAGACACTCGTTGGCAGAGACTCATAAGAAAAATTGAATTATTATTTTTTTTTTAATAAAAGTGAGTTACATGAACCATGGAAAATTACTTTCACAAAAGTGGATACACTTTTTCACATTAACCTTTTTATATAAACTTGAAAACACTTTATCAAATTAGATTTCATTTAAATAAAACTCAAATGATTAGAAAAAGGATTTTGAAAGATTTGTGAAGGGCATGCTTTCTGTAAATTTGATACCATGAGCTTTGACATTTCATTTTAGGGCCCATAGTAATGAACAAAACTTTCACTTGCTCTTTAGCAATGATGGTTTTTTCTCATCACTCTCCCCTGCACCATTTTTCAGGCTACACCTAAGAAGCATATTATAAGGATTAAACAGTAATTTAGACTCTCTTTTCTCTGTCACACCAGCACAAGGACATAGTGCCCTACAATTTTGAGCCTAAACTCAAAAAGATGAACAGCTTTTGGCATCCTCTAATGAAAAAGGCTGCACTGTTTTTCCCACTTCATTTGAATCCATTCCTTCAACAGGGAAAAACATCAATTCAAGTACCTGATGCCGTAAAAAGACAAAGCATGCGAAAGAGATCTCATTTATATTGCAAAATCATAATGTCTTGTCATGCCATTAGTTTAGTTTTATTTAGATATATCCTTACTAATCTTTGATTATGTGGTACATACTAATTAACTAAAGAATTTACACGTATTGTTATGTTGTATCTGTTTCTTTCAATTTTAAAAAATTGGATTTTTTTTTTATATTTTTTAAAATAAATTTTGTAAAACCGTTTTTTAAAATATTATAAGTTTTTATGTATTCACTTTCTCTAAATTGAAACATTAACTTTAACATTATATAACATAAATATACATTATTGAAGTTCAAAATATAGTCAAAATCGCAATTTTTTCAAAATGTTGTATTTCAAAAATGATTTGTGTGAAAATCTATTTAAAATAACTTCAAAATTATCAAGTGATTTTTTGAAATTTTGATATCCAAATTATTTTTCAATAAAATAATGAAATACCTAAAATAATATTTTAAGAATAACTATTCAAACAAAATTTTCATTTGAAACATTTATAAAAAAAAAAATTTATACAAAATCTATTTTAAAAAAAATCCAAAGCAAACGGCGCATAATCTCTAATGTTATGGAATATATATGCTTGTGGATTAACATCTCAATTTTTCAATATGTGATGCACTAAACTATTTAACATATTTTTCTCAATAATTTCTCTGATTTATAAGAGACACTTCATTTTCGAGATTCGTTGAATAATGAATGTATTTTATTTATAATATAAACTAAATATATTAATTAATCCGTAAATCTAGAAAGGTAAAGTATCACTTATAAAAAGGAGCATAGCGAGTAACAAATAGAGCTCTTATTTGAAAATTACGTCATATAGTAGCAATAATTAGAGAGTTGACTATATATATTGTCATACCACGTGGCCTTTACAATTTTAACTTGACTATCCAAATTCTCATAAGCACTAACTTAACTATTTAGGTCAAGTCTGCTCACCTCAAGCCGCAAGGTCACAATTTACATTTGCTTAGCCATTTATGACGAGTTCAATCAGCTTGGTCTTTTCAGACAAGATCAACACTACCTTGGTTCTTCACAATGAACTCACCGACTTACCATTCAGAATGAACTCAACACTAGCTTGGTCATTCTAGATAGATATGACAATGGGGCAGGGCGTGGACGAGTTTTGTCCTCTCTAAATCTATACCTATAAAGATTGGGTATCCCCATACCCGTCCCAATTTGTAACGAGGAAAAAAAAATTAGAACCACAAACTCATATCCGACAGAGTTCGGATATCCCCATTGGAGTTCGTGTATCCATATTTCCCTCCACCCCACATGAACTTGGATTGTATTTTAGTATTTTTTTTTTTTTTCATATTAAAAACAAAGTTAGAAACCTAAAACTTTTCTTTCAACAATATAATATTTTTAATCAAGGAAAAAAACTTTTTTAATACTTGACTGAAAAATAAAAATAAACATATGAATGTAATTTAAGAGTTTGTTTAAAGATTTTCAATTTAAGAGATATAAAATACAATTGTGATATAAACGGGGCGGATTCAGGGGATATCAATATCCTCATTATCCGCCACCCTTCGTCTTTTCAAATCGAGGAAAATCCAAACCTAAACTCAATCCCACATTGAAATCTCAGAAGCTTCTGCATCATTTGATGTAACTTCATTATGACTCTGTTTGACAAAAATATTGGATAACTCATAAGTTAGCTTATGGCTGATGGCTGATAGCTTATGGCTGATGACTGATAGCTGATAAGCAAATTAAAGTTTTTGGTAAAATCAACGGTTCAATCAAAGATAAATGTAAAAATGACATAAAAGGGTATTCATAATTATTAGTAGAGTTTTATTTAAGATATTTAGAATTGAGTAATTTAAATTTATTAATTTAATATATCTTTTATATATTAATATTAAATGAATTTTTATGCACTAAAATTTTACTTTAAAATTATTTTCATTTCATTCTTTATCCTCTGAATTTTGTAAAGCAAACGATTAATTCATGTGATATAGACTGGAAAAAAAAATAGAACTAAACTTTCAAAACAAAAGAAATAAAAAAAAAAAAAAAAATGTGTTATCGTTTGTAAAAAAACACAAAAAAGAAAACTGAACCATACATATACAGACGTGGAATAAAAAAACCTAACACATAACAAAAAAAAAAACAAAAGAAATAGTAAACTCATATAGCAACTCTAAATTATAAAGGATAAAAGTGGATAATTGTTAAAATAACAAGGGTAAAAATGGAAGAAAAAATGAAAAATTATAAGCTCATAAGCAACTTGAAATATCGTCTAGAAAATAAGCTATAAGTCAGTAAAATAAGTTATAAGCTCGTAATGAAAACACGGTTACCAAACAGGTATATTAGCTTATGAGCTATAAGACATAAGCTATAAGTCAGCTTTTAGGCATTGCCAAACAGACCCTAATTACAATTTTACCAAACACTTCAATTAATTTATCAGATATAAACTATAACCTATCAGCTAATTTATCAATGATTGGCTAATTTTATCAAACAGAACCATAGTAGAAAGAGTCAAGACCAATGCAGAAATTACAGAGTCGCTGTAGAAGAAAAAAAATATCCACAATTCCACATTACATAAGCACTCCAAAATCCAAATAATTCTACTTGAAAGAAAGAATTCAATTAGTCAGAAACATATCTATAAAGATTTTAGCCCATCAATTAGGATTAAAGATATCAATTATTCGTGTATATATTATTTAGAACTAAAGCTATCAAAGTGGTCCAATGTACAACATGATCATAATCCATGAATTATTTGTTGAGACTGTTTCAACTAACTAAATGAATCATGTAAAATCACTTTTCAAATGATAGTAGTTATGGGTTGGGCTGAGCGATGCTTAAGTATCGAAAACAATTAATTTCAAATGAATTTTTATATTTTAAAATTCGATTATAAAGTAATAGTTAAAATATGACTCGATAATTATTTCACCTAAAAATTAAACTCATGTTCTTTTGAACGATTTGTTTTTAGGTGGATTAATAACTTAGTTGTTTACATTGCAACTCTCAACAATATTTTAGATATATCAATTATAATTCTTTTAAACAGATTTAATGTCCGTTTGGATTGCATTATTTTTGAGTTTATAAAAATAGCTTATACAAATAAATAAATTTTTATGTTAATTTATAAGTTTTTACTAACAAAAATTGCATATTTATAAAATATTTTTTCATAAACTATCTTGAAAAACTTAAAATAATACATTAAAGTTGTTTACTTACATAAATTATTTCGCATAAATTCAAAAATAAGTTAATTCAAATGTTATCTTATTTTTTTGAAATAGGTAAAGAAAATATATATATATATATATATATATATAAAAGACCTCACAAATCAGATAAAGTATTCCAATGAAGGAACCCCCTAAGCATAGAGGCTTTGTCATTGAAATTGAAGGGAAAAGAAAAGAGGAAGGGCTTCCTGCGTGGGCTATATATGTCTATTGCCTACGGTCCTTTTGCAAATTTCTCTTCTGGCCCTGACATTTCTTTTCTAACTCAAAACACGTAGAAAATTTCAGTTTGTATTTATTGAAATTTTTTTAGTGTAAATTTTACACTAAAATATATTTCGATTTCTATTTATCGAAATTTTTCACATATTTTAGAAGTACAAAATAAATGTGGGGCTGGAAGAGAAGTTTCTTGTCCTTTCTTACATCATGTTCCGTCCTTTCTCATCATCATAATAATATATACAAATGAGCTTTCCTAACATAACCCATATCCATATCAATTCCCATATTTTCAAATGGAGTAACTTAAAATTATAAAGGTTTGGTAAGTTAGCCCTTTGTCATACAAAATTGAAAATTAGTGTATTAAATTAAGAAAAATGCTTAATAAGACGAATAAAAGATGCACGAAATTTTACGAACAATCGAAAAAACTTCATAGAAGCCTAGAACAAAAGTTCTAATTTGGTCTATCAACATCTCTAATATCTATTTTATTGGCTTCTCCCCTACCTAACAAATATTCTGTAATTGATTTTTTTTTAAAAAGGTTTATAAAATAGAAGAATTGTTTTCTAACAACTCTTTTTGTTAATCTTGTTGCATAAGACAGGAGCACTATGGGTGATATTTGTAGTAAGGGTGTTATATTTTGTATTCGTTAAATTTCGTTATAGAGTATAGATTGTTGCATAGCTCTCTTAAATCAAAGAATGTCAATTAATTTAGTTTTTTTTTTTTGACAAGTCAATTAATTTAGTTATACCCCAAAATATCGTCAATTTAGTCCCTGCATATATTAAGGGACAAATCGACGGAAATTTTATTTTTTTCATACAAAACAAGCATTTAACTTTTAAATTGACAGCACAAAATTTTAAAACTGGCTAAATTGATTGATGATTTTCAATTTAAGAGATTAAATCGCTATTTTGAAAATTTAAAAACTAAATTAACCACGTAATGACTAAAATAAAATGTCTATAAACACTTTTGGACTATGATGTTAGGTTTTGTTACTAATCATATAGGGATGGCAATGAGTAGGGTATGGGTAGGGTACTATAGTACCCGTCCCCATACCCGTAGTTTGAAAAATTACCTGCACCATCCTCATACTCATGTGAGTAACAAATTTTGCACCCGTACACATATCATGTGGGTGCCTAAGTACTCATACACGTATCCGTTACCCGCACTTTTGCGAAAAATAAATCGATCAATTATAAAATATCATATTATGTTAATAAAATTAAAAAAAATTCAAAGATTTTAATGTCAACCTATAAAATATCTCATGTTAAAGCTCATATATATGTTGACATATGTTTGATTATGTTATAAATAAACACTTTTATTAAAAACATGAGTAATAGTTTAATAGTGCTTGTATTTTTTAAAATTAATATACATATACTTTTATATAATAATATAAATAAAATTAATAAATATATATTATATGGGTATGGGGCGGGGTGGGTACTAAGGTACCTGTACCCGTACCCATACCCCGTCATTTTTCTGGGTAATTATCCATACCCGTGTTCGTACTCAAAAAATTTTACCTTATCCGTTGTAGGTATTTTCTGTGGGTACCCACTGGGTATGTGTCAAATTGTCATCCCTATAATCATACCTTTTTTATATTAATAATTCATGTGGTTGATTGCATTCTATTTTTTTTATTAAAAATAAAATTCAAATTAATAGAATATATTGATTTAATATAAATTCAAAATCGCTAAAAAAACGATAAATCTGAAACAAACTCACAACATCCATATTAATAGCATATAACGGCAAATTGCATAAGCCTACAAATATGTCTGAATTTTTTAAGTATTTGGAATATCCATCCCCCCAGATCTATTGGTTAGAATTGTACTAGATCAAAATTAATCCTTCAACTTGAAAAAAATAAACTTCACACAAAAACAAAAACATTATAAAAGAGAATAAATTATGACGACGAAATCACAAAAAATAATATGATATAATAAAAACAACCAAATACGGAGATTAATTAAAGTTGACGGAATTGTTGATCAAATTAAGATTTATGTTTGAATGTGGCTTAAAATTAAGGTCAATTTTTTTTTGGTAGAATAAGAGGGCTAACGCCCTAATTAAGGTCAATTTTTTTCCTTCTATAGTTTGAATCTTTGGTTACCCGTATTTGAGACATGGTTACCCATTGAAATTGAACTATCTTGGTTACCCGTATTTGAGACATGGTTTTTTATTTTGCTTTTATCTTTGTGTTGCTTGTAGTTATCCATTTAACTATTTTGTATTATCTATTGACATCTCATCCGCTTGATCCTTTAGATGGTGCAGAAGATCTCATTTGGCACAGACATGTTTCCCTGAAGGTGTCTATTTTTGCTTGGAGATTGTTGCGAGACAGGTTGCCAACTAGAATGAATTTGGCAAACCGTGGTATTATCACTCCAGATGCTCAGTCGTGTGTAGCCGGATGCGGAGAAATGGAGTCAATGCAACACTTGTTTCTTGCATGCAGTACTTTTGGCTCCCTTTGGTTGATGGTTAGGGCGTGGCTTGGCATTACATCGGTGGATCCTATTATTTTGACTGATCATTTTCTTTAGTTTACTTGGTCTTCTGGTGGACTCAGAGCGCGTCGATCTTTCTTACAGCTTATTTGGCTTTTATGTGTCTAGGTTATTTGGAACGAAAGAAATCAAAGATTATTCCAAAACTCAGAACTGTCCCCACCCCTTTTGCTGGACAAGGTTAAACTGTATTCGTACTGGTGGTTGAAGACAACAAACTCTACTATAACTTCCAACTACCATAGCTGGTGGTCGAGTCTGTTCACATGTCTAGGCCTGATGTAACCTAGTAACTTTGTGTTTATTATCCGATTACTGTTCTTGTAAACTCTTATGGTTTTCTTTGGCACACCTTGTGCTAAAGGGACTATGTGTTTGACGATTATTTATAAATATATATCTCATTTTGGCTTGTTCAAAAAAAAAAAACTATTTTATACTTTTTGGTTCACTTCTTCGTGCTATGCCGAATATGAGAGATTGGTCTTCTTATTATATTTTAGGTAAAATTGTTCCTGAGGTCCTTTCATTTCAAGTAACTATTCAATTTTTATTTGATCCTTTATTTTTATTTTTTTTGACAAATGATTCTTTATCTATAACAATAATAAAGGGAAGACATTAGTTTGGTGTAACCTTTTTTTAGAAATCCTAAAATACCCTTAATATTTTATTTTATTTACACTCTTCTTTAATAACTTCCAAAAATAAACTACTCTCCTTTAACTTCTAAAACTAACTACATCTTCTCCATATTTCTTCAAGAAAATTCATATTCATTCCTATTTATTTTTTTCTCAATTTTTTTAACTTAAATATTTGTCAATTATTAATCTATAATTCTATATCATCACTTGAATCTAATATTTCAACATTGAATATAGTGTGTCACTTACAATAATTCATAACTCCGTTCTTCTAATTTTGTGTACATATTTCATTTTTATTCATTTTCTCATTGGTTTTTGTTTTGTTTTGTTTTTAATTTCCATAATTTTTATTCGATTTTTTTTTTTACACATAAAGAAGGGTTATTTCATTTAATTTTTCCGTTTGACTGTTGTTTCAAAATCGTTTCCAGTTGAACAATATTTGTTGGATTGGCCATATTCTGAACACAAAAAAAGGAAAGACAGATTATCCAGGTATTATTTTCTCTACAATCTGCATATTCTTCTAACAACATTCACGATGGTAATTAATTTGGCTAGATTTTAATTTATTTACCATTCTACTTTGTCATTTCTTTTGATTTACCTTTCCTTTCAGTTCATCTATTTAGTTTATTATGGTATTTGATTTTGATCTATACCATCTATTTAGTTTTCTATGTTATTTGGCATGTACAAATTCTAATGGAAGAGGAAAGATTATCCTACGTATACCCAATTTGTAATGAGTTTCTTCACGGATTTTGTGAGTATGAATATTTGGAATAACGTCTCGGGTTTTATTTAATGTAACTATTTTTTATTTTGCAGGTCTGTTTTGAAAAGATGTTGATGAATTTGTGTCGATGACTCTTATTTCAACAAGAGTAGAGAACAAGAGAGAGAGACATCTTAAAAACCTATGAACAATTTTTTGGAGTGGTTCATTTTACTTAATCTTTGTGTTGTCAAATTGGACAATCATAGAGTTTTTCTGTACATGTTAATCAATATCCATTTTACTTAACCATGTGTATATATTTGTACTTAATCGTTATCTTTTTTTAAATCAAGGGAAGAGTATTAGTTGTATATAAACAAATTCTATGCACCAATTATATGCTTATATTCAGTGTTTTAAAAACCGGACCGAACCGGCCGGTCAGACCGGTTGAACCGTGAACCGGAGGGGTAATCGGTCTGGTTCAAATGTTGGACCGGGCATGTAGTTAGACCGGAGCGAACCGTTAAAAACCGGTGAACCGGCGGTTTTCCAGAACCGCCGGTTCGATTGCCTCTGCTATTTTTTTTTTTTTTAAATCAAAATGACGTCGTTTTTTTTACATAATTATTTTTTTTAAAAAAAGTAAATAGAAAAAACTAAACTAAAACAAATAGTGTCCGAAACAAATATGTCTCATTGGAATTAAATTTATTATTAGACTTTGTTATTTCGCTTATGTTGCGATTAAATTATGTTGCAACTAGACTTTGTTTAAAATCTATTTGGTTTTGTAATTTGTACTATTTTATAGTGCGTGGTGACAATATTTAAGATTTGAATTTAAGAACTTGTGAGTTGCGACATTATGACATTTTAAATTTTTAGTTGTCATTAACTTTTAAAGAGATCGAGTCATCATGTTCGATCGGTTTAATAGTTATATAATTTTATTAAAGAGACCGGTTCATTCCTCCGGTTTATCCGGTTTGATCCGATTTATGCATGCGGTTCAACCAGTGACCCGATGGTTCGACCAATGAACCAGTGACCCAGTACCCTCACCGGTTCGATGACCGGTCCGGTTTTTAAAACACTGCTTATATTATGTCTCTTTTAATTAAGATGGGACAATGTTGCCACTCCATTCACTTTGTTATTTTCTCTTCCATTCAATTGTCCTTAAATATTATTTCTTTCGAATTGGAACGTCCATCCATCGGTAATATAACGGAAAATAGTCTATTCTCTCTCTTTTTAACTATATTTTTTTTCCATCTCCTAATTTCTATTATCTTCTTTTTATTATTAAATTGGTTGTATTTTTTCTATTCTATATCATCAAAATTTAATATTTATTGCATGAGTCTTATATATATCGGGATAAATGAAAATATTGGCAAGAGGGTTTTTTTATTGTTCTATTTTTCCAAATACTATAATTTTTTAGTTTTGTTACTATTGCTTTTAGTTTTTGCTCATTGTTATTATTTTATTTTAATCTTAATTTTCTTACTCTCGCCTTTTTTTTGTATTTCTTTTTTCTAATGATTTTTGTTTTACATATGAAAGTTTCATTTTTTTTCTTCTATTGAGATCCCTTCAACTTTAAAAGTGAGAGAAGGTACTTTTTATAACAAAAGAGAGATAAGAATAGACTATGAAAAGGAGTACGAGAATAGAGGTCATGGAGAGCATCCACCATTTACAACTTAAACTCATATATCCTTATTGAAGTCAAACGAAATGATGGAAGAATAGAAGAAGGCAAGAGAATATATAAAGCTTTGATCATTGTTTTTAATTAGTTAAAATGATTTCTTATTGTTTCTTTCACTAATTGTATTTTGTCCTTTATTTTGTGAACATTGAGAGTGTGATATGTATCATATTTTGATGCTTTAAAGGATGTGATTTGCAAAGTGAAATATTTGTTGTGGCAAAGGAAATCTATTAATTGATTAAAACTATTTTTCTTACTAACTAAGTGCATGAATCATGTAGTTGTTAACAATTGAAGGACATCAATTAATTACTTTATGATGTGAGTTACAACAACATATTCATTATTGTTTTGTTTGTCGTACTATAATGTTTTAAAAAATGTTGATTTATGTATTGATGAAAAAATGTAGATTTCAAGAAATAAAGAAGAATGAATGCAGAAGAAAGAAAGAGTATAAGCAAGTTGAGACAAGAGTGGATAATTGAAATTATCTACAGAATGTGCAAGCAACGTGAAAATAAATAGACAAAGTGATGTGAAAGCCCAAGTAAAGATAGCGACGAGATGGAGCAAAATAATTGTTATTTGCTTACAAATATTTGGTAATATAATTTAGTCACACACAGTTGAGAGAAAAAAAAAGAAAAAGAAAGAGAATATATATATAGTTATTTTAATATATATATATATATATATTTGTGTAGTAGATATTGCATCTCAGAATCTTATTTCGTTATTGATAAGTGTATTAGAATACTTAATTTTTTTTTTGCAAAGAATATCTAAAATATATTTTTTTATTATTGGTAAGTCTTATTTCATTACATTTCGTCACTAAAGAGATTTTTATATTGGGTTCAATGTCTCTACGTGACTATGTTTTGAACGACACAATATAAGTATTATATGCTTTGTTTGGTATTCTAAAAAAAATGTTATTTTGGTTTTACTTCTATTAGCAAACTTATATAATTCATACTGCTATCATTTATCTTTTTTCTAAGGTGTTACTTTACCTATGGTGTGGATCACTGCACGTAAATTATAATATTTTTTAGGAAAACTGAAAATACACAAATTAATTTCAATAAAAATCAAATTTATAATAAACCACGTTTACAATTGATATACGCTGGCGGAATAAAAAACATGGATCACACAAACGGGCACGGAACGTGCCCGTTTGGCCACTAGTGTTATAAAATGCTAACATTGTTATACTTTTTTTTACATAATATGTGACAATTCATAAAAAGAGAAAAAAAAAATTCATACCATTCATATTCAACAAAAACCACAATTTTCATCAAAGAAATCCATATTTATTAAATTGAAAAAAAAAACACACTCAATTCTTCATCTCTCACGGCCACAACATCAAATCCCCAAATAAAATATTCATTACTTTCATGGCAAAAAGCAATCAATATGCCTCATCAATCCTTGAACTATTGGCATACCCTTGCATTTCAATTTCACATGTGTTCCCACAAGCTCAACTGCTCAACCCTTTCTAAGATTAAGCATATCCACTTCCATTTCTATAAGGAATAAGATTTCTAGAATTTATATTTGATTTTTTTCCCCAAGAATCTAGCCCATTTCTTCTTCGATCATACCCATAGTTTATTTATGAGTGGAAAGAAGTGATTAGGGTTATATAGAAAATAGAGGCTCTTTGTCTTTGATTCATGCATCTCTCTCTCTCAAAATTCATCTTTCATTAGAAACAAAATAATTAAAACTAATTGTTTCCAACTTTCTAGCATGAAGATCTAAGATTTTAAATGAGTTTTCAAATTTTCTTTATAAGTTTTATGAGTTTTTAGATGTTTAACTTAAAAAAAGACAACATCATTAACATTTTATAACATAAGCTGAAATTATTTTTCAAAGCAAAAAAAATTCGGTTTTTAAAAACCGAAATTTTTAACGAAGGGCAAAACAGGAAATCCATGGATTTTTGGGGTTATAAAAGAAACATGGGGGGCTGGAAAAGTAGTTTTCTTCCTATATTCTATTTTGCTGTTAAAAAAAATGTGTAATAAAGTGAACAAAAAATGGCATACATTTATATTTTATACGGCCCAAAAGCCCAACATAGTAGTTGTTTGTTTCTTTCTATATACTAGCTACATATATATATTATTAGTTGAAAATGAATAATATCAAGGGGTGGTGGCGCAGTTGGCTAGCGCGTAGGTCTCATAGCTTCTGAGTTATCCTGAGGTCGAGAGTTCGAGCCTCTCTCACCCCAAAATCTTTTAATTTTTTCTTATTCAGTTTGTGGAACTTCCAGTTACTGTACATTTTCTTTTTAGAATCAGTTACTGGTTGCTGCTGTAATCAATTCAATTATAGACAAATGAATCTAATACAAAACAATTTATATTTTTATGTACAACTTGCCATGTGACTATGTGAGATACATCATACCTATGCCACATACATTTCTTTTAGAAGGTGTCATAGAATTGGAACACAGTTTTTTATTCATTTCTTTATCTAATTTTGTAAAATTAACAAATGGATGGTTCAAGTTCTCTTACAATTACGGACCATCTTGTTTTTATGCAATTGTTTACTTCCAAAACAATTGTTCTAGAGAATGTATGAATTCCAGTTTTTGGTAGTAATATGCACACAGTTCCAAAAGCGGGTCCTTATGAAAATAAATATAGAATTTGTTACATTCAACAATCATCCAGTAAGATGTCTTCTTAATTAGCTTTTAATAACCAACAAGTCGTTGTAGTATAGTGGTAAGTATTCCCGCCTGTCACGCGAGTGACCCGGGTTCGATCCCTGGCAACTGCGATTGTAATGATATTTTGGGATCAATTGTCAGCAACAAATACTGATATGAAGCCACTTTTGTCTTTGCTCCTATGTTCAATTCTTTAAATCGACATCTTGACTTGGGCTTAAGAACAATGGCCAAAAATTCATTTGGGCATTTTCACAATCATTCACACATGTCTTTGAACCTTAGGTCAAGGTTCAAGTGAATTCGACGACAATAATAGAAGATAGAAGGCTTAATTGCAGTTTTGATCCTCTATTTTCTTCATTTTATAGTTTTGGTCCCTCTATTTTAAAATTCGACAGTTTTGGTCCCTCTATGGTAGTCTTTTACTATAAATTGATAATGTGATATATTTTAAACGACGTGGTCTATGATCTGATGATAAAAAAATACCAAGATTGATGAAATTATAAGAAAAGTCTTTCGAAATTTGATCCAAAACATGTTTTATCACCATATTTTAGACAAAATATGGGTTTGGGGACCAAAACTGTCGAATTTTAAAATAGGGGGTCAAAACTGCAAAATGTTGAAAATAAGAGGGCCAAAATTGCAATTAAGCCAAGATAGAATTATATTAAATAAATAATATAGAAATTTTCGTTAGTTTAGAATTTATATTAGTTGTGTCAAAAAAAAATTACATCTTTATTTGAATTATTATTTAGTTGGGCTTCTTAACCTTTTGAATCTGGTCCATTATTAGTCTTTACATAGCATTTTTGAGACACATTGGAAGGCAACTAAAATCAATAAAAATGTTTTAATTTCTTTATTTTAATTGTCTTGCATTTCCTTTCATTTATATTTACAAGTCTTTTAGATTTAGCTCTCTCTATTACATGGTGTAAAGAGAAGGGTTATCCAATATATGTTGGGTGAAGTGAGTCTTGGAACCCCTTCATTTGTCTTATCCTCCATTTAGTTTTTTTTTCTTTTTTTTAAAAAAAAAAAAAGAAGAGGAGAATACATGTTTCAATTCGTTATGACTGTGAAACAAGTACAAGCGCCGGCAAGCATTGTAGTGTCTGAATAGTGTACTGCCATAGCAGACGTTCAAGATTCGTCCCTTCCATTGAAAATTTGTTGCAGCAACCAGTACTTATCCTTTTAGTTCCATTGCAGACCCAAACATTAACCCTAAATTTGAGACACTAATCCCAAATGTTGATCTTAAAATTGAAAAGTATACAAAATAACTATAAGAAAGGGCGTCGATGCAATGGTTTATGCATTGTATTGAATACTGTTAGCAATTAATTTAACAAAATCTAAATTTTTTATTGAATAGTGATAACAAAAATTTATATGATGTCTTTAGGTAGTTTTTAGTATGGTTTTTATTAATTTTAGTCAAGTTTGAATACTAAATTCAAGCAAAATCCTAAAGATACGAAGTTACTTGACTAAGAAGCCAAAATAGAGAAAAATGCATAAAAAGCAGCAAAAATTGAAGAAAAACGCTGAAGACATCGTGCCACGATAGGAGCCATCGTGTCACGATGAGATAGAGATTAATTTGAACAAAATTTGAAGAAAAAAAGATTCAACTCAGATCCCATCGTGGCACGATCCAAATTTGTGAAGCATCATGCCACGATGTGACTTGCAGCCAAAGTCCATAAAAAGTATAAATAGAGCTCTCCTCCTCCACAATTATTCATTCGATTCAAGTCAGCTCAGAAGTCTCTAAGGAGCAAAGGAGGGCTTGCTCTCTAAGGAAGGGCACTCTCCCCAACAATTGAAGGGGCAACTTCCTCTGCAAGATATCGAGGTTACGATTATGTATATTTCTACTATTTATTTTAATATGCCTATGAGTAGCTAAATATCCTTAGCTTATGTCGAGTAGATGAACTCCCTTATGAATGCTTGAGACTTGTAATTTGGTTTGACAAATTTATATCACATACTATTCATTTATTATACTTTTAATGATCTTTGATTTAATTCTTTATTATTAATACCGGACAATATTAATTAATTAATGAACTCATAGAATTAGGTGATCTTGTGACAACACTACTAATTCATAACTAAAGATAGTATAACTAATGTTGGGGAATGGTAACTCTATAGTCCTTAGGTTAGGGGCATAATGGATTAATGGCTCACATAATTAATTTCCGCTTGGTTATCGACTGTCCGATTAAAAGGAGGTAGCAACGATGAGAGCTTGTATTAAAGTGGAGCATAACACGTACTCTAGGGACATACAAGGGTTCCCTTAGTCTTAGTTGTGAAGCAATGATAAAAATGCAATACGGTAAGATTAGTATGTGACAACACATCTTACTATTTTAAATTAATCTGCCACATAATAAAAAGAATAGTACGAGATATAACGCAAGTTACAAAGCAGGGGCAAGGGAGGGATTTAAAAGTACTTAACCTATCTTTATCATTTATTTCCTTTTAAACTTTTACTTTCTTGTTTGAATCAAAACCTTTTCAAAACATTATCAAAACCAAAAAGTGACTGCATAACTATCCAAATTCCTAAACAAACTAGTAACTTTGACACGATCTATGTGAAGACAAATTTTTATAAATATTATTATTTGACGATAAATTGATTCACTTGTCAGACCGTAGTCAAATACGCTTAGCTAAAAACCAAAAAATAATACTACTACTCTTACACTAATTAGTACACATCCCCGTGTTCCATTTTACAAAACCAATTTAATAATCACAAGTTGGAATTACATTTCCAATCTTATTGTTATGGAAAAATTACAAGTGGGTCGTGAAAGTCCAAAGTTAGTTAGAATTGGATTAGGTGAAGACCATCTAAGTTAAAATAAACTCATTATAATAAAAGTATTTTTTTTTTTTGATAAGCAAAATATATATATATATATATATATATATATAAGGGAGTACAAGGGGTACTCAAACCCTTGCAAATCAAAGCAAGTTATTAAATGCTTTGAAAACAAGTCAGAGGATCTAAATTCCACTCGGAAAAATAAATACAAGAAAGGCGGTCATAGCGACCGCTAAACCACAACCATGAAGTAAATTTGATATCATCCAAGAGGGAGGCTGTATCCGGTCTAACATCATTGAAAATGTTATTGTTCCTATGCTTCCAAATATTCCACGTAGTAGCCAACCAAATCAAATGTCGTATACCCTTCCCGTTTTTCGTTTTGACCATGTCACCGAACAATATAAAATGCTTCCAACCATCCACACCTGATGGAATACTCTTTCCGAGCCAACTAAACACTACCTCCCAAACTCGTGTACTAAACGAACACCGAAAAAAGAGATGGGCACAATCCTCATGATATAAATCGCAAAAGATACAAGGTAAATCATCCGGGTTAAGCAAAATACTTCGTTTGTTAAGCACCACCTTCGTTGGTAATCTTTCTAATAATAACCGCCATCAAAACACTTTAATTTTAGTCGGTACATCATTTCTCCAAACTTTATTAATAGCAGCCAACACATTAGGATTCAATGCCTCGGTGTGACAATGATCTATCAGCCATTGGTAACACGAGTTTACAGAAAATAGGCCATTTTATCCAGGTACCCATCGCCATTTATCGTGAATGTTTGGTTGTAGATAGAAACCGGCCAACAATTCCTTAAGTTCTTCCAATTGTTGCGCTTCGCTATCCGATAATTCGTCATTCCACTGCCAAGACCACAACAATTATGCCCCACTCCCACCGATCCTATCGGTTATCATAACATCTTGGGACACCTCTTTGACAAAAAGTTCTGGAAATAGGAAACAAAAAGGCTGGCCCCCTGTTTACACTGATTTTTGGTAAACAACCGCTAGTTTATTTACTGGTAAGATCTGTTGGAACAAAATGTGTTTTAATACACACCCTTGAATTTTGATGATAACAAAGTATTAAATGGACAATTGATGTTACTAATGTTTAAATTAAGTGTGTAGGAGAATCCAAAGTTATATCAAGAGCACACTTGATTTAAACTCTGATGAAACCTTATGGAAGTCTGAATCTTAACACTCTGAAAGAGTTCAGAAGCTACAACGTGGTCAGAAGCTAAACAAAGTTCAGAAGCTCAAAGAGGATCATGATGTCTGCAAGAGTTCAGAAGCTCAGAGAAGTTCAGAAGCTCAAGGATGTTCAGATGCCTACAAGAGTTCAGAAGCTATCTGCTAGTCATGAGTATTCAGAAGATGAAGACGTTCAGAAGCTGAAATACGAAGGACTATCAGAGGCCATTTATTCAAGACCAATCAGACTCCAAGATATCAAAGGTTCATCAGAAGCAAAGGAAATTTCCATAGTCATTAGAAGGGCTACATCAACTACTTTTATCAAGCCTGATGATCTGATTAAGGACAACTAATTACAACGGTCACAAAGGATGTGATCCTACTCTCTCTAGGAGCTAGTTGTACCTTATTACTGTATTTTGGACAAACAGTAAAGGTGAAGCTTAACTGCAAAAGAAGACGTGGCTTTACTCAATGGATATTCAAAGACTATAGCTGTCCATTTTACAACGGGAATTTCTCCAACGTCTCAATGTCTTTCTCAACTCATAAATATGCAAAAGAAAGAATTGATGACTAACGAACTTCATTAGAAAAGATATCTCAGAATAAAGTGAGAAATTGAATTGTAATAGAAAACATCTCTCAAATTAAGTGAGAATAGAAAGTAGCTCAAGCCTCTGAAGTTATTATCTTGTAATAAGTTTAAGCTTAGAAGTTAGTATTACTCCTGCGTGAGTAATTGATAAGTCTCAATCTTAGTGATTATAGCAAGGAAGTCTTCTGCTTAGTGTAGAAGCAAGGAGGTCTCTTGTCTTGTGTGACTTGAGCAAGGAAGTCTCATGCTTGTGTGCTTGAGCAAGGAAGTCTCATGCTTGTGTGCTTGAGCAAGGAAGTCTCTGATCTTGTGTGATTAGAGCAAGGAAGTCTCTTTGTCTTGTGTGACCTAGAGCAGGAAGTCTTAAGTCTTGTGTGACTTGAGCAAGGAAGTCTCATGCTTGTGTGCTTGAGCATCTGAATTGTAATCTTAGTGATTATAGTGAAATCTCTTGTAAGTACAAGGGGACTGAAGTACTCTCAATTTGTGAGGGGAACCAGTATAAATTGTTGTGTCTCTTTCTCTCTCTCACTCTCTCATTTACTCCTTCATCATTCACTTAGCCTTAAGTTGATTGTGTAAACTATTCCGCTGTGCTTAAAGACTCTGATAGATTTAAATATCTTGAAAAGTTTTTAAATATCAAAAACACAATTCAACCCCCCCCCCCCCCCCCCCCTCTTGTGTTTTCTCCACGCACCTTCAATTGGTATCAGAGCTCTGGTTCTGTTGGTAAATGACTTAACCGTGAGACAGTCAAGATCCAAAGGAGAAAAACACCATGGCTCAAAAATTCAATGGAGTGAATGATTGGAAGCAGAAGATTCATCAACTTGTTGCTGATCTCATTAAAGGAATGGAAGATGGACTTAATATGAATGAAGATCTGAGCAACAAGCAAGTATCTACATCAACATCTGATGTTTGTACTTCAAGAGCAAGAGACAAGGAAACAGCCAGAAAAGGGAAGCAAGCTATGGAGCTTAAAGATATTAAGGAAGAATCTGATGAAGAATACTTTGATAATTTCTCCAAGAAATTTCAAAGATGGTTTGAATTCAAGAAGAATGGAGGAGAGATAGCTAGCAAGAAGAAATTGACAACCTGTAAAGAGCTGGACAAACTTTCTGAAGAAGAAAAGAAAGTCAAGCTACCAAGGAGATCAAGACCTGAAGTGCAAGCAAGACCTGAAGCAGCAGCAGAGTCTGAAGTGGACTCAGAGTCTGAACATTCATGTTATGACTCTGACCAAGACATCCTGAATCAGGTATATTCTCAACTTCCTAAACTTGAACTCATAAAACTACTAAATGCTAGTTCACGTAAGTTTAAAAAGCTCAAAGTTGATTGTGAGCACTTAAGTGAACAAGCAAGTCAATTTAAGTGTTTATATCAAGAGGCTCTAGAAAAGATTGAAGATCTTGAAAAAGGGAATGCCAGCAGTAGCAAACCTTATAAGAACTCAATTGATTCTAAAGACCTCTGTAATACACACATTGACAGTAGTGAGATTATTTCTTTATTGTCTTCTCTTAAAAACAATGGTGTAAATGGATTTGGTTATTCATGTGCTAATACATATGAAAAACCAAGTTCATCAAGCATATTTGAAAATGCTTCACCTTTTGATCTATATTCAAAATTTGTACCTGATAGCTCTCAGATGGTACAAGTGGAGAATAGAGGTCAGGTAACTAACAGTCTAGGACCCTTAAGCAAGTGGGTACCAAAAGACAAAATTGTTTATTTGGCTGCAGGAAAAATGAGGAAAATAGACTCTCCACTCACATGGACTCATGTGACTGCAAATGGAAGGAGAGCAATTGTGCACAGAAGACGCATTTTTGATGAATCTGATGGTGAAGAAGATCAAGAAGAATTCATAAGGAACAGAAGAAGATATGATCCTTATGATGAAGAATATGAAGCTTGTTCTGAAGATGACAGTAACTCAGCTTGGAGAAGTGACTGTTCAGGCTATGACACTGACTACAATTGAAACAAGAAAGCTTCAATGCAAGGTGAGTATTCTTGACGTCTCAATGACAATTCAGAGGAATAACAATCAAGGCTAGAAATGTTTTTCAGAACACTTGATTTATTCAAACATAATGTTCAGAATTAAAACCTTGAAAAACCATGTCTGAACATATATCTTAAATGTTCTGAAAAATTAATTCTTAGACTCTGAAGTATTTTGGATCTCAGCATCTGAAGTGGTTCAGACTCTGAGAAACTTTTTCAACCTCTGAAGGTTAAGCCTCTGAAAAGGAAATGAATTGCAAACGTTTGAGTGTTTTCCACTGAAACGTTTTGGCACTAAATAGACAACACGTACACACATTCTGATTGGTTTGAAACAGTTAATGATGGTTCGTTTTCTTTTTGGATTTAATGTATTGTGTGCTTTAATTTGTTTTACTATTTTAAACAAAATCACTTAAACACTTGCACACTTTACACTATCACATCCCTCACCTTCGTCTTTCAAAACCAGAACAAATTCTTTCTCTCTTAAATTAGCAAACTCTACACCCTAACCTTCTGAAATGGCATCTACTTCTACATCAGCTTCAGATTCCTTGTTTACATTTCCTAAAAACTTCCCTATCAACACTACTGCTTGCAAAGAATGTTTTCCACAGATTTGTCTCTCAAGATGGAGGGAAAATCTCTGAACCTGGTTATGGAACAACCAGTGGACTTTGATAGTTTGGAAAAGAATCATTTTGATGTTCTAAAGTTCTTTATTGATCATAATGGGAGCTTTAGATACATGAAGTTATTAAATGGTCCAATCTATCCTACTCTGGTAAAAGATTTCTGGATCAGAAGCAAGGTGAAGATAGTTGAAGATTAAAATAAGGAGCTAGTTGCAAGGAGAAAAGAAAAGGCTGAAAATAAGGACAAGACCCCTCAAGAGTTAGGATTAAGAATTATTGAGGAAACTGAGGTGTATTCTGTTGTGTGCGGTTTTGAAGTAATTCTCACTGCTTCAAACTTGGCTAAGGTGCTATCCATCCCCAATAAAGGCATCTACTACACCTTTGGTCACAATGAAGCAAAGAATTCTGAGTTTCTGGAGAATATGACAAAACAATGCTATGTTAAAGGAAAAAGTTGTGAGAGCAACAAAATAGGTGATCTGAAGCCCACTCAGAGAGTATTAGCTAAAATTATGTTGAGTTCTATATTTCCAAGAAGTGAAAATTCTGATCAATTGTCATGGGATCATAGACACTTTGTCTATTTTCTCACAAGGAAATATGATTTAAATTGGGCTAAATACATCTTCAATCACCTATGCAAAGCTGTGCTTAACACTCAGAATCAGGCCAAGCCTAATATACATGTCATCTACCCAAGGATACTCAGTGAGATTTTCTATCGATGTGGAGTGATAGACATAATCAAAGCTGCGGGTCATGACTGTTTGTTAAGAGAAATCATAGCCTCCACAGTGTCTGTTCATACTCTCTTTCATATGAACTTGTTGTCAGGACATGAGGTGCAACCTTCAGATCCTTTTGTACCTAAATCTCACTCAGGACCTTCTTTGGTGAAGACATGTAAAATTGACATACCTACGGTTTCTAGTGGTATTGTCAATCAGTACATTCAACTGCTGGATAACCTAGGAGAAGGGTTTGAGATTGAGAAGGTAGAATTGAAGAAAAAGAGGAAGAGGCTAGTAAAAGCATATAAGAGTGAAGCTGTATAAGAAGGAAGAAAAGAGAAGACCAAGACCAAGGTTGGAAGCTCAGAAAGTGAAGAAAGTGATGATGAACCCCTTAGTGTCAGACTAAAGAAACTTACCAAAGAGCCTGAGAAGAAGATTGCTGAAGGCCCAAATCATGACAAATCAGGTGATGTATCTTTATCCAAACCTTTTGTTGTAACTACTCAAGACACTCATTTAACCTCATCATCAACCCAACCCATTCCAAATTATAACCAGGCAAGTTCTGAAGACAATCTTACCATAAAACAACTTATATCAGAACCTGTCAAATCAAAACCTCCTATACCAGAAACAACTCACCCTGAACCAGAATTTACCAATATTTCTTCATCATCCTCTTCAGTTGATTTTAATCCTAATGAGTTAGATGAAATCCTAGCTAGTTTTGAACTTCTTAATGCCAAATCTAAGCATAAAATAGCTCCGCCATCTATGACTCAAACATCTTCAGACCCTCATACACCTAAACACCAAACTCCATCTGAACTACAACCCTCTGAACCTAAAAACCAAACACAACCTGAACAACAATTCACTGAAGAACTTGAAAATTCCTCTGATTTTTCAGAACATCCTGAACATGTTGTTTCAAAAGAAAACCTGAACCTCCCACCATCAAACCATGTTGAGGCTATGGTCAAAGAACTTCTTATAGAAGATTTCCACCTCAAAGGCTTTGTCCAAACCAGCCCTAGTCCTCAACAGATACAACAAATACCTATTCATTCAAATCCTCAACTCATCAATACACCTTTAACCAATGAACCTCACCCAACCAAATCAAACAATCCTGATGTCTTGAGCAAATGCAACGACTTGTTTAAACAGATACATGGTCTTTATGACCTAAGGCAAATTGATATGCCTTCATCTGAGTATGTTGCTCAATGGGTAAGTCTGACAGAGGAACTGGTAAAAGAGTTGCACAATCTTCAGAAGGCAATTGTGGAAGAACAGAAGAATTTAGACAAAGGGAAAGCTATCAATGCTAAGGAGGACATTCAGACTCAAGTAGACACAGAGAGGGATCATCCTGAAACCTCTGCTGCAAGAGAAAATATTGGGCAAAACCTTAGGGAAAGGTTAGCTTCAATAGTGGACGATCTGAATGTACCTCTTCAAGACAATCTGAGAGGTGATCAAGGTAATCAACAGCATCTGAGGAATCCTGTCTATGAGAATGATATCAGAAGGATTGAAGCCAAAGTGGACAAGTTTGTGGGATTGATGGAAGAAGTAAATGCTAATCAGAAAAACATCATGATAACCCTAGCGTCTATCTGTAGTCAACCCCAACCTTAGGATTTCTTTGATTGCTTATATGACTTCATAACTGATTAATATTTTGGTTAGGCACATTGATAGGACAAAGTTCATATTGTTATATAATTTCTATCTCTGTGTTAAATCTGACATATTTACTCACTATGTTTTTTTTGGATGCTTATATGTCTGTTTTGATTCTGTTTAGCATGTCTTTTGTTTGATTTAATTCTTGAACTGACTTTCATTTTCGTTAAACAAACAATCTTGCAAATTGACTTTTCAAACTCTTGAGTTTCATTCATAAAATTGATTTTCAATGAGTACAATATTTGGTTATTCTTAAAGAATCAAATTACATAACAAGAGAAGAAATAAATAAGAAATAAAAAATAAACAAGCCTAAGTAATGAACTTTGTTTCATTGAGAACATAAGTTCTAGATTACATAAAATTCCTAAAGACTACTTTATGAAGCCTCCAAGGGATGACCTTGGAGAAGGAACTGAATATTCTTGAAGAAACCATGCATCAGTTTGGTTTCCTTCAGGAATGTCAATTTGCCCTTCTTAGGCTATGGGTATCAGTTTGATTTTCTTCAGGAATATATGTCTTCAGAACTTAAAACAGTCAGCGTCCAAAGATTTTTCTTCAGACTCTAAACTGAGTTCTTCTGTAACAGACAATGGCTTTGTTTCTATTGGTTTCTTCTTATGTTTTCTCCTATCTTGACTGACTCTCTTTGAAACTACCTTCTTCTTCTCTGAGCGTTTCATTTTTTCTCTCAAAAGATCTATCAATAACCTAAGATTATTCTGTGTGAATAAAATGACTAGGTACCTCTCTCCTTTTATAAGCACTTATCAATTGCCGAGTCTTAAATGCGTTCAACCACTCCTGATTTGACGGCATTGAAAGTTGAAATTTTTATTAATTACTTATACTACCTTTTTGATAATGACAAAAGGGGGAGAAAGAATATTGGTAAATCAATTGTTGGAAGAAGCGAAATCACTTAGCTTTTTAGGGCTTTATAGTGCTTAAGAGAGAGAACGTAGGAGAATTAGTCAAAGTTAGTAGCATGAGGTACATGCTTTGATATGACAATCTGATCTTGAGGATTTCAAAATATTGTGCTAAAGAGCTCTGAACTGTTTTCAAAAGTTTTGATTTATGCTCTGAACTGTTTTCAAGTTTTTGGTTTAGGCTCTGAACTTCTTCCTTAAAAAGATTTTTTAAGCTCTGAACTTTTTGAAAAATATTTTGAACTCTGAAACTGTATTTTATGATAACCATCGGAACCAAGTGTGTATACGTTTCTAGTGCCTCTGATCCTATTGTCATTTAATTTAAATATTTAATTCATCTTGCATCTTCATTAAGCGCATAATTTCAAGGAGAATACATTTATTAATTGAAGTTTATTATTCATAGATAGTACTTGAGTAAGGGTGCAACTTTATTCAAAGATTATCACACTATGAAAAGAAGAAGCTTGCAAACCTTGTTCTTTATATAGTAAAAATATGAATAATTTAAGTCATATAATAAAGTAATTCTGAAACTGATTAAAATTAACTATGGATACAAAATAGGGGGAGCTTACAAACCTAACTCTATGGGATATCAGACTTAGGGGGAGCTTGCAAAACTCAGAAGCCTAATGTCAACATAGCTGATTTTTATCAACAACAATTGTATTTAATACTTATGTTTGTCATCATCAAAAAGGGGGAGATTGTTGGAACAAAATGTGTTTTAATACACACCCTTGAGTTTTGATGATAACAAAGTATTAAATGGACAATTGATGTTACTAATGTTTAAATTAAGTGTGCAGGAGAATCCAAAGTTATATCAAGAGCACACTTGATTTAAACTATGATGAAACCTTATGGAAGTCTGAATCTTAACACTCTGAAAGAGTTCAGAAGCTACAACGTGGTCATATGCTAAACAAAGTTCAGAAGCTCAAAGAGGATCAGGATGTCTGCAAGAGTCCAGAAGCTCAAGGATGTTCAGATGCCTACAAGAGTTCAAAAGCTATCTGCTAGTCATGAGTATTCAGAAGATGAAGACGTTCAGAAGCTGAAATACGAAGGACTATCAGAGGCCATTTATTCAAGACCAATCAGACTCCAAGATATCAAAGGTTCATCAGAAGCAAAGGAAATTTCCCTAGTCATCAGAAGGGCTACATCAACTACTCTTATCAAGCCTGATGATCTGATTAAGGACAACTAATTTCAACGGTCACAAAGGATGTGATCCTACTCTCTCTAGGAGCTAGTTGTACCTTATTACTGTATTTTGGACAAACAGTAAAGGTGAAGCTTAACTGCAAAAGAAGACGTGGTTTTACTCAATGGATATTCAAAGACTACAGCTGTCCATTTTACAACAGGAATTTCTCCAACGTCTCAATGTCTTTCTCAACTCATATAAATATGCAAAAGAAAGAATTGATGACTAACGAACTTCATTAGAAAACATCTCTCAGAATAAAGTGAGAAATTGAATTGTAATAGAAAACATCTCTCAAATTAAGTGAGAATAGAAAGTAGCTCAAGCCTCTGAAGTTATTATCTTGTAATAAGTTTAAGCTTAGAAGTTAGTATTACTCCTGCGTGAGTAATTGATAAGTCTCAATCTTAGTGATTAGAGCAAGGAAGTCTTCTGCTTAGTGTAGAAGCAAGGAAGTCTCTTGTCTTGTATGACTTGAGCAAGGAAGTCTCATGCTTGTGTGCTTGAGCAAGGAAGTCTCATGCTTGTGTGCTTAAGCAAGGAAGTCTCTGATCTTGTGTGATTAGAGCAAGGAAGTCTCTTTGTCTTGTGTGACCTAGAGCAGGAAGTCTTAAGTCTTGTGTGACTTGAGCAAGGAAGTCTCATGCTTGTGTGCTTGAGCATCTGAATTGTAATCTTAGTGATTATAGTGACTCTTGTAAGTACAAGGGGACTGGAGTACTCTCAATTTGTGAGGGGAACCAGTATAAATTGTTGTGTCTCTTTCTCTCTCTCACTCTCTCATTTACTCCTTCATCATTCACTTAGCCTTAAGTTGATTGTGTAAACTATTCCGCTGTGCTTAAAGACTCTGATAGATTTAAATATCTAAAACACAATTCAACCCCCCCCCCCCCCTTCTTGTGTTTTCTCCTCGCACCTTCAAGATCAACTAGTAAATCTTGGGACATGTTTGTGCATTTTAGGATGAGAAAACAATTAATGTTCATGATTAGAAATTCTATCAAAGAAACTTGAATTTAAAGACAAGTAAATGTAAATAAGAAACGAAACAAAGTATTTCGAATAAAAACGGTTTGCAGAAAAGTAAACTTTGCAGAAAACTTAAAAATGAATTTAAAAGATACATGCAAAATTCATTCGAATGAATGAATTATGTAAAATAACGATAAAGTAAAGATTCTTAAAAATGAATTGCATTCAAATGTAAATGTTTACAAGGAATAAGAATGGTACACAGAATCATACGTTTCCTTTGTTTCGCTCATTTCGCTCGAACGCTTGGGTACTCTGAGTTTTTTATAAGGATTTAGTATGTGAATTTGTGACCCTGATTTTGACTACAAAATACATATATATAGACTTCCTATCTCAACTGCTATGTAACGGTTGCAATTTGACCAGTTGACGCGTGTCTTTGTCTTATGCGCTGTCTTCAATTTTTGAAACGTCGCATCCCTTGCTAGTAGTTGAAATCGAAGTGACGACGAACCTTTTGAAAACACTTGAAAATACTTAGACTTTCCCGTGAAATCAAAACCTCTTTCGATATACCAAATGATTTCGATTTGTATTAAAATCGAATCGAAAGAAAAACCTTTGAAAAGATTTTATTAATTTATAAATATATTGTCAATATATATTTAAACAATTAACTCATCTTTATTTTATATTTTGTTTCAAACAAAAATATGAAGTAACAAATTGCCCCCAAAATGCCAATTTCGATTTGAATGGTTCGAATGAAATTAGAAGTTGGCATTTTAAGATTGAAACGTTTATTCGCTTTCTGCAAAAGGTCTTCACGTTTTCCTAAGACTGCGCTGACGTCGTCATCAGTAGTCTTTTCAACTGACACTTCCACCACCATCAATGAAAATCCTGCTTTTTCGCGTGAGTGGTCCAGGTGGCAGTTCCGGAAGCTGTAAAACTGCATGTGGACAGTTTCTTTTCTTTTTGAATTATTTAATTCGAGATTTTATTCAAGAATCTATAAATACCCATCATCTTCTCCATTGAAACGATTCTGAAACTTCAAACACTTCTACTATTCTCTGAAATTTCTCAGAAACTGCAACAACAACTTTCTTTAAGTTTAAACCGATCAAAACAACACATTATTCATTTTGTTTGATTCTAACCGTTTCAAATTTTCAAAAATCAACTCCTTTCTCCAAAACGCAAAGTCCAACAAACTCTTCTTCGCAACAATCAACAATGACTGAAGGAAATCAGGATGTTAAAGTTCCTTTTGCTGGCAAATGGAAAAAATTCATCCTCTACAAAGGTAAGGAACCTATGGTTCCACAACCCCATGATGATCCTGAAAAAAGCGAGATCTGGCATTCAGAGTTGATGATTCCATATGCTGTAATTCCCAATACCAAATATTTTGTCCCTTGGCTGAATCGAATGGAAAAAGATTTTGGGGAATACTGGAAAACGTATGGGATTTACGACCTAATTCAATTTACTCGAATTGGTCCCCAAGTTCAACAAGAGATGATTATTGCTGCTATGCACTTTTGGGAAAAATCGACTAACACTTTTCACTTCCCATGTGGAATGCTTACCCCAACGCTTTTGGATGTGGCTGCTTTGACTGGTCTTCGACCTGATGACGAAACTTTCGATCCTTCAAACACTAGTGACAATATTGAATTTGACCCAAACGAACTGTCATTCACTAAGTTTATAGGAGAAAATATCGAAAAGGGAGAAACCAGCAATGTCGAGCATGTAGCTTTTTTAACTCTTTGGTTATCCTACTATGTCTTTTGCTCTCGATCTTTACAAGTAGCAAAAATGTTTATTCCAATGGCCATCCAAATACATGAGGGTAGACATTTTGGGTTAGGAAAATTGATTCTGGCTGTTTTATATGAATCAATTGGCTTGGCATGTGATGAGATCAAAGGGTCAACGAATGGCTCTTCGTTTCTAGTTTCTGGACCCATGTGGTTGCTACAGTTATGGCTCAACGCCACTTTTGAGCAAGAATTCAACTTGAGAATACCCCAAGAATATGAAGCTGAGATGGTTGATCGTCCACTCGAGGGGAGGAGGGTTATTCGATTAGCTTCTCAAAATTTAGAAACTAACTACAAAGCCCTTTTCATGAAGTATATGAAAGTCTTTCTTAACTTCAATGTTTTTAAACCCCAACATGCCCCTTTTGTTACTAGAGAGTTTGGCCCCAATTGGTTTACTGAAGATTTTCCAGCTTTCGACCCAGATAATGAGGATGAGGTTAATGATGTCTGGTCAACCTATTTGGGTCCTTCTGTTCTATGTTGTAGGATAGGCGTCCAAGCAAAACATTTTGGACTAGTAGGATATCAACCAAATTTGGTTTCGAGACAATTTGGGATGTCTCAAATTCGTCCAAAGAGCTTGTTCGAAAGAGAGACCGATGTGGTCTTAGGTTCAAGCATCTCTGAAAAGACGTTTAAGAGATTTCTCAAAATATCAGGGGAAAACTCATATAACCTGAACTCATTTGACTTCAACAATTCTCACTTTTGTACAACAGACTTTGATAGTTGGTGGGAGAATTATTATTTAACTCGAACCAAGAGTGTTGAAGAGATCGTTCAAGGATTGGAAGCTGGTTTAAACAAACCAATTATTGAGAAGCCAAAGAAATCAAAGCCGAAAGGTATTTTCGATAACCTTATCTTTAATTTAATTCCAATTTTGCTGTATTGGTTTAGTTTCGATTTTCACTATTAATTATAGTTTCGAAACAAATGTTGGAAGATGCTTTGAAAGAGATAAGCAAGACCAAAACTACTAGAATCAAGATTGTTGAAGGAAGAGGAAGGGTAAGTTTTCAAAACTTCTCCTTTATTAAACTTACTCCTAAAACATGTTTATTAAACTCTAAACAACATGATTTTAGGGTCAGAAGAGGGCAACCAGTTCGACTGAGACTGGAAATGTCTCGAAGAAGACCAAACAAACTCTCACTATCTCCAATGACGAATCTGTAAGTTAATTTTAACTTATCTTCTGAAAGTCTTCTTGTTTTCGATTCTTTAAAATAAAGACGCATTAGGATAAATTTCTATTAGAATCGAATAAAACCATATATGGTTTTCAATGTAACCATTTATGTATTCTTTCAATTTGGAATACAGTTTCGATTATTTGACTGGTTTAACTAGATTTGTATTATTTGAGAATGTCCTGTTTTGTGGCAATTTTATTGTTTTGCCATTTCAATTTCACTATCTCTTTCATTTTGTGCTTATGTTTACTTCACATAATGTTGGTTTATATTTTTTCAAATACTTACCATTTATATTTAAAGTACGCCTTTCAGAGGTTAACTCTTCTATTTCGAATGCACCATTAGAAAATATTTGTGAAATCTTAAAAGGACCTTCCCAATTGGGTGACCATTTTCCTAAGATCCTATCTTTTCGATTCATAGGCAGAATGGTTTTCCAAACTAAATCTCCAATATTAAAGGTTTTTGACTTAACCTTTTTATTATAAGCTTTGGCTACTTTCTCTTTTCGCTGAGTTAATATTTCCAAAGCTCTTATTCTTTCTTCATCTAAATCAACTAATTCATCTACCATCATATTCCAGTAATGGTCGTTTGGTATTTCCATTTGCCTTTGAATTCGAATTGATTGCAAATGTATTTCGACTGGTAGAACAGCATCATGACCATAAGTCAAACGAAAAGGCGTAGTATTAGTTGAGTCTTTTGGAGAATTCCTACATGCCCATAATACTTGATCTAAAGTATTATTCCAGTTTCTAGGTTTTTGGGCAATGTGTTTTTTAATTAATCCAATAATGATTTTATTGGCTGCTTCGACCTGCCCATTTTCTTGTGCATAATATGGTGTCGAAGTTAGCAAACGAAAGCCAATTTGCTTTGCAAACTCTTGCATTTTTCGACCAGTAAAAACTGAACCTTGATGAGTAGTGATGGCTTCAGGAATTCCAAATCTACAGATAATGTGCTTTTGGATAAAATTAATTACTGCTTCTTGATCTACATTTTGCATGGGTATAGCCTCAATCCATTTTGTAAAATAATCTACTCCAACTATGATATATCTTTGATTTTTTGATGAAGCGAGTTTTATTTCACCAATTAAATCTAAAGCCCATCCTTTGAATGGCCATGGTTTAATAATGGAGTGTAATTCACTTGCAGGCACATGTTGTATTCCTGCATGTTTTTGACAATCTTGGCAACCCTTAGCAAATTCTATGCAATCTTTTAACATAGAAGGCCAGTATAATTCTTGTCGAAAAAGTAACCATTTTATTTTATGACCTGCTTGATGAGATCCACAAGCTCCACTATGTGTTTCAGAGATTGCTATGTAAGCTTCTGATTCATTTAAACATTTAAGCAAAACTCCTTCACAAGTCTTTTTAAACAAATTATCTCCAATAATAACATAGCTTAAAGCTCTATATTTGATCTTTCGAGCAATATCACTTGTTGGATTTTGCAGGTACTCTACAATTGGTTTTCTCCAATCAGTGTCTATTAAATTGTCAATTGCCAAAATTTGAAATCTTTCTTCTTCATGACATTCACTATCAATGATTTCTTGTGGTATATTTGCCCTCACAAGTTTTGGCATTGACAAGTTTGGCAATAATAAATCATTAGATACCAATTTTTCTTTGATTTCGATTAATTCATACAATTGTTCTTTTGACACTTTGTACCCTGAAGCAATTTGAGCTAAGTCATTTGCTTCTTGATTTTGCAATCGAGGAACATGTTCGAAATCAACAGTATCGAAACAACGTAAAAGTTGACTTGCAGTTTCGAAATACTTGACAAGATGTTCTTTCACACATTTATATTCTTGTGTTAATTGTTTCAATACTAATTCTGAATCTCCTTTTATTTGGATGTTCCTTGCTCCCAAGTCTCTTAAAATTTCTAGGCCTGTTATTAAAGCTTCATATTCATCTTCATTGTTTGAGCAAAGACCATTTATTTTATACTTGAATTTAGTTGGGATTTTTAATGGTGAAATAATCAATATCCCAATTCCAGTTCCAAACTTGTGTTTAGAACCATCAAAGTATAGGATCCAAGGCTGAATGTCTACAACTTCTTGTGTTGATTCGATAATAGAATGATCAACTATGAAACCAGCCACTATTTGACCTTTTACTGCTTTTAAAGGTTTATATGTTAAAGAATACTCAGTTAAAGCCAACGCCCATTTTCCAATTCTACTATGTAACACTGGCTTTAATAACATATGCTTAATAACATCAAAATGAGAATAGACATAAACTTCAATGGGCTTTATATAATGCTTAAGTTTCATACAAGAAAAATATAAACACAAACATAATTTTTCTATAGCATTATATCTAGTTTCGGCATCATTAAGAACCCTACTTAAGTAATAGATGGCTCTTTCATCTCCATTTTCATCTTCTTGTGCAAGCATGCTGTCATACCCCATTTTTTGACCTAAGATTCCACTTCATATTTCCTTCCTTGCATTTTATGCATCAATGACAAAAATACAAAAAAAATATGTCAGTTTATTTAATTTTGTTTTTTGTTAGTATCTTTGTTAAAAGTCCAAAAAATATGTTAAGAATCTATTTTATTTTTCAAGATATCTTTGTTTTATATTTTGATAAAAAAAATCTATAAAAAAAAAACGATAAATTAGGAGTCAAATCTTTTTATTACTATTATTATTTTCTTTCCTTTATTATTATTGTTGTCATACCCGATTATTTTGACCATATTATTTTTTGCATTTTTATCGAGTCACATTTTTAGTCCTGAATAATCGCCACTTTTTCAAGAAATTTCGACATATGTGTTTCAAAAAAATATGCTTCGAGATTCGAGAAAAATTCCGGCAGAGAGGTATTTTAGAATACCTCATTGTTCTTTTGTATTTATCTTTATTATTATTATTATTATTATCTTTTTTTGTTTATTTTTATTAAAATAAAAAAACAAAAATATAAAAAGAAGGAGACGTCTGCATCTCCCCTTTCCCTTTTTTTTTTAATTTTAATTTTAATTTTTTTATTATTATTATTATTAATAATTATTTAATTATTTATTTCTGTTTTTTTTCTCTTCTTTTTTTAATTAGAAAAATTAGAAAATAATAAAGTCAACTTCTCTCCCAGCACGTTACAGGAACATTTTTTCTGCAGAATCAGTGTCCTTTTGTCCCAAAATCCAAATTGTTGTCCTTCAAATTTTGATTTTATCCAGGTAATTGCAGAGACCTTTAGGCATTTAGAACCCTAATTTTGGGTATATATGAACAGATGAAATTAATGAACGGAGGAGAATTTTTTCATCAGCCGCTCAAAAAAAAACCACATTCAACCCTAATCCTTTTTCAACAGAATTACAAATCAAACCAACACAAAAAAAAACCATCTTTCTTTTCTTTTGAATCCGGAAACAAAAACAAACATAAAAACCATAATTCTTTTTCAATCCAGTAACAAAAAAAAAAAACAAAAATCCCATACCTTTTTTTTTTCAAATCAAAACCGAAAAAAAACAAATAATCTCATACCTTTTTTTTCCTTCAAAACAGAAACCAAAACACAAGTTTGAAACTTTTTACTTTTTTTTGTTTTTTCCGATCTAGGGGTTTTGGGTAAGATTTAGGGATTTTTGGTTCTAGATTTGAGTTTAGAATAGGATAAAGATGGGTTTTGATTGAAAAAGTTTTGTTTTTTCGAATTTTTTTTATTCCGGCCGGCGGAGCCGCCGCCGGAATCGCTCCGGCGCGGCGGGCTACCACCGGCAACGATGAATCTTCATCGTTTGTTCATCATAGATGAAGAACAGAGAGAGAGAGGACCGAGAGAGAGAAAGGCCGCAAGAGAGAGAAGAAAGAATGAAAAATGAGAATTTTTTTGGGTTTTGGGTATTTATACCCTGACCCAATCAGGTGCGGGCTGGTGCATGGCCTTATGGTGCACCAGCGCACCCAGAACCCCTTAGATCTGATCCAACGCCCATGATTAACCTCTCCTGTGATCAAATCAGGGACGTCTGATCTATCAGACGGCCCGGATTAGTCCTGGCCTTTTTTTTGTTTGTTTACATGCAGATGGGCCTTGAGGGCTTGGGCTTTATTGTTTTCCTGCTGTTCACACCCCTTTTATTTTCGTTTTAATGTTCACACCCCCCTGTTTTAATTTTATTTTATTTTTTTTTAGCTTATGAGATAAGTGTTTTTGGCATAAGCTATTTTAGCTTTTATTTCAGCCAATCGAGCATGATGTTGAGGCTTATTTATTTTTCTATTTATTTGATATTTAGATTTGTTAATATTATCTAATGTCTTTGTTTATTTTGTTAATTAATTTTATTTTTAAGCTTATGAGATAAGTGTTTTTGGCATAAGCTATTTTAGCTATTTTTTAGCCTTGTAAAGCATGATGTCGAGGCTTACTTTCATCTTTTAGTTTCGTATTTATTTATTTATGCTATTTATCCATGAATATCATATTATTTCATTATATCCATTTATTTATCATTTTTTACCTTCATTTTTGTAATATCGTTATTATCACAATATTGAGTATTTATCGCTTATTAATTGCCGCTTATTTTTGTTCTTGAATTTAGGATGTAAATAGGCCAAGTGTAAATTCTAAATAAAAGTGCATAGCATACCCCCTCTCTTGCATCATTTCATATTTATTTTCTTGCAAAGATTTTAGAATGTGATTAGGCCAATGTACTCATAAATGAAAAATTGCATCTCATGCATATTTATTTTTTTATCGCATTCCGTCCATATGCGTAATTTTAAATTCCGAGGGAAAAGACACCGTTTTGATCAAAATATCATCTCGGATTGTCTTCGCGATTAATTTGCTCTTTGCGACGTTAGTATTATTTTTCGCGCTACCTTTTTATTAATTTGGAACCCAACATTCCAATGGAAATAATTAATCACTTTATTCTCAAAAAATGAGATCAACACCTCTTCAAAAATCAAAACAATTTATTCTCAAAAAGCACAAAAATATTTTGTCATCATACATTTTCAAAACGTTGGACTTTAAACCAAACGTTTCTTTTTTTCGCGAAAACCTTGGATTTTAACCCAAGAGTCTTTTATCGCAAAACTTGGATTTTAAACCAAGTGGCATTGGATTTTAACCCAATTGCCCTTTTCTATCGTGAAAGCTTTCGATTTTAACCCAATAGTCTTTTTATCGCAAAACTTGGATTTTAAACCAAGTGCCTTGGACTTTAAACCAACGGCGTCTCTTATCGTGAAAACCTTGGATTTTAACCCAAGAGTCTTTTATCGCAAAACTTGGATTTTAAACCAAGTAGCATTGGATTTTAACCCAATTGCCCTTTTCTATCGTGAAAGCTTTGGATTTTAACCCAATAGTCTTTTTATCGCAAAACTTGGATTTTAAACCAAGTGCCTTGGACTTTAACCCAAGTGCTCTTTTTATCTCAAACTTGGATTTTAAACCAAGTGGCATTGGATTTTAACCCAATTGCTCTTTTATCGTTGAAAACCTTGGATTTTAACTCAAGTGCTCTTTTTATCACCAAACTTTGATTTTAAACCAAGTGCCTTGGATTTTAAACCAATGGCTTCTTCCATTGCTAAAACCTTGGATTTTAAACCAAGTGTTCCTTTCTCTTGCCAAAAACCTTGGATTTTAAACCAAGTGCATTTTCTTCATTCATACATTTTTATCATGCATAAACCTTGGATTTTAAACCAAGTGTTTTTTTTATCACTCAAAACATTTTCTCAACAAACCTTGGATTTTAAACCAAGTGTCCGCGTCTTACTTTCGTAATCAAATTTCAATCAATTTAACCATATAGACTTTCTTCACAAATTAACATCAATCAAGCTCACATTTTGCCACTTTTGGCTTTTGGTCTTTAAAACCATTTTCAAAACCTTAAAATCAAAACAAACAAATTTACTCGGCTTTTTATCCCGAACTACGGTGGTTTGATCCCTCGGGTACGTAGGCATGAGACTTGTCTCTCCAATCAATAAAATCAACAAAAACATTTTTCTTTCTTTTTCGTCACTTTAAACTTTTCTCGATCACTACTTTAGTTCCCACACTTATACATTTTTACAAGCAAATAAAATTAAGCGGAAAGTTAGAATAAAAAACAAGAGGTTCCTATAGAGTACTATAGATACTTAGGGTGCTAAGACCTTCCCTTCGTATAACTAACCCCGAACCTTGTTCTCTAAAATATAGGGTTTTTTTCGAACTTTTTTCCTTTCCCTCGGATAAATTAAAGATCGGTGGTGGAACATTAAATTGCGATTCGAAGTTAATTAATAACTCGATATCCAAAAATCACCGCGACACATGCTACCAATGGTCAAATCATATGCTGAAATATACAACTTCATAAATTTATTTCGAATGGGAGACATTAATATTGGAGGTTTCGAAAGATACAACTTGATATCTTCAAAAACCTTTTGGTGATCTGCTTCCCATTTGAAAATATCATCTTTCTTTAATTTGAGTAGTGGTGAAAAAGGTTGAGATTTACCACTTAGATTCGAAATGAATCTTCTTAAGAAATTGATTTTTCCAAGCAGAGATTGAAGTTGCTTTTTTGTAGTTGGAGGTTGTGTCTCCATTATTGCCTTTGTCTTATTCTGATTTATTTCAATGCCCTTCTTATGTACAACAAAGCCAAGGAAATTTCCTGCATGCACACAGAAAGCACATTTTAGTGGATTCATTTTTAATCCACATTGTCTCATTCTTTCGAATGATTTCTTAAGATGTTCCAGATGGCTATCATCAGATGAAGACTTGATAACAATGTCATCTATATATACTTGCATAAAATTATCAATAAAATCATGAAAAATCAAATTCATTGCTCTTTGATATGTAGCCCCAACATTTTTTAAACCAAAGGGCATTACTACCCATTCATAAGTTCCTAATGCTCCTGGGCATCGAAAAGCAGTTTTATGAATATCTTCTTCAGCAATAAAAATTTGATTATAACCTGAATAACCATCTAACATACTTAAATATTCGAAACCTGCTGCTGAATCAATTAGCATTTCTGCTACAGGTATAGGGTATTCATCTTTTGGTGTAGCATTATTTAAATCTCGAAAATCTATACATACCCTAAGAGTTCCATTCTTTTTAATTACAGGTACTATATTTGCTAACCATTGGACGTACCTGGCAGTTCGAATGAACTTGCTTCTCAGCAACCTTTCGATTTCACCTTTTATTTTGGACATTATTTCTGGCGCGAATCTCCTTGGTAATTGTTTGACTGGTTTCTTTTCTGGTTTTAAGGGTAACCTGTGTTCTACCAACTCTTTGCTTAAACCAGGCATTTCATTGTAGTCCCAGGAAAAACAATCTTTGTATTCCTGAAGGAGTTCGACCAATTTTTTCCTGAAATCAGAATTGATATTAGCACTGATGTAAGTTGGTCTTTTTGTCAAACCATTTCCAATGTCTATTTCTTGCAATGTGTCTTGGGCTTGCATTTTATGATTTATATTTAAAGGATCTTTTTCGAAACCCAAGGGCTCGTCATCATAAATGCAATCTAAGTTTTGCAAGTTTGGCGTATTACTGCCACTTTCAAGATCATTGGCTTTATTAGCCACTTTTTGGGAGACATTGGCTTCAAAAGCCATATTTTCTTTCATTGCTACAGCTTCTAGTGCCGTATTTAATCTATTTTCGGCCATGTAAGCCGAAATTCTTGCCCATGGGGTGGGCTCAGTCATGAGGATAGTAGAATTCACAATCCCACCCAGATGGTGGAATCACTCCATCTTCAGAGGAATCATGGTCTATTTCCTCTCTTCTCCAACAGAATCCATGAGTTGGGTGGAGTTTTACAGAGTGGCAAACATTCTCAGAAACCACTTTATCAAAAGCAGCATCTTTGTCGCCGCATGGTGCAATCGAAGCAAGGTTCTTGTCGAAAGTCTGCTTTGTTATGTGACATTGTTCAGAAAGATAGTAGCTTTGATCTGCTTCTACATATTCTACAATGTCATCATCTCTCCATATAGCCAAGTTTTGATGCAGAGTCGAAGGCACTGCCCCCACTCCGTGAATCCATTCTCTTCCTAGGAGAAGATTGAAATTTGCTTTGGATTCGACAACCAAAAATAAAGTTGGTCTTACTGTACTCCCAATGGCAACTTCGACTTGGAGGGCTCCCCAAGAATGGCCACTTTTCCCTTCATAGTTCGAAAGGACTATATTGTGAGAAATAATATCAGTGTCATACTTCCCAATTTTCTCCATTAATGAAGAAGGCATCAGATTCACAGCTGCTCCTCCATCAATCAGAACCTTATTTACGCCAACATTGTTGATTTTTGCTCTGACAAACAAAGGTTTAAGGTGATTTTTCATCCCCTCATCAGGCTTTGCAAAGTTGGCGCATTGTTCTTCGATGCATCCATTATTCATCACATAATAACAAACTGGTTTAAAATCAACCAGTGGTGGTTCGTAACAATCCTCCTCTCGATCAGAGAAAGACCACACATCAAATTCACGTGGTAGAACAGATACCACATTACAAACCACGTCGAAATCATTTTCTGACCCAAAGTCATCATCCTCACCATCAAAACACTCCTCTTCATTTATTTTTTCATCACTTTTTTCTGGAATGTTTGGTTGTGAGATTCTTTCGATTACAGGTCTCTTGCCCTTTTCTTCAATTTTGATTCCTTTAAAATTGTTCCCTTCTGGACCATGTTGAACCTCTTGTTTCTTCTGGCATTGGAACCTACGCCATTGTGTTCTTGTCAATGGACTTTTACCCTTATAATTATTTTTATAAGAATATTTATTGGCATCTCTTGCCATGTTGGAATGACCATCAGTTTGCCAAACCTTACTAGAACTTCCTTGATGCTTGACTCTCTTGTCGAAAGCTGCATATCTACCATGTCCCCATTGACCTATGGGTATTTTTGTTGATGGTAAGAAAGTTTGTTTTCGACCAATCCATTCATGAATCGAAGGATTTGTCATTATAGCCTTTCCTTTATTAGGCTGTTGGTTTGGTCCCCTATTGAAGTTCAGTCTTCTGTTTGGACCATTAAACTTTGGTTTTACATAAGGCAGATAATTCTCGAGGCCTGCAGTAGCCTCTTTATCGCATACAGCACTACACCTGGGGCATAGCATGACTTGATGATTTTTTGCTTTGCATTTCGTAAGAAAATCAAGCAAATCCTCTTCAGCCTTAGGGTAAACCACTTTAATCTTCTCGATATACTCCTCTTTTGGGATTGATTCGAGTGTAGTGACTTCCATGGCTTCGACCATCATACATTCATATGGTTCAGCAAAAGAAGTCTCAGCAACTTGAAGAGGGTCAGTATCCACCTTCATTGGAGGCTTCGATTTTTCATCAAACTTCAATCTCCCCTCGTTCAGTGCTTTTTGAACAAGATCCCTGAAAAGAACACATTGAGATGTTTTATGACCCACAAAATTATGAAATTTGCAATAACCTCTCTTTTTTCTTTGTTCTAAAGGAGGAACCTTTAAACCTTTTTGAACAATTATTTGGCCATCATTAACCAATAGATCAAAGATTTCATCACACTTAGTAATATCAAATGTGTAGGTTCTTGCAACATATTTATCATTTTTGGGTTCACTAGAATTCTTTCCATTAGATGGCTTTAGTAATTTACACATATAAGGAGGGCCTGGTTTTAATTCATCCACATCTATTTCATTGTTTTCCGTATCCCCATAATCGAAAATAGTTTCATTATCACTATCATAAGTTTCTATATAAGTAAATTTCTCTTTTTTGTGAAACTTAGATGTTCTGGCCTTTGCGATTTTGAGCCTTTCGACTTGTCGAACTCTATCAGCCAATTGTGACATATCCCTGGGTATCTAACTTCTTTCTAATTGAATAATCGAGACCACCAGCGGCCATTTCGACTAATTCATGTTCAGGGATTTGTGTAAAACATCTTGCCTTAAGAATCCTAAATATATTAAGATATTCATCAATAGACTCTGGTAACTTACGCTTAACACTAGCCAATTCTTTAAGGCTAATTTTAGTTTGACCCGTGTAAAATTGTTCATGAAACAACCTTTCTAATTGGGTCCAATGATGAATCGAATGAGGGGGAAGAGTTGTAAACCAAGTGAAAGCATTTTTGGTCAAAGAATTTGGAAAAAATTTCATTCTCAAATTCTCATTGTTTGCTAAATCCCCACATTCTACTAAGTATCGAGCAATATGCTCGACAGTAGATTCATTAGTGTCCCCAGAAAACTTTGTTAACTTAGGAGTTTTCCAATTTCTGGGCAATTCAGTTTGGAGCACGAATTTAGATAAAGCAGATACAAAATTAGGCCTATGTATACCAACATTAAGGCCATTTTGTGCAAGAATATTTTCGACCAAAAGGGCCAAATTATTCTGTCCAGCAAAATTGTTTTGTTGGACATTTCTAACTACTTCGTCCGCGTTCTGGTTTCGATTTACCAATACTACCCCTTGGTTTTGATCTAAGGCATTTTGATTTGGTGGTTGTTGGGCCACTGGGATTGGCTCTTGCCTAGGATTAGCATTCATTATAATATTTGGCAATGGGTCTTGTCTTTGGTTAACATTTTTGACTACATTGGGTAATGGTCCATTTTGACCATTAGGCACTACATTATTTGGAACATTTGGTGCCCCAAAGAAATCTGCCATTCTTCACATTTGATTGGCTAATAATTGATAACTATTGTTTGTAGTTTGTAACAAAGGATTAAACACTGTCTTAATTTGCTGTGTTAACATATTAATCATTTCATGATTACTTTCATCCATTTGTTGTCTAAGGGACAACATAGATGTATTCGTCAAATTTTGAGGCTGTCTACCCTGATTTCCCACTGCCGAAGTCGAAGGGGAAAACATATTTGGTACTTCATTATTAGAATTATGAAGGCCAGCCATAAATGAAGGAGGCATGCCATATTGATGATCGTTATTTGGTAATTGAAACGGACGGATAGGGCTCCTATGATCACCATTCATTGGTTGTGAAGGGTTTCCTCCACCTAACTGCACAGATGGTGACGAAATCGAAGGAGCAGTTGTCATATTCGTCATTTGAGCAGTTGCTCCTATTTGTTCCAATATTACAAAAGGACCACTTGAACCTATAGTGTTCAAATTTTGGTTAAGGGTTGTAGACCCATTTCCAGAACCTATATTGGCATTGCTACCAGAAGGTTGCGATGGTTGCCCCTCTAGAATTGGTTGGTTTATGTTTAGACTAGTTGATGGTCTAACCATTTTCTTACGAGTTTTGTAATTTTCAAAATCTGGTAAATATTTACTACTTCTCAAATGCATACAAAACAAAGATTTTTATTGACTTTTTTTTAATTTTTCTAAAGACAGAAAATAAATCAACAAAACTTTAAAGGAAATAAAACGCACAAAACCAATCCCACTGGGCGTGCCAATTTGTTTACACTGTTTGGTAAACAACCGCTAGTTTATTTACTGGTAAGATCAACTAGTAAATTTTGGGACATGTTTGTGCATTTTAGGATGAGAAAACAATTAATGTTCATGATTTAGAAATTCTATTAAAGAAACTTGAATTTAAAGACAAGTACATGTAAATAAGAAATGAAACAAAGTATTTCGAATAAAAAAGGTTTGCAGAAAAGTAAACTTTGCAGAAAACTTAAAAATGAATTTAAAAGATACATGCAAAATTCATTCGAATGAATGAATTATGTAAAATAACGATAAAGTAAAGATTCTTAAAAATGAATCGCATTCAAATGTAAATGTTTACAAGGAATAAGAATGGTACACAGAATCATACGTTTCCTTTGTTTCGCTCATTTCGCTCGAACGCTTGGGTACTCTGAGTTTTTTATAAGGATTTAGTATGTGAATTTGTGGCCCTGATTTTAACTACAAAATACATATATATAGACTTCCTATCTCAACTGCTATGTAACGGTTGCAATTTGACCAGTTGACGCGTGTCTTTGTCTTATGCGCTGTCTTCAATTTTTGAAACGTCGCATCCGTTGCTAGTAGTCGAAATCGAAGTGACGACGAACCTTTTGAAAACACTTGAAAATACTTAGACTTTCCCGTGAAATCAAAACCTCTTTCGATATACCAAATGATTTCGATTTGTATTAAAATCGAATTGAAAGAAAAACCTTTGAAAAGATTTTATTAATTTCTAAATATATTGTCAATATATATTTAAACAATTAACTCATCTTTATTTTATATTTTGTTTCAAACAAAAATATGAAGTAACACCCCCGAACCATTTAAATTTCCAAAAGCCAATGTTATTACCATCTCCAACACAACATCCTACATTGAGCTTAAACCAATCATCTTTGTTCCCTCTATTTGCTCCTATAACATCTTTCCACCAAATTGAGGTGTTCACCCCAACCATAGAAGTGTTCCTCCCTAATAGTTGCGTAGGTAAGTGGCCATGTCTAAAACGAAGCAAGTCAGCCCACATTGCGTCTCCCTCTGTTAGAAAACGCCATTTCCATTTACTTAACAGTGCCCAATTAAAGAGTTTCAGGTTTTTTACCCCTAAACCACCTTACTCCTTGGGTAAGCAAATTTGGTTTCATTTAAACCAACATAGTTTTTTATCATCCACTCCGCCTCCCCATAAAAAATTCCTTTGAATTCGTACTAACTGTTTAATAACGCAACTAGGAGCTTTGAAAAAAGAGAAAAAATAAAGGGGAAGACTAGCCAATACCGAATTAATGAGAGTCATCCGGCCGCCATACGACATATGTTGACTGCTCCACGTGTTTAGCCTTTTTGTCATAGCATCCACCACAGGTTTTCAAGTCTCTCGTCTTCTAGGATTGGCACTGACTGGGATTCCTAATAATTTAAAAGGGATAGTATCCGATCGACACGACAGAAAAGATGAGCCTGCTCCCAGAAAAGTATGATCAACATTAAGACCATAAAGCTTACTTTTTACAAAATTAATTCTGAGTCCTGATACCAATTCGAAACTTCTGAGTAACGTTTTTATAGTCCACAAATTATCCCAGCTGCCGTTTCCCATCAAAATAGTATCATCTGCGAATTGAAGGAGTTAAAACTGCAGACCATCTTTAACTCGGTATCCCTTGAATTTTCCCAGCTCAACTGCTCTTCGCATTAATCCTGCTAAGCCTTCAGCCACAATTAGAAATAAAAAAGGAGATAATGGGTCACCTTGGCATAATCCTCTACCAACTTTGAAATCTTCAGTGGGACTTCCATTAACCAGGATGGACATCGAACTTTCAAAGACACAAGCTCTCATTCATTCTAACCACCCTTCGGAGAAACCCATTTTGATCATCATTTTTTCCAAGAAACTCCAATTAACGGTGTCATAGGCTCGTTCAAAGTCAACTTTAAAAAACAAGCAATCATCTTTTCTTCTTTTTGCAAGATCAATCAGTTCATTGAGGACCACCACCCCATCCAAAATCTGTCGATGAGGAAGAAAAGCCGATTGACAATTAGAAATCAATTGCCCCAAAACTCGTTTCAGCCTGTTCGCCAGTATCTTTGATAAAATTTTGTAAAGACTCCCTATTAGGCAAATAGGGCGGTACTCAGAAAGATCCTGAGGGTGATCCTTCTTGGGAATAAGAGTTAAAAAAGAGGCAGTCAATGCTTTAGGCAAAAAAGCATTCTCGTGAAACTCTCGTAAGAAAGCCATCACATCATTTTTCACAATCGGCCAGCAAGCTTTCAAGAAATTAAAATTAAAGTCGTCTGGTCCCGGACTCTTATTCCCATCGCAACTCCAAATAGTTTCTTTAACCTCATCATCTGTAAAAGGTTCTAAGAGAAACGCATTATCGTCGGCAGAAAGTGTATTAAAAGTGATCCCTTGAAGAAAGGGTTGTTGCTCCATTCTTCGGAAAACTGCTTTAAAAAGTGTTTTGTCACCTCTTTTTTAATCTAAGCCGCACCTTGAATCCACACGTACCATTTCTTTAGCATTACTATTTGATTTCTTCGGCGTCGGCCTTTAATACTAGCATGAAAGAATCGAGTATTTGAATCAGCTTCTTGCACCCATTTAGTTCTAGACTTTTGATGAAGCATGCTTTCTTTAGAGTGGTCCAACTTCCATTAATCCAAATGACTTGGTTAAACAGTTTTGGAATAAAAGTAAGTTAGAATGTGGGGTTAAACTCACTAATATATTATACTACTAGTAATATTAGAAGTCTTGCATATATGAAGAGGCTAGTTGGGCCTACTGATCTTATAGTGTCATCAACTTGTGAATTCGTAAAATCGAAGGAAACAAAAACGTGTTTGAGCAATAATTGGCTTGTTGTTCCTTTCTTTCTTTTCATTGTTTCATTATTATTATTGGCTTCTCATGTATATGTTCCCTAGCTACAGGATCCATTGTTTTCTTGAGATTCAATTAATTTCGAGCAAACATTGGGGCCATATCAAGCACATAATTCCAAACTGATCACATGAATTAGTACTACTAGTACTCCCTCCGTCCCATATTATAAGGAAAAAATGATCATTTTTTTTGTCCCAAATTATAAGGGAAAAAACAACTTTCAAGAATGTTTTTTACTTATTCTTATAAAATTAAATGCAAATTACATTTAATTTTTTCTCTCTCTCCTTTTCTCAATAAACAACAACCAATCAAATTTATTTTTACATCTTCCCATGCAACTTATTTCAAGAAAAACCCACAAAACCATATTTCAAATTCTCAAGTTTTGGTTTTCTTAATAAATGTGTTTTTTTCCCTTATAATATGGAACGGATGGAGTATTTTTTTACATGCATTGGAAATGCAAATTATATGTTAATTAGAAAATTGTTTCTTGCATCCTATGCAAGGATTTCATTTTACGGTTTATTTTTTGTTAATAAATTTCACCAAGACACCAATCATGCAAGTAGTAACATTTTTTTAATGAATAGAAACAAAAAACATTGAAGTCAAAATTGTGGTTTGCCCATATTTTCAGTACCAAATGAATTAATTTAAGGAAAAATCTAATATCATTTTGCTTGTGACTACTTGTGCAAAAAGAATCTCAAATATTTGACTCTTTTCATTTAATTTCTTAAAATATGGTAAATGCTAACGATTGTCTGTGACACTCTTTAAGACTTTAAATAATAAATTTTTATGAAAATTTGTAAAATTAACGCATTGTAAATTATAGTATTTAACATTTTAAATAAAAAATTTCTTTAAATAGAATGCTTAAAAAATGTCTCGGAGACACTTGTTAACGAGACCACAAAAATATATACTACAAGTATGGCACACTGGGTCCAGGACTTGATTGTCCCTTCCTTTTTATTCTTTTTTTTATATAGTATATAGTATAACAAACACATTAAACTAGATGTAGAAGCTTCTTCAACATTATTAAAACCAGCTATATATCGTGGACTACTAGTATATAACATTATTCTGGTTATGAATCTTCTTGCAATCCATTAATCCAGCTAGACAAAAATCTAATATACATGTTCACACATACACAAAAAATTTCTAAACATAATGTTGGACTAGGAATTTAGTGTATTTTTTGTTTTTTCTTTTATTAACTCTATGGTTATTAGAAAAATGAGGTTACGGTAATTCAAAGTTCGGCTGCGAGATAAATAAAATTTGATTAAGAGATTTTTCCACTAGCAATTGAACTTGGATTTTGAATATTCGTCTTATGGAGTTTATTAACTACTTGAGTTTAATGTATTGTTAGCAGTTAGTGTTAGAACAGAAGAACAATGCCCGCAAGACAAGGTTCAACACACGCGAGCAAGCCAGAGGCTCTGAATGATAACAAATGTATTGAATAACAAAACTAGAGAGAAAAGAGTTATTGGTAGATGTAATTCTTTCAGATAGTGATAAACACATTACGAAGGCTCTATTTATAGAGTTCACATAGTAGCTTGTTATGCAAGTAATTTAACAAACTTGCTAACTAACTAATAAACACATGTAACTAACACTTTTAACTACTTAACAATTATGGATTACTATTTTTAACAGTTAGTGTATTCTTGTAATACAATCTTTTCAAGATGAAATTAACATGATCCAATTAGAGATTATTAATGCTACTATATACTTTCTAGTCCCAAGTTGGAAGTTTCAATTTAAATAATTCATAGTGGAGATACTAATTAATATAAATATTTCTATAGTCAAATAAAAACAAAGAATCTTTACCAAACTATGATCGTTAACATAGCAAACAAAATTGTGACACTGATCCATTATCCAAACAGTCCCGTGGACAATATTAAATTCACATTTATTTCGTGACATAAGAATTCGTCGGCAGTTTGAAATTTTGTTTGTTTGTTTCTTCTAATTAAGTCAGTGAGGGTTTTCGTACAATTATTATTAATATAGATATAGATTGATCAATTCAATATCACTTATAAGAAATTACGCGAGTCTTTTCTAACTTTAAGTTCCTAAATTGATCTTTGACATGCAACAAAAATTAAGAGTTTATCATCTATTTAAATTTCATAATAAAACTTAAAGAATTAGTCTATGCAGTTGTGCGTAAAGATATTCAATTTACCAAAAAAAAAACATAGATGGACCACTATCAAACCTTAAACAATATTTATTAGGATAAGTTTAGCATAATAATGGAGATACAAGGCCAAATTTATTTATTTTTTTGACTAAAATGATATTCATTCATTCAAATTGATAGAATATGTCGAATAATACAAATTTAAAATGGCTAAAACTTAATAAGATGAATCTACAAACAAACTCACAACATCCACGTTAATTGCATACAACGGCAAAATGTCTACAAATATGACAATGCCTACAAATATGATGAAATTTAAGTGCTCGAAATACTTTTGTCTTCAAGTATGCAACATGAAAATTTCTCAACCGAACCCCCCTTTCTTTTCTACCCCCCAAATTGACGGTTTTGCCGTTCAGAAATGGGAAAAAATTTGCCAAGAAAATTCGGTTAGTATTAACCGAAACATGTTTTTGCACATGTTATTTCGGTTAATAAAAGGGGGGGTCGGTTGAAAAATTTTCCTGCAACATTAACGACATCAAAATCATTGATTAAATATGTACTGAGCCGAATATAATCTTTCAAACCGAGTTGAACAAACACTGCACCGAAACGGAAAAACAAAATAACGCCGCACCAAGACGACAACAAAATCACAAAGAAAAACTAAATACATGTGAAATTTAAAACATACAAGGCCAAATTTAAAACGCTGTAAATTGGGTATACTTGGTTACAAGCTCAACAATAGGAAGAAATAGTTGTAGGAGTAATATAGGAAGAAACACAAATTAAAAACCAAAAAGGATTGGAAGCTACTGGCTCAGAAATACATGTTGATTCACACTAGGAAAGTCAACGACACATATTTTGTCAAATGTCGGTGTCCGGTAGTTTTTTCCATCTGCATTTATTAGATCACTTTTGATCTAGATATCAAATTTTCCTTGTATTTACTTCTGTTTTGATCAATAAAAAATGATTTTAAGTAAAGTAATTTTTTGAGTTATAAAAAAGTTGAATGTCAAATAGTTATAAAAATTATTTTAAGTAAATAATTTTTAAAATAATAGTCATTTTACTAATATACTATAATATGTTATAAAAAAATCTTTTTTTTTTTTGAGCAAATTGGTCCTTAGGTCTCTATATATGTTGAGAAATTTATTTACTACTAATGATCCATGATCGAGCTCAAATATAACAAATTATTTAGACATAGGCCTCTATTCTACGCGAGACTGCAAGAGGGGCTATTATAATTTGTTTAAAATAAAATTTTCATTTATATATTGTAATGGTTTAGGTAAATGGTTCAAATTTAGTTGAAATTCATGAAGAAAAAACAAATCATTGTTTGAATTAAAGGAATGCATGGAATTATTTTTATTCCCTTAACCTTCTAGGTTAGTAGGCAGAATCCCATAAATTTTTGTCACTTGGTACCAAACTTGTCGAAATTATTGACCTATGGAAGTCATTTGTCTGATATTAATGAAAATGCCGCTAACTAACAAAGGAGTTGTTTGGTGCAAATTTGGAACCTAATATTATACTCCCTCTATTTCAAAACATAATAACTCACTTACCGTCTATTAGTAAAATTTATATAAATTTGATATTTTAAAAATATCCATCAAAATAATTCAAATAATATCTTATATCATAGTATTTATATTTATATATTTTTAGAAAAATATGGTTAAAACAAGACATATAAATAGTGTAATTAGTCAAAATAAGTCTTATAAAATGAGACTGAGAAAGTAATTATTTTTATATGTACAAAAATTTTACCATCGTTATCGATAAATGTAAGACATATTCTCTTTTCTTAATTGAATATTTTCATAGGCATAATTATATGAACCTATAGCCACCTATTAATCTTACCACTTAAATTAATTCGTTGATGGTGCATGTCTAAATAAAAGTGTATATATATATATCGGTACAAGTCTCAAAATATATTCTGATAACAATTACATATAAATTTTTCAAAAAATAAATAAAATCACATTACTCAGAATCATTCACATGCTGTTTTATTTTATCTCTCTTCCTAAATAAGTGGTATTCACACATATCAAGTTTATTTTATGGTTTTGGCATATGAGTGCAACAATATTTTCTTCTTAGTTTTGGTGCGGTGTTGTTTACTTATCCATCTTTTTTTTGAAAATTCAGTATCCGGTTTTAGGATCGACTAATCTGATAAGACTAATTTCAGCGTCCACTTGTGGGGACTCTGTTTAAATCCAAAGTTGTTTTTTACTTTGCATGGACTAGTTCACCAAATTATTTTTTTTGAATAAGTCAAATTGAGATATATTATATAAACAAAACTAGAAGAAATCTCCTCAGCACAAAATGTATCGAGGTAGATTATGATATGTTACAAAAGAGTCAAAAAAAAGAGAACCGTAAATAGCAAAACTATACAAGACTCAAACAAAGCAGTGGACTACACCACCAACTATGGTAGTTTAAAGCTAGAGTGCTACTCATCGACTTCAACCACCTATAGGAGAAAATCTTGATCTTGTCCAACATCTGATGTAATGAGTTTGTCGAGCCTCTCAACAATCTATGGTTTCTTTCATTCCACATAACCCAAACACAAATCAGCTAGATGAGATGCATAAATGAACGGCGTGCTCTGAGACCATCTGCTGAATAGTCCACCGAAATTGATACCAGGGGACCGAACTTGAGACCTTGAGAGGAGCATACTCCAAGGTCTCAAATCAACGCCACTAAGCCAACCCAATCTTGTTTCAGTATTTCGTCGGTTCAAGTTGAAAAACAATTTTGACTCATTACAAATTCAATCAATGACTTGAGTGTCAATATTATCAACCCGAAAGCATAGATGTTCCTATTACTTTGATTTTATCACTTTTGTAGACATTTTGTCATTTTCAATAATCAACTTAATTGTTGTGAGTTTGTTCCTAAATTCGTCATTTTAGATTTATCTTTTTTCAAATTTAGTTGGATTTATGTTGTTTTGGATAAGCTTTATCTTTATAGATATATATTGAATGAATAAATATATTTTCTATTTTCTAGATTATGCTAAGGATATATAAAATAATAACTACTATATCTTAGAAAATTAAGTTTAAACTTTTGAATAAATAAACAAAAAAAACATAATTTTCTAATACATAATTTCTATTTATATAGTACAATATTAACTTTTCTTAATAATTACATTCAATTTTGATTATCACCCAAACACATTTCTCAGGAAGTTGCTACATTTTCTTAACCCTAGTTTAATTTCATCTTCATCCATTAAAGATAGATGATTTATGGTCATTTTTTTATCCATATTCACCACTTCCTAATTTTTTATTCTCTTTGGAGCATTTAATTAATAAGCAATTTTCACACACACACATATATATCGTCTTAGTACGACATTGTGTTGTTTGTTGTCTTGGTGCAACGTTATTTGTCTTATAGACTTGGTGTGGTGTTTATTCGATTCAAATTAGCATATTAGTTTTGATTGAGTGCAGATTCATACAAATTTGAAAACATAAGTATTTCAGACACTTTACTTTAACTTATATTATTAATGTTAGGGCTGACAATGAAGTACTGAACCAAATCGAAAATAGTTTGAGATTCGATTCGATAATTAACTCGTTGAAATTAGTTCATGAACCAAATGAGTTGAACTTGAGTTGAAAATTAAGCTCGTTAAATAAATGAGTTGAACTTGAACTATATATAGTTCGACTCGTTTGGTTCATGAGCAACTCGATATATATAATAGTAAGTTTGTTTTGTACATGAGACCAATAAAAAACTCTTATAAAAGATAGTGATATACACAATGTATTTGTTACTTTCATAGTAATTACTGAGTATCATATGTGTTAATATATGTGGACAATTCAAGTCTACATTCCAATTTTATCTAGATGAAACACAATATAACACTACAACTTTATCATACAAAATGAAAGCATTGGTTATAGCATGGTTGATTTAAGTATCAAACCACTATTTTATATATGATAGTAAGTTTATACTAGGACTGACAATGAACCGAACCAACTCGAAAATAGTTCGGGACTCTATTCGATTCGATAATTAACTCGTTGAACTTGGTTCATGAACCAAATGAGTTGAACTTGAGTTGAAAATTAAGCTTGTTAAATAATAAGTCGTGTTGATCTTAAGCGAGTTCGACTCGACTCATTTTCAGCCCTAATTAATGTAAAAAATTATTAACTATTACATTTTGTTATTAATATATCAATGTCCATTTTTAAATTCATCGTAGACCAACATATTTACTCAATTTACCATGCTACTTTCTCCTTTCTCCTTCCTCAAATGATAGAATAAGTGTGATCGTGAGCGTAATTTAGTCGATAAAAATATTACAATATTTAAGAGGCAAAGATCGAAATCATAATTCTCAATTTATTTAAAGTTAGATTTTGTACTTTAAACTACTTAAATTAAAAATAAAACAATAAAAAAATGTTGGGTGTTCAAATCTAATGCGAGTTGAAATATGTAATTTGGATTCAATGCAGTGGATAAATCACGCAGTTTCTCGCATTAATCAATCTCAGCCACTTCACTTAGCACTTAACCGTTAGTACTTAGTAGTGAGAACAGAGAAGGATTTAAGCACATGTAAAAGCGCGTTGTGAGTAAGCAATTGTACTACTATAATACATTCACTGTCACCATACTCCATGTGATGGGTCTCACCTTTCTCCATCTTCCCACTTTCGCAATAAATATTTCCAATCTCACTCAACAAACTATAAAACCATTTATCACTACCATTAATCTCTGATTCTTCACACTCTACCCACCCTTTTTCCCTCTCTTCCCATCATTCATATGTACATAATAATATACATTCATTTAGATCTTATATACTATAACACAAAACAAACCAACCAGTGTGTAACACCATTTCACAAACAATGGCTCCACTACTGTACTTTGGTCGCACTAAATTTCTTCTCCTATCTCTTCTTTTCTTCTTCTCTCTTTCTATTCTTTCTTTCACTGCCACCTCTCAACAACCTCAACTCAATACAAAACAGTTAACAAATCCTACAAGAATAATGTTGGAGTTTGAAGATGAACAAGAAAAAGAGTTTCAAGTTGAAAAAAAGAAATCTAGCAGTATCAAAAACCAAACCAAGTCAATCAAACCAAACAATAACCTCTCCTCAAAAAACCAAACCAAAACCACCAAATCCAATATCAATAATCTTTCCTCCAAAAACCAAACAAAAGATTCAAAACCAATCAACAAAACCACCCTCACCGACACTAAAAAACTCAACTCCACAACCTTCAAAGCCAAGAAACTAAATTCCACATCAAAATCCTCCACCAACAAAAACTCAACTAGTAAATCCATTTCATTAGATCTTGTCAAGAAAACAAGTGGCGGTGGAAGTGGCAGTGGCACCAAGAACAAAACGACAAAAACCACCACCGCCACAAAAACAGAGCAACAAAACAAACAGAGCAACAACAAGAAACAAACACAACCTAGTAACTGGTTCTTCGATGAAGAAGACACAGATTTCGTTTCAGAGTTTAAAGATCTACCAATAAAATTCCAACAAACACTACTCCCAGATTTAGAAAAAATCTCAACAACTTCAAAAGCTTACATCACAAAAGCAAACAAAGAAATCACAAAAAATTTCAAACCTTACGTTGGAAACAAATACGCACCAACCATAGCAACTTTACTCTCTTTTGCTTGTGTCTTAATCCCTTTACTTTTAGCTTCACTTCTTTTCAACAAAATTAAAGCTTATTTCTCTCTTCAAAAGCTCTTAATTTTCATTCAAGCTTATTTATCAATCTATTTTTCTATTCTTTGTTTCTCTTCTTTGATAACTGGTCTTGAGCCTTTGAGATTTTTCTACTCTACTTCGCAGTCCACGTATCTTATCCTACAGGTTATTCAAACACTTGCTTATTTTCTTTATCTTTTATTGCTTGTTATGTATCTTGTTTTAGTGTTTTCAACTGATTGTGGTTTGGGCTCAAAGTTATTGGGCTTGGCCCAAACGTTTGTGGGCTTTTCTGTTGGGCTACATTACTATATGACGGTGTTTCATAAAGTGGTGTTGCGGCAACCTCCCAAGACTAATTGGAAAATTCAGGGCGTTTATGCGACGTGTTTTATTCTTATTTGTTTACTTGCTACTGCTGAGAGAAGGAAGAAGACTTATTTGGAAGAAGGTGGAGAAGAAGGAAAGAAAAATTAGCTATACTTACAAAATTTTCAGTGTTATTATTTTTTTCTACATCATTTTGATTAAAAATTAGGATTATATAAAGTAATATACTCCTTCTGATCACTATTATATACAAATTTTTACTTTTTAGATTCATTAAATAATTGATATTTATTCAACAATTATTTGATGCATCTGAAAAAGTAGATATTTATTTATAATAATGATTAAACGGAGTATCAATCTTGTTATTGAATTAATGTGATGTAATGTAATGTAAGGCCGTAAGGCTTTGGCTTATTGGTTAGCCAGCATTAAGATTCGTTGCATTTAAAAGTTGTGGGGTTATATGATTATAATTGTACAATTCATCATATTAAAAAGTTTTATAAATTCGTTTAGATAAGATGACACGAGTATTTTCTAGTTTAACTAAATTTTTAGATTCATTTAGGATTCAAACACTTGAGCAGAGTTTGCTTAAATATCTCTGGTTTATGAAAAAAAAATAAACTTTATACTTGGTTTCTTAATTTGGTATCAAACTAAAACTTTAGTGATTTATTATTAGTCATTAATATATTTGTGAAGCTAGCTAGCATTACCTACCTTGTTAAGATTTGAATTAAAAAATTAAATTTGTTATGTCCTATGTGGAATGTGACTCTATTACCTTTTTGATTTGTTGTTAATGAAAAGTGTTGAATCTATTTCTACTTTTCCTTAACATGGTTTTGGTCCTTTGCATATGATTTGTCTGTTTTCAAGTACTGTTTCAGCTGTTGCCGCGTTGTATAGTGATTTGTGCATTCGTTATTTACTATTTTAAGAATTTCCTTCTAAAATATAAAAATGTTTATATGATCACAAATGCAAGTAAGTAATAATAACTCTAATTTGTCCTCTAGTAATAACAGTCAGGAATGTCAACATGGTGGGTGGAGGCGGCAGTACTTAGTAGTCTCCAGTCCACTAATGTTGTTGTCTCCCTTTCTATAATCAGATGAATGTGTGTAATTTTGGTCTTCTCTTATTTTTTTCTTCTTTTACTTAGACCATATTAAGTCGTATCTTTTCATATAATAAATTACAAAATACATCAAGGTTAAGTCATTAACTGGTTTTCTTCACATGTTTAGCAATTTATTTTAATGAAATACTTCAGTAATCACTTGTTACTCCCTCTGTCATTGGTTGTGGCATTTGACAATTTCAAACCTAGGTTCTTTTATGTTAAGTTTAATTCATGTTTATAAAATTGATTTGCAACTCTATATAAAAATCTAATATGAGATTTCAATCTATTAATCGGAAGATTCATCATTTATATTCATATATCAAGGTCAACAATGCTCCATGCGAGGGCGTCATTGAAAATGAAAATCAAGTCTAATATAAATGAAATATAAGGTCTAACAATAACAAAAGTAGAAATGTGTATCAGCATAGTCTTGTCACGGATAGAGTGTTTGCGATGTGTCGAAATGAAGACCGAGCCACTATGGATAGAGTTGCGATGCTTTTTTGGAACATTTGGCAACACCGAAATGATCTAGTTTGGAATGATAGTCCCAATTTACCGAACCAAGAAGTCGGGCGAAGTGCTTACGACGCGTGGAATGATTGGTTTGTTGTTCATCATCTAAAGCACGATGAAAACCATGTTCCTGAGCCTCTTACTACTGATAGATGGGAAAAACCACGCATTGGTTGGGTGAAATGTAATGTTGATGCTGTTTTTTTTGTTGAAGCCAGAGTAACAACAACGGGAGCCTGTTTTCGGGATCATGTTGGTAACTTTGTAGCTAGTTTCACGCAGAGACAGTAGGTCACCCTGTCAATGGTGGAAGGCAAAGTTGGGCGCTCTTGCAGGCCATGAAGGACGCCAATCATAGAGGGTTGGATATGATTCAATTAAAAAGCGACTCAGAGACAGCAGGCCACCCTTCCAATAGTGAAAGGCAAAACATGGACGCTCTTCTAGGCCATGAAGGACGCGAAGATACATAATTGAAGGAAGGGAGTATGAGATGCTATGATAGTAATTTAAGAGAAGCACCGACATTTAATCCAAACATACACACACACAGACCATGTGTCGGTGCAATGTAACGTAGGCAAGTGTGTCTTTGGACAGACATATCATATGGTTGTATGTCTGCAACAGCAGCAGAACAGAACCTCAACTCAAGAAACCTCAAACTATTCCTCATGTGCAAAACAAATGGGTATTTATGTTAAAATCATCAGCGTTCAATTTTGGTCCTGTGTACTAATTAATGATAATGGTGACTTGACTTACCGATTTCGCCATTAAATTAGTTGCAAAGTCTCCATCTGAGTAAGTGATTATTGCTATGGTACCAAATTATACCAAAAGTCACTATCATGTGAAATTAGGCACCTTCACAACATGAGGCAATTCTTGTGAATTACACTCAGTAATGTTTAATTAATTTATAATGTTCAATTCTGTTTGTCATCCTTAGCTTTTTATTATATATTATATTAAGGAGTACTTGTAATTTCAAAGATATGGTTTAAATTTTATCTCTATATTAAATGGATTATTAGTGTCACCTAGACTTGGTTAAAAAATTTACACTCCCCCATTTCTTATCATAAAAGAAAAACATAAGGAAGTAGAGCTGTTTTTGTTTTTAAAGTATATTATATGTATAATTGTGGAAACTAATTTTTTAAGGATCTAAAATAAATTTGAAGTCATATATTTTATAAATGATAATTTCTATATCCACGAGCCTGAATAATTCATAATCATTTTTTAAAAAATTAAATGTATTTTCTGCGTGTAATTGTAGAGACTAATTTCTTCAAAGTAATTGATATCCATTTAAGTGGTTAACTTCTCCCGATAAATGTTTTCTTTACGATTTTATATTTTCTTCATTTTAAGTTTTAGTTTTAAAAATAATAAATTAAAAACATGAAAAGTAAAATAATAAGATTTAACTCATATATGCATTGTCAGTTGTCACATCATCGTGAGATTTTTTTTTGTTGGTAGATGAAATGACAAAGTAATTGGAAACTCATACACACAAAGTGGAGTGACCAGGGATCGAACCCCAGTCATAGCGTCTGACACTAGCAATTTTGGTATTTCTACCATTTAAACTAGGATTTGTGGACACATCGTCGTGAGATTTATCAACTCGTCATTCTAACTTGTCACTTGAGCAAAATTAAGTCTCAAATTCAATTGTGGAAAAATTCTAGATATTTTAATTTATAAATGAAATGACTGAAATCTTGAATTCATAAAAATAACATATTACATTCTGCACAACCTCCATTTGAGTTTTATGGGATTTAATACGTCCTGCAAAACTTAGAATTTGAGATTTACAAATTAAGTATACTTATTTTTTTTAAAAATTAAATTATTCACAATATAATTTATAACCTCCATTTGAATTTTGCAATATAATACATTCCGTGGGGATTTGGAATAATGAAAAATATGAGGGTGAGAGGAGCAGATGTGGGGTATGAAAAAATCTTTCAATAGAAAAATAAAGTGGAAGGCCTGTTTAGCTGGGAGCTAACCTCTATCACTATTGATAACCACGATAAGAACTAAATTTTAAAGTATTAAACAAATGATACTAACACCACTGTATTTATTATATACACCTTCTTAATTAATTTTCCGCCATTTTACATTTATCTACTATATTTTTTTCTAGACACATTTTCCATCTTTTCTCCATTTCTAGAAACACCTTGTCAAGCATATTGAGAGAGTAATGTGGGGTTATAGTTTGGAATCGCTTAATCCTGTTAAAGTTTTCGTTTAGTTTGGAGGTTATTGAAAAATCAAATTTTGAGAAACATGGTATTTTCTATTTTGAAATGGATCTCAAATAGTATCTTGTTTGTTCGGTTGCGGAAAACAAGAAAATTCTTAGCATTCTTTAAATGTTGTGTATAATGGGAGTTGTTATAAGAGGTTCCTCGCAAGACCGAAACTTAAAGAATTGTGGGTACTTATTTTTTAAGTATCAATTAATATGTACTTCGTTGGAGCAAAACACAAATGAGTATCTAATAAAGACTGGTTCTACAATAAACAATGGTAACGTTTGGTTCGACTTTTTTTGGCTTTTTATTCTCTTTTTAATTAAGAGTTTGGTCAAACACATTTTTAATAAAGCTCGTAACCGTAAAAAGCAAATTTTTTTCAATGTGTAAAATTGGATTAAATGAACTTCTAGGAAAAGCGGTTGAAACCTCGGAGCTTTTTTTGCAACGATCACGCTTCGATTCCTGTTGAAGGCTCTGTTTATTTTTTTATTATTAAGTTTATTTTCATTTAAATATTTTTAATTGTTATTATCTTTATTTTAAAATTTGATTTTTTTTTGGGTACAATTTTTTTTTTAAAATATATTTTACCAAACAAATTTTAGATTAAAAATTACTTTGAAGCTAAAAAAACAACAATTACAAAACAACTTTTGCTCTTTTTTTTTTAAATTCTTATTTTCACTTCTAGATTTCAGATAGTTTCTAAGAACTAAAAAACCTAGCCCAAACGGACTCATATACTAGTTTTGTGAGACTTATTTATAATGATGTCGAGTTATTAGTGAGATGTGTTATTTGCGGAACCCATTTTAAGAGATGTTGGATGGAAGATATTGAGTGCTTATTAAATACTAATATTAAAAAATTATAACTGAGTAATGTACATGTGAGACTCAGTTAGGTACTAAAAAATGAGTAGTTTCATTGTGGATGCTCTAAGATGGACAAATATCATTATATTATATATATAAAAGGAGTTAAGTCTACAAGTAACCCTAATTTAACCTACTTAAACCCTAATTTAATTATTAAAAATGTTAAAAATTTCCTCACCAAGAATCGAAATCATGTCTTCTCACAATTGGTTAATTCATATACCACTAAGCTATTTAAATCAATTTGACATATCTCTTATATTATAAGTTTGTTCCGTTTTGCTATCATTAACCCTAATTTTTTTCCCGCTCTTTTTCCCTCTCATTTTACCCTAAAATATTAAAATAAAATGTTTAAAAAACGCCTCACCGAGAATCAAACCCGCAACATTTAAGATCTATTTTATATTTTTTGCCACTACACTACATCAATCAAGTTGTTATTATTTTGCAATCAACATCTAATAAATATGGAATCTCTCACCATGTTAAATATTTATTATTATTATTATTATTATCTTTCTACAAATATTATTATATTAACTTTCTGCTATTATTATTATATATTATATTATATATTATATTATATTATATATTATTATTATTATTATTATTATTATTATTTTTATTATTATATAATACTTGAATACGGGTAATATGTCTAATGTCTACGGAAAAAAAAAACTTTAAATATATCCCATATATTATTATTAATATATTATATTATATTTATATATATATACAACATAACAAACTCTCAAAAATTTACGATCACTTATTTGATATACATACGCAACATAACCAACTCTTTTGAAATATATCCTATATTATTATATTATATATACAACATAACAAACTCTCAAAAATTTACGATCACTTATTTGATATACATACGCAACATAACCAACTCTTTTGAAATATATCCTATATTATTATATTATATATACAACATAACAAACTCTCAAAAATTTATGATCACTTATTTGATATACATACACGTTGATTTCACATTAATGATTCACGTTGTTTTTTTTAGAATTCAAACAATGTTTGTTTGAGAGAAAGTTCAGTTTTTTATCTTTGAAAGTGTCTATGAATTAGTTTATTAACAAATAAAGTTTCCTAAGTGTCTATGTTTGTTTGAAAGTTTTTTTATATTTGTATTTTTATATATGTCAATGCATGTTTTTAACGGTATATTTCACAGGTTTGCAATTGTCGTTGTTTGCAGTCTAACCGGCTTCTTTGTTGTTTCCTCACAAATTTCATCTATTATCTCCTTCATCCCTCAAACTCACATCTATTATTTTGGTTCTGTGGACAGGTTCTCTTTCACTGCCACAATAAAAATGGTCAATCTTAATCCTTTTACTAATATTTCTCTAAATTTATTGAGATGTTTGAAAATATTTTTATAAGTGTTAGTTGTTTATCTTTATAATTACATTTTTATATTTTTCCTTACTTTTTGTTATTCCTACAATAATAGGTCCTTTAAATCATAATCCTGCAACGGATCGAGAGAAGTTGATCGATGCTTTTTAGCTGCTAATGTTACTTCTGGCATGTTGGTATCATTTGTATATTGATGTTTTTTTGTATACTGATGTTTAATTTTATTTGTTTTTGTTGTAAAAAGTTCCAATTTTTTTGTATACAGAAGTTGATCAATGTTTTTCAGGTGCTGATGTAGATCCTGGGAGATGAAAGAGATGTTCCTTTTTACATGACGGAACCATACTTCATTCCTAATACTTAAACTTTATGGTTAATGTTGTTCTTTTGAGTTAGGAACCTTATAAATTTTTTTTTTTTTTTTGTATTTTAACTTTTCAATTAATCTGATTATTATAATGAAAAATAAGATTTTGAAGAAATACAAAAGTTTCCAGCCATTTGAAATCCATTGTCTCTTATGTTGACTTGAATATATTTATTGTTTTTATGCTTTCTTATATTTAGGATAACAAATTTCAAATAAATTAATATATTCGATCAACAAATAGAACATTGGTTATTCTTATAAAAAAATTGAACATATTGATTATCAATTCTGATATTTTACTTTTATTCAATAAAATTGCGTCCAACTAAAAATATAAAATCTTGCCTTGGCAAAAAAAAAATCTTGCATTACAAATACAAATAGAACCGGTTGTTATGACTTATATGATAATTATTCAACATTTTTTATTTTTCGATTTGCTTTTCGTTTTTAAATATATCCCACTTTGTTAACAACAAATATTCTGTCTCGCAAAAATAAATCATAACAAATAAAATATAAAAGTTGCCTTAAATATATCCAATTTTTTCGATTGTTATTTTATTTTATAATCTTAGACTATTTTATGTGATTTCTATATGTGATTTTTTTATAATCTAAGACTAATTTAAATCGTATTGCACGGGTTGAAGTCTAGTTATATATAAAAAAGGAGTTAAGTCTACAAGTAACCCTAATTTAACCTACTTAAACCCTAATTTAATTATTAAAAATGTTAAAAATTTCCTCACCAAGAATCGAACTCATGTCTTCTCACAATTGGTTAATTCATATACCACTAAGCTATTGAAATCCATTTGACATATTTTGGTTACACCAACTAATAACTACGACTTCCAATGCCTAATTTTGCTTTCCTAGAAATCAAATCCATTTTTTTTCCAACACACATTCAATTTTTATAATAATATATTAATCCAAGATTTTTTTTTTTGACTAAACAAATCCAAGATTTTTTTTCTCAATAATAATGCATGATTTTGTTTACATGAAAATCAACGCCGTTTATTTTTTTCATCACACATTAATTCAATATATTTTTTCTAATACAATTATTTTTATTTGATCTAACAAAATTAACTCGATTTCTTTTTTTTTTTATCAAACATTTAAAGAATTTTTTCTAATCCAAATTATTTTTATTTGATCTACCTTGATTTTTTTAAATATTCAATATGTATTTTACCTTAATTAAGATCTATTATTAATAACATATAAAAGATATATATTTCTCCAGCTAACCATAATTAACCTTATTCTAATTCAAATAGATTATTAAGAAATACATCACTGCGATTCGCTACACAAATATCTAACATTGTTATTGTTTTTATTTTAGGGCGCAATCATGTTACCAAAAATGTTTGCATATGATTTTCGTGACAACGTACATCGTTATGTTACACTTATTGAACCAAACGCAAATCAATTTGAAGTTTTAGTTGAAAAAATTAACGGCAATATATATTTTACACATGGATGACATGCATTGTGTGATTTTTATAATAATCAGTAAGGTACTTGAGTGATTTTATTATAAACTTGGATGTGTCAGTTTGAACTGTTTTTAAAGGACAAATTTGATTGTGTTATTCATCCTCCTAAGTTCACTCCTCCTATGAAATTTAATTTGGATAAATGTAATGCTCCATCATATTTTTGTAATGATTTTCCGGAATCAACTGACATCATATCATTTTCTCACAATTGCCCCAATTTTGCCTTAAAATTAAAAAAAAAATTGACTGAATATGATGTAAAACCTGAATTTTTCTTGGATTTTTTTGCACCTTTTGTTTTTATTATTATATATTTATATTTCCTAATTTCATTTTTTCGATAGTATTCTACAAATATTATTTGAATGTTATAAATTATATTTAAATATATCTACAAAAAATAATAAAACTAAATTGAATGTTATATATAACATTCTAAAAGACCCGTGCATCGCACGGGTAGTAGTCTAGTTTCTATTGTTCTTCATAATTCAGTGTGTGTGAACTTTCCTCAATTGAAGGGTTTGATTGGTTGCCAAATGTGTGATAAAAAAAGGTTCATTGTAATATTGTTTGCTTGCATTTAGATGTTTTTAGTCCATATATTTTGCTCTATATTTTAAAATAGTCCCAACATTTTAAAAATTGTATAAAAAGACCTATAATTTCTTTTTGTTATCAATTTTGGTTCTTCCGTCAGTTTGTTTATCGGATAGCTCAAATGGCATGGTGTGGTCCCATTATTTTAATGAGCTGGCCAATAACAATGTGACACGTGTCAACCATGATATTTTTAATAATAATAATAATAAAAGACATAGAATCTTAATTAAATGATAATTGATAATAAAAACCATGATATTTTTAATAATAATAATAATAATAATAATAATAATAAAAGACATAGAATCTTAATTAAATGATAATTGATAATAAAAAAAAATAACAACTAAACAAGTTTCCACCCCTTACACTTTACCACAACATCCTCTTCCTGTTCTTCTTTCAATCACTTCATCTTCTTCATCCTCATCCTCTAAACAATAAACAAATTTAGACAAAAACTCTATGGGGAAATAAAAAACCAAATCAGACTTTGATTAAGGTTATGGGAAAATCAAAGGTGAAGGGGGAAACAACAACTATTACTACTACACGGTGAAGATTCAAAAATCAAGGCGAAGGGGAAACTGAAACGATATCAAACCACCACATTCTACCTCAAATCCCCACCTTTTTCACACCAACCACCACTTTTTTCTCCGATGACCACCTTCTTCTCCGACCTACCAACATCACCATGTCTTAAGCTTCTTCGAAAACGTGATCACTGTCAATGGCGGATCCAGGATCCTGGTTTAGGGGTACAAACTTTCTAACTTCACTAATAAATAAATATTACAATATATTAGAGATATTGATTGTAAAAGGAAAACAAAGGAGATACCTAGTTTGTAGGCGGTGATTTTATTTTCTTATTTCATTGTTTATTTAAACTACTTAAATTTTTTTATTTTATCATTTTATTTTCCAATAAAAAAATTGCAATTTTTTGTAACTTCCATAAATTTACGGACAATGTAATATATAGAATTGAAATGTCCTAATCGTATCACGGTTTATAGTCATTTTTTTCAAATCAAATAACTCAATTAAAAAAGTGATAGAAAATACTAAGGTGGTCACAATCTTCTAAACACACCATTTAGTCACATATAAAAAAATGCATATCATTTTTTTTATAATTATTTTAAAATACATATTGTTTAACCATTTCATTTTTCTACCTTTTTACAAGTATGTGTGTGTGACTAAATAAAGAGTCTAAATTGTGGTGGCCACCTAAGTCTTCTTCTAAAGTGATAGTTAGTATATTTACAACATTGTAGCATGAATATTTAAAAGTCCAAGTGGTAAAATAGTTTAGTCTAAAAAGTGGAAGTCGTGTCTTTGGGTCCTGCTTGCTATTTTTTCGAATTCAAGAAAATAATTAATGTACCAATAAAATAATAATGCAAAATGTAATAATAAGATAATTTAGTAAAAAATAATAAGAAAGTAAGAAAAAAATTGGCCAAGTAAAGTTAGTATAGAAAAGTGTATCATATGGGCCACACTGATTGATGAAACGATGGTTTCTCTTCCCACCCCCCTCATGTCTCTTTCACCCCCACACCCCCAAAAAAAGTTCAGGCCATAGAACCCGAACTTTTTTTTAGTGTAAAATTTTGTAAAATTTACACTGAAAAAGTTAGGGTAATAGAACCCGATTTTTTTGGAGGGGGTGTGGGGGGTGAAAGAGACATGAGGGGGGTGGTATGAGAAATTTTGTGATGAAATGGACGATCTTTGGCCTTGGTGCAAAATAACAAATCTAGAGATGCAAAATAGATATAATTTACTAAAATGATATTTCTTATATGAAAACTAGACTCCAACCCGTGCGTTGCACGGGTTTTGTGAAGTGTCAGTTATATGATTTAAATTAGTCTAAGATTATAAAAAAATCACATAAAATAGTCTAAGATTATAAAATAAAATAACAATCGAAAAAATGAAATATATTTAAGGCAACTTTTATATTTTATTTGTTATGATTTATTTTTGCGAGACAAAATATTTGTTGTGACAAAGCGGGATATATTTAAAAACGAAAAGTAAACCGAAAAATAAAAAATGTTGCGTAATTATCATATAAGGCATAACAACGGGTTTTCTATTTGTATTTGTAAGGCAAGATTTTTATTTTTGCCAAGGCAAGATTTTATATTTTTAGTTGGACGTAATTTTGTTGAATAAAAGTAAAATATCAGAATTGATAACCAATATGTTCAGTTTTTTTATAAGAATAACCAATGTTCTATTTGTTGATCGAATATATTAATTTATTTGAAATTTGTTATCCTAAATATAAGAAAGCATAAGAACAATAAATATATTCAAGTCAACATAAGAAGACAATGGATTTCAAATGGCTGGAAACTTTTGCATTTCTTCAAAATCACATTTTTCATTATAATAATCAGATTAATTGAAAAGTTAAAATACAAAAACTAAAAAAAAAAAAAAAAAAATTGATAAGGTTCCCAACTCAAAAGAACAACATTAACCATAAAGTTTAAGTATTAGGAATGAAGTATGGTTCGGCCATGTAAAAAGGAATATCTCTTTCATCTCTTCCATCTCCCAGGATTTACATCAACACCTGAAAAACATTGATCAACTTCTGTATAAAAAAAATGGAACTTTTTACAAAAAAAAAAATTGGAACTTTTTACAAAAAAAAAAAAACAAATAAAATTAAACATCAGTATACAACAAACATCAATATACAAATGATACCAACATGCCAGAAGTAACATCAGCAGCTAAAAAACATCGATCAACTTCTCTCGATCCGTTGCAGGATTATGATTTAAAGGACCTATTATTGTATTAATAAAAAAAAGTAAGGAAAAATATAAAAATGTAATTATAAAGATAAACAACTAATACTTATAAAAATATTTTCAAACCTCTCAATAAATTTAGAGAAAGATTAGTAAAATGATTAAGATTAACCATTTTTATTGTAGCATTGAAGGAGAACCTGTCCACAGAACCAAAATAATAGATGTGAGTTTGAGGGATGAAGGAGATAATAGATGAAATTTGTGAGGAAACAACAAAGGAGTCGGTTAGACTGCAAACAACGACAATTGCAAACCTGTGAAATATACCGTTAAAAACTTTCATTGACATACATAAAAATACAAATATAAAAAAACTTTCAAACAAACATAGACACTTAAGAAACTTTATTTGTAAATAAACCAATTCATAGACACTTTCAAAGATAAAAAACTGAACTTTCTCTCAAACAAACATTGTTTGACTTCTAAAAAAAATCAACGGTGAATCATCAACGTGTATGTATATCAAATAAGTGATCATAAATTTTTGAGAGTTTGTTATGGTGTATATATAATATAATAATATGGGATATATTTCAAAAGAGTTGGTTATGTTGTGTATGTATATATATCAAATAAGTGATCATAAATTTTTTAGAGTTTGTTATGTTGTATATATAATATAATAATATGGGATATATTTCAAAAGAGTTGGTTATGTTGTGTATGTATATCAAATAAGTGATCATAAAATTTTGAGAGTTTGTTATGTTGTATATATAATATAATAATATGGGATATATTTCAAAAGAGTTGGTTATGTTGCGTATGTATATCAAATAAGTGATCGTAAATTTTTGAGAATTTGTTATGTTGTATATATATATAATATAATATATTAATAATAATATATGAGATATATTTAAAGTTTTTTTTCCGTAGACATTAGACATATTACCCGTATTCAAGAATTATATAATAATAATATATAATATAATATATAATAATAATAGTAGAAAGTTAATATAATAATAATAAATAAATATTTAACATGGTGAGAGATTCCATATTTATTAGATGTTGATTGCAAAATAATAACATAATAATAATAATAATAATAATAATAATAATAATAATATATAATATAATATATATAATAATAAATAAATAAATATTTAACATGGTGAGAGATTCCATATTTATTAGATGTTGATTGCAAAATAATAACAACTTAATTGATGTAGTGTAGTGGCAAAAAACACAAAATAGATCTTAAATGTTGTGGGTTCGATTCTCGGTGAAGCCTTTTTTAAACATTTTATTTTAATATTTTAGGGTAAAATGAGAGGAAAAAAGAGCGGGAAAAAAATTAGGGTTAAGAATAGCAAAACGGAACAAGCATATAATATAAGAGAGGTGAGAGATTCCATATTTATTAGATGTTGATTGCAAAATAATAATATAATAATAATAATATATAATATAATATATATAATAATAAATAAATAAATATTTAACATGGTGAGAGATTCCATATTTATTAGATGTTGATTGCAAAATAATAACAACTTGATTGATGTAGTGTAGTGGCAAAAAACACAAAATAGATCTTAAATGTTGCGGGTTCGATTCTCGGTGAAGCCTTTTTTAAACATTTTATTTTAATATTTTAGGGTAAAATGAGAGGAAAAAAGAGCGGGAAAAAAATTAGGGTTAAGAATAGCAAAACGGAACAAGCTTATAATATAAGAGATGTAATCGTAATGAATTTATAGTATCGTGATAAATTGTTGCCTATGGATTTTTTTGTTGCTATAGATCTTTTTACGCATAATTTTTTTTATAGACCAATATCATTTTCTTTAAACAATTTTTGGATGGTATTATTCACTTTTGTGAGAAAGTTTTTGTTTTCTTTCTTACCTTCACAAATATGTTGACTATTCATAGTTTTGTAAATATTAGACTTAAGCCGTCCTTTTTCCGCGTCTGCCTGTGTCTAACTTATGTAAAAAAAAAAGACATGCCTTATATTATTGTAAGTTTGTTAATAAAAAAAATTTGCACCAAAATGCAGTTATTTTTTTATTGTTATAGTTGAATTGAAGTTTTTTAAAAGACAAATTTGGAAATATAAAAAATCTATACCAAAACCAAAATATCCTTTTTATATAGATAACGTTTTTTAGTTTAATTGTCTAACTTTCCATTTTATTTTATTTTATTCAATATTGTGAAGATGACTATTTTTTTTCATGTGAATGAGGAGAAGAAAATTAAAGAGACTTTTATTTTTCCATTTTTTGTTGCATCCTTGCCGCACAAGCATATGAAATGGAAGTTCATGTAAGGGGTGCTCGCGGTGCGGTTCAGTTCGGTTTTGAGCCAAAAATTCATCCTAACCGCGAGATAAAAATACATGCGGTTCGGTTTGGTTCGGTTGGTTTTTAAAAAGTCATTCAATCCAAACCAACGCGGTTATGATCGGTTTGGTTGGTGCGGTTTATCGCGATATAAAAAATATGACGATATTACCAACTTGTTATGAAATATTCATAGGAAATTTTAATTTATTTATTGTTTACATGATATAATATGCAATATACAGAAATTGCATATACATAAAAACTTATTTTTAATACCAATAATATAGTTTCGGATCACGTTAAATTATGTGTTTTCACAGCCTACTGTTTTATGGACTCAATTTGGGTTGAGCTTGCTAAGTTGGACTAGGTAATATGTTGATTGCTATTAATTGATAGAGTTAAGTTAAGTATTGCGGTTTGGTTCGGTTTTCTAAAATGAAAACCGCAAACCAAACCAAACCGCGCGGTTTAGATGAAAAACTATCCGTGCGGTTTAAACTAAATTCGGTTTTTTGCGGTTTCGGTTTGGATTGGTTCGGTTTGCGGTTTTACTTTTGGGTTGGTTCAGATATGATCACCCCTACAGGTAAGTATATGTTTTTAACCCTACTATTGGCATAAATTAATTTATATAATTTGTGAAATTTGTACAATAATTTGTGGTGCATATGTTATGAGAGTTTTGATTGCTAAATGATATCAAGTTTAATGGTCTTGAATGACTATTATATAGCGGTAGTGATTTTAAATTTTAATTGTAAAATTAAATCTATAAATGACCTTGTGTAGCATGTCTTGCTTACATTCCATCATTGGAAAAAAAATCAAGTATTGTGATGACTTTAACAATCTCTTAAAAAAAAAATTTCTAATTTCTAAATAATTAATTAAATTTTAAAAAACTTATTCATGCATTGTAGAGTTATATATTACATATGTTACTTTATAGTATTACATATGATACTATATGGTTTGAGGTAATTATGCATATAGTATTATATATGATACTATACTTTAAATTGTTATACAATTACACTATTAAAATAAAAATTGAGCCATCCTTTAAACTTATGTTATATTTCTAAACAATCTTTTTATTTTTATTATACATTAATATTAAATATAATCATATTTTAAAATAGTATGCATCATTTAACTATAATTTTTTCAATGAAATCACTTAAATATATTTATGATTATATTTAACACAATTACTATTTTTTATTTGTAAAAATATTTTAATTTGAATTTTAATGGAACCCGTGGAACGTATGGGTTTATCTCTAGTTGTAAATAGTTAGAGGATATATAATTTGTATATTTGTACAATTGAATTTTATTTTTACGAATGTATGCAAAAAAAATGACAGTAAAGAAAAGAGAAAAATACAGAAGAAAAATATGAAAAGAATTAAGAGATTAGAAAAATAATTATGCATATAGTATTACATATGTTACTTTATAGTATTACATATGATACTATATGGTTTGAGGTAATTATGCATATATTATTACATATGATACTATATGCATAACTATATTAGTGTTGGTATATATCGCAAAAAGGTTTCATCACGAATATCACTCACAAATGTTGCATTACATATTAGTTGCATTTTGATTTTTTTATTAAACAAAAGGAAAAAACACCTCTTGTCACACGCCACTTTGTATATTATTGTCCACTAAACCTGACACAATACAACAACATCTCAAAACTTAGCACCACTAAATCCAAAATCTCGTTCGTAATGTTATACCAAATTTTGGGTATTCGCAATGCATGTGTAGAAGTTTGGTTGGTGCTTTTTCTTTAAGTACCTAAATAAATTTATCGTTGTCTCAACACGACTCTATATCAGCTTTGGTCTGTTCATCAGAACATGTAGGATTTAACTAAAGAAATTATGAAGTTAAAACAATTTCCACATGTAATACAATAAAAGTTTAAGAAAGAGAGCGATGGTGAAAAACGTTGTAACAAAGGAAGAGAAAAAAACTCAATTGAAAAATATATACCTTGAGTGAGTAATAGAAACAGACCTCAATTAAGTACATGAGTTTGTAAAACAAATTATAGAAGAGAGAGGGACGAGGTCAACCAAAATTTGAGAGAGAAATTTGGAAGAACATTCCTCCATCTAAGAGTATGTTTAAATAAGGGAATTTAATAGAGTAGTGTAATTTTTTTAGGGATTTAAAATGATTTACCTTATGAGTGTATTGTTTGGATAAAAAATATGGATAATTTTTAAAATGCTAGGATTTTAATGGGCATTTCTAACTGACTAATTTCAAGGAATTTACAATTGCACCTCTTTAAAGGAAATTTCATAATTCCTCTTCTCTCGCACACATTTAACCCTCATCACTGACGCTTCTCTCTTCTCACTCGTTTGGCACCTTTGTCTCAAATCTTCATCCTCACTCACGTTGCTTCTCTATCATTCTGCTAATCGCTCAAATCTCAGCTAGGGTTTCGCCTCTACTTCACCTCATTCCTGAAATCCAAGGTTTCATCTCTTCTACACCTCATCGCTCAAATCGCTCAGGGTATTCCTCCATCTTCTTCATCCATCAACTTAATTAAATGGATTCCTCCATCAAGTTGTTAATCCATCAATCAAATACTTATATTAGATTTCATCATTTTTCTACCAAATCCGTATCCATTCTAATTTGCGGATTCATTGAATTTGAAATTTGAAATTAGGGATCCTTTTTCATTCAGATTTAACAATTAGAAATCAATTTGTTGTTTTTTGTTGGCTCATACTTGTTGAATTTGAGTTCATGTTTAATGTTTAAGTATGAATTTATAACCATGTTAATATTATGTGCATGTATAATGTTGTTTGTTTGATACATTAATATCATTTTCAGGTATAAGACTATGAGTTGATGAGGATTTGTTATCTATTTTTGCTATTTCATTTTTAAAAAGTAGTAGAATTTACGCATTGTCATAGTAATGCAGTAAAAAAAAGCTCGACAAACCGCAGATTGGGATGTGTGTACCTGCTCGTTTGTGTGGGACAATTTCTTAAATAATTTTATGTGCATGTATAATATTGTTTGTTATTTTTCATATACTTTCAGACATATGGTTTTTGTATTTTTCTATTGCTTTCAGACATATGTTTATTGTTTGTTTTGGACGGAGTTTGCATAATTTCTATAGGATATAATATGTACATGTATGTGTTTTGTAAGGATAGAGCTGAATATGAGTATAATTGAAACTTCAAGAAAACGTAACAGAAATGAAGAAGAGATGGAAGAGGTTGAGTAAACAACATTCATTGTTGTTAGTCTTGTTACTATGTTATTAGGTGCAATGTTTTGGTATCATGACAAACATTTTGTTAAGAAACCAGCTCGAAATTGTGAATTGAAAAAGCGTATTTTCCTTAATTGGCTTTATAGAGGAACCAAAACTGATTGTATTGACCAATTAATAGTTAGTAATGGGGCACTTTTTAAGCTTTGTAAGATTTTAAAAGATAAAGGGCAACTGGTGAGGACAAGAAATATCTCTACAACTGAACTTGTGGCTATGTTTTTGCATATCTTTGTTCACAATATAAAATATAGAGCAGTGCACTTTAATTATTGTAGATCGAAAGAAACAATAAGTAGATAATTCAATAATGTCCTTCGAGCTGTTATGAAAGTGACTAGAGAATATTTGAAGTCTCATGACTATACTCTAGACGACCCAGAGGTAAATAAATGGAAATGGTTTGAGGTAAGTTTGAAATTTGTTTTACAACTTACAAGTCATTTTAAGTAACTATAGTTGCTGTGATTTTTTTTTAATGTTTTTAGATTTCAATTGGAGCACTTGATTGGATTCATAATCCAATCATGACTCATATTTCAGTAATAGTTGCTTGATAACTATAAAGTTAATATGAAAGCAAATAGACCAATTATTTCTTATTTTCCTCTTATATCATCTACGATGTTACAAAAGGATTGATATTAAAACTAGTCATAAAATTTGGTACATGTTTCATTGTTTGGTACATGTAATGTAAATGTTGTTTCATTTTTAAGGGTCATGTAATAAATATGTTATTTTTTCTTGTTGGCAGGTCTGATGCAGAGACCTGATTTGTTTCAGTGATGCTTCTTTTGTAATTAGACTATTTTTAGTGATTTCTCAATGGTGCGGACACATCATGTTATTTTAGTGATGCATCTTTTCTTCAAATTGTTTTCAATGATTTGTCAATGGTTTATAATTGTGCAATGCATATGTAGAGATACTCTTTTTGGTACAATATATGTTGTTTGTAGCTCATACGTTGTCGATGATTTAGAATTGTGTACCATATACGTAGTGATATTCTTTGAGTAAATATACATTTTTTATATTTTTGAGCACATTCGCTATTAGTGATTTAGAATTGTGCGGCACCTATGTAAAGACACTCTTTTGAGTACAATATACCTTATTTGTAGCTCATACGTAGTCAATGATTTATAATTGCGCAACATATTTGTAGAGATACTCTTTGTACAAAAAAAAATGAAATTTTAATTTACATGATCTCTATTCAATTTTGAAAAATTGTGAAAATTGAATTAGATTTCCCTAGATAAAAAAAGTATAATCTAAAAAATAAAATATAACAAAATTAGGAGCAATAAAATTAAATTCATTACTAATAAAAAATAAAAGAAAAATTACGAGAGAATTTCTTTTATAAATGAATTGAAATTCATCACTTTCCCCAAACAATAAATTTTAAAATGAAGGAGATTCAATTGTTTTATCCAAACTATCAATTTTGAAAATGAAGGGAATTCAAATGAATATGAAATCTCAAAATTCTTTGGATTTTAATTTTTTTCCATCCAAACACACACTCTAAAGAAAATTGCAAAGAGAAGACAAAATATAGTTGTTTGTTGGGGGTGAAAGAGAAGGGTCGGGAGAGGAGATTATGGAAGGTATGGTGATAAAAGTATAATGATATATTGCCAACTTAGTTCATGAACAATCTACGAAAACATTTTTCGCTATAACTAATATTTTTCATTATAATATATTGATGGTATTATGAATGTAATAATCATGATTGTTTTTTGTGATTTCATATGCATGAATTTAAGAGTCATATTTAATATATGAGAATAATGGAATTGTGTATGATTTATTAATATTAAATTTATATTTTGAATTTAAACTTCATAATTGGTTGGTGGTGTCAAACATGTAATTGTTAGTTGGTAGTGTTCTTGGTGATTGATATGTAAGACTTCATATTATGACACAAAAAGTCCCCCGTTGATTAACATGCTGACGGAGGACTATGCGACCACTTACGGTGATAAACAACTTAACACTAAAAAAAAATAGAAGAAGAGGAGTGGGAGTGGAGAGTGGTGAATATTTGTTCACCGATGGGTCCTTTTATAGCCCATCTGGCTGCACTCGTGGCCAATTAAAATGGCCACGTGGCAGACCTATGACCGAAGGGAAGACCATTTCTACCGACAGATCTGCTACTAATATAGCGGATGTTATGCGTAGGGTGTTCCGCTACATAAGTAGCGGACGGGATGTGACAAAAATCGAAGAACACATAATCAATAAATTTTTTAAAAGATTACATCGATTTCAATATTTCATCTAAATCATCTAGCCCTTCTAATTAAATAAATATTACATGTTAGACACAAAAATTGCATTGATATCTGTGCTAACAAAAAGAACTGCTAAGAGAAAAGTGGAGAACAAAAAACTTGGGAGGCTGATCATGGTACCATTGTAGTCGGCATCTTATTGTGGTCCTACCGGCCTTTGCTTTGTTAGAACTTTGAGAGGAATTTAGGAGAAAAAGTTATTATTTCATTAATGGAAGAGAAAAAATGAATACAAGTTGATACAAGCTCTGTTACATACAATAACTACATCTACTTATAGCCTAAGTAACAAATACAACTACCCTACAACTGTATAACTACCTAACAACCTCCTAACTAACTTTTGGTGCTAACTGTCATATAAGACTTAAACTGTTAGCAGACTGGTATACAGATGTTTCAACATCTGATAGAACATTTGAGTTACAACCTTTCACAATGGATGTTTGAATTACCTTCCAACACACCCTCTTAATTCAAACATTCTTTATACTAAACACATTTAGCATCTTCCTCATGTCTTTGAATTTTTCTATCTTCAGTGGCTTTGTGAATACATCAGCCATCTGTTCTTCAGTCTTGCAGTAGCTTAGCTTGGTGCTTGTTTTAGACCATATAGTGCTTTGTTTAGCTTTCGCACATGATCTTCTCTGTCCTCAACTATAAAGCCTTGAGGTTGTTCAACATACACTTCCTCCTTAAGTTTGCCATTGAGAAATGCAGACTTTCATCCAGTTGAACACTATCCCATTCAAAGTGATTAACAATTGTTACTACTAATCTCACAATTTCAAGCCTTGCTACTGGTCCAAATATCTCATTGAAGTCAATTCCAGGTTTTTGCAAATATTCCTTTGCTACTAGCCTTGCCTTATACTTTGCTATAGTGTCATCTGGTTTGTGTTTCACTTTGTACACCCACTTCACTGCAATTGATTTCTTAACTGTAGGTAGTGAAACTAGCTCCCTTGTGTTATTCCTTTCAATGGACTAAATTTCTTCCTCCATAGCTTTCCTCCATACTTCTGACTTGGCTGCACTATCATAGCTCAGTGGTTCTATGTCAACAAATGATGCAGATGGACTAAATCACCATCATCAGTCTTCAAATTATCTGGAATTGTATCAAAGTCCATCAATCTTCTTATTGGTGTTGTAGGTCTATTTGACTTTCTGACATGTGCTTTAACATTTCCTTCAACATGTTCTTCAACATGGACTTCAACCTGTTCTACCACAGGTGCTTCAACATGTTCTTCAACATGGGCTTCATCATGTTCTACAACATGTATTACCTCTAGTTCAATTTTTGCAATTACTGGTGGAGGGTCAATACCATCATTATCTTCTTCAAAAATGAATGGTATGGTGGACCGTGAGACTGTGCTTGCAGTATCCCACTTCCATTGTCCTTTCTCATCATAACTATCATCAATAATTGTCATCATCAACATGACATCTGTTTCTGAACCATTATCATCTTGTGCCATGTTTGCTTCTGATTCCTTATTATTATACTGTCTTGGAACTTTCTTGTTTCTGCATTCGCTAGCAAAATGTCCATACTTCTGACAGTTATAACATTGGATATTCTTCTTATTCATAAACTTCTTACCCTTGCCATTACCATCATACTTTGATGATTCACCTTGATCACCATTCTTCTTGAAGCTTTCTTGCTGGGAATTCTCTTTCTTGAACTGAATTTACCCTTGTTCTTGTTGCCATTTCCCTTCTTTGATGTGTGTGCCCACAATGCTTGATTAGTGCTTCTGTTCTTTGCCCTTGCATTGATTCTTTGTTCATGGGATTCAAAGAACACTGTAATTCCTCCAATTTCATGGTAAATACATCTTTTGCTTCCATAATAGCAACAATAATGTAATCAAATTTTGAAGATAAGGTTCCAATTACCTTTTCAACCATGTAACCATCACCCTTACAGTTGATCCACAACTTTTCATTTAGTTTGTAATGTTGGTGATCTTGTTGAAATACTCTGCAATGGATTCATTCTCATCCATCTGCAACAATTCAAATTGTCTCTTCCAAGTGGTTAATCGAACCTGCTTCAGCTTGTCATTACCAGAATGACCCTTCTCAAGAATGTCCCAACATTCCTTTGCTGATGTTGCATTCTCAATCTTCTGGAAATTCACCAAGTCCACACATTGATGGATGAAGAACATTGCCTTGAAGTCTTTCTTCTTCAATGCTCTATGTGAGTTTGTTCAGCCTTAGTTGCATTCGCTGCAATGGGTGTGATCCCTGCTTCAATCACCTCTTGAACCTCTTGGAATCCAAAGATTACTTTCATTTGTTTGCTCCATCGATCCCAATTGTTAGAGTTATCAAGAATTGGGAGTTTTCCTCCAAAACTGTTGGTGAGATTCTCCAATGAACTTGCCATCTTTGATCAGTGATCTGAATCATTGAAGAAAGAATGATTCTTGATCGATCTTGTTGTTCTGAACCGTTGAGGCTCTAGATACCAGTTGTTAGAACTTAAAGAGGAATTTAGGAGGAAAAGTTATTATTTCATTAATGGAAGAGAAAAAATGAATACAAGTTGATACAAGCTCTGTTACATACAATAACTACATCTACTTATAGCCTAAGTAACAAATACAACTACCCTACAGCTGTATAACTACCTAACAACCTCCTAACGAACTTTTGGTGTTAACTGTCATATAAGACTTAAACTGTTAGCAGATTGGTATACAGATGTTTCAACATCTGATAGAACATTTGAGTTACAACCTTTCACAATGGATATTTGAATTACCTTCCAACATGCTTCTCTACCCGTCTTCTTTTTCGACTAATCATGCCATACCTAAATGTTGGGGCACAAAAGTCCTCCGCCGAATACCATACCGCACCAAATCATTGTTACTAAATAACAACGGTAGGTGCGGTATGAGTAGTCGACGGAGGACTATGCGACCACTTATGCACGAAATGATAAAAAACTAAACACTATAAAAACTTAAAAATTTAATATAAGACAGAAGAAGAGGAACGGGAGAGAAGGTGTGATTTTTTTACTACTAATTGCATCATTTTATAGCCCTCTGGCCGCACCCATGACCAATTAAAATTGGCCACGTGGCAAGCCTTTGACTGAGGGGAAGACCATTTCTACCGACAGATCCGCTACTTAGGTAGCGGACGTCAAACGTAGGGTGTCTGCTAGATAAGTAGCGCGGATGACATGTGACAAAAAATAAATAACACAAAATCAGTAAATGATGCAAAGTGAAGTCCAAAAATTAGAGAAATATTTCAGTAACACATTAGAATGTAAAATTGCATCGATTTCAATATTTCATCCAAATCATCTTGCTATTCTAATAAATAAACTACTGAGTCTCCTCTTGTGAAATTTTGTCCCCGTAATAGAGAATGAAGGTGGCTCGGCATCCTTATCCTTCTACCCACCGAGCAATTTCAGCAGCATGAGATAGTCCCATTTGTGTTACCCTGAATGTGAATGTGGTAGAATCGGTTTCGACTACATATTCTTCTTAAATTTTTTTTTCATAAAATGAATTTTTAAAACCAAACTACCTATAAGAAAGACTACTTCTTTTTTTGAATAAATTTTTTTAATGAACAAAAGAAAGACTACTTAACAACAAAAGATAATAGGTTTATATGGCTGTCAACAGAAAACCTTTGAGGTTAGCACTTAGGATGGTTACCACTTCACCAAACTTGAAGACATCATTAATGAAAGATTGTGTATAGATATCTACAGTACTATAAATCAAAATTATCAAGATAATTACTACTAAAAAAGAATAAAAAAGAGATTGCTTAAAAGAAAAACACCCATTAATGATAATAATTACACGTTACACCCAAAAAAGGGTAAAAATAAAATCCTCCGAGTGTCGTTAAAATAATCGTCAGTGAACAAATCTCGTAGATATCCGTACCCATATATCCACTTGATTCCATACCAAACCCGTCAGCGTTCAACTATAAATATTCAATGCGATTCATTCATTAATATTATTACCAACACCAAAAACCCGACCCGTTGACAAACCGACCCGATCATAAACTAGAACTAGTTATTATCATCTTGCATCACTCATATAATATATATCTTCTCAAATACCTTGCGGATTTTTTTCAAACACCTCGTGTGCTTCTCAATCTTCAATTCAATAGGTATCAAATTCGAATCTCTTATTTTCTTCTTCATCTATTTCACTTGTTGCTGATTCATTTCATAGCTTCGTACTCTAATTTTGTTTAATCATTTTTTCCGTTGTTATATATCTGATTTGTTAATTGAGGTTTTTTTAGTTGATTAATTGAATAATTTGTTGCAGATTCTGAGTCCTGATTCGGATCGGTTTTGAAAATAATCAGTAATTTTCAATGCTTACAAATGTTTGCACTTCGTACTGAGATTGGATTATATATTCTATAAGGTTGAATTCAAAGCCTTTTATGTGATGGGGCATGGTTAACACTGTCCAGCTTTGAAGGTTAGTGCTATATGATTAATGATTAATACGGTGGTTTAGTGTTTGTAGATGATTTATATGTCATTAATTGTGTGAATGACTAATATTTTAACTTTTTTTGTTTGGCTGTACACGGGTATGATTACCTACCTATAGGGGTATTGTAAAATTTCTAACAGCTAGGCTATGGGTACAACGTGATATATTGTACTATAGAAAAGTATAAAAAATATAAACAATAATTTTTTATTTTTTTTGGTTTTCACCACCAGTATCCGGCCCACTCGACCGCCTAATCTGGTTCGGGGGTCAGTTTTGGCATCAAGTGGTTCTAGCCCCCTCCCGATTGCAGTTGCGGGGATCGAACCGTGGTACTCCCTTTGGTACAATAAATTAATTGAAATCATAAGAAATATTAAAACGTGGTAGTACAAGTTTTTGAAGGAGTGAAGTAGGCACAAGTAGTAGTTTGTTTCCTCTAGAAGCAAACCAAACCACTTTGTAGAATAGTTTGGTATTTTACATGGACTGGCTTGTGCTTGGGTATTGGGTTATTGGTTTGGCAACTGGTTAAGAATAACCATGCAACATGTGTGGTATTTTACTTTACTGTCTTGATAGGCATACAAGTTAATGACACTTGGTTGTTAATTCAGTTGTATGTTTGCTCTAACGTTAATTGAGCTGTGAAATAAACAGTGACAGAAGCATTGATTGGGTGTGCTATATCTAGATTGGGAGAATGTGCTGATCATACAGTAAATAAATATTTATCACGTTCTCAAATATTTATGTTCTTTACTTTTATATTTTCATTTGTCTTTTCTCCACCCCACAAATTGTTTGAACATGTTCTCCTCTCAGGGGTAATATGAAAAGTATTAATTCAAGTTTCTAGAATTATTTTGAAGTAAATGGTATCATCCTTTTTTGCAGATAATATGACTTCCCCTGTGTTTGTAGATTTGTGTGATTATTTACACTTAGGGCCTGTTTAAAACAGTTTCCCAATACTCTTTTTTAGTTTTCAAAAATTAAAAAAGAAAAAACTTGTTTGAATGTCTATTTTCAAAAACTGTTTTTAAAAACTGTTTTCAACTATATAGGTGTTTTGCTTTTTAAAAACAGTTTTCTAAAACACTTTCATAAAACACATTTTAAAAACTAAAAACCAAAAGTCTTTTAAACAGACCCTTAGTAATGGTTGAAAATGACAACCCTACTGAATTGTTTCCACCAAGAAGAAAACAGATTGGGAAATGGAGAATAAAGATAATTAAAAAATATTTTTTTTGGCAAATTTGTTTCTTACATCATCTTTGCCTGGAAAAGTCTTCATGCTTGACTTTGGATTCACAAACATTTATGTTCTTTAAGTGCTATTACGTCTAAAGAAAAAAGCTCTTTCAAGTTGCAACACTTATACTTTTGTTTCTAATTGCAAATTTTTGATTCTATAATTAAGCTTTTGATTTGGTTAGTATATGTTTTATGTCCTCTTAGAGGCATTGAGCACTATGATCCGTAGTTATTGGGGTTTTGTATATCAATATTATATTCACATAGTTTGACACGAAAATGGAACCCTCACTAATGTGGAGAGCATGGTGTCCTTAAAGCTTGTTACTTTGCTTAAAGATTTATAATTCTTACATTTTTGTTTACTTATCTATCGTTTTTTTTTGTTGGATTTTCATGTAAGCTAGATTTTTCGTGCTCCTGACTGTAAGAGGAGCAACTGCAACTATTTTATTCTTTGGTAAATAAGGGAGAGATTGAACTTCTGCCATGCCTTCCCTTCAGCTGTTGAACCTAACTCGGCATGGCCAGAGTTTTCTGGCTTCGAGGAGGTATTGAACTATACATGTTTCATTTGGTGATTCTTAATCTCATATGTAGCATCAAATTTGCCTTATCATTTTCTTAAATTTGTTTTCATGTTGACCTAAATATCAAGTTTCCTGTTTTACTTTTATCAGCTATGTTTTCATAATGTCTAGTAAGTTCTGATTTGTGCATGGTTTCCATTTAATTGAAAGTTTTTCATTTTATTGCATTCTCATAATGAAAATGGGAAAAAAAGTTAAAAAACATAAAAATGGAATTGCAATAGAACTGTAGACTGATAAATGTTTCATCCAAAAAGAAAAAATTGGACGGCAGCATAACGGTTCTACTATTTTGAAATCCATCTGCTGCAAACTCAAGACTTTTCAATGCTATATAGTTGAAACTATGAGAAACTGGTTTTTTTTTTTGTTTTGTTGATAAGCAACTATTAGAAACTAGTAATTGTGAATAAGAGAAATGCAAACAGCACTCTCTCTAATATGCTTTGTTCGTCACGCTTAGAGAAACTTAGTTGCAATAAGGTGGGTTCAGGAAAGAGACAAATCTTGCCAAGGCTGAAACGTCAGTATAAAATTTCATATTTGATCTTACAATTTCCTTCTCATTGATTCTTTTTCATTTGAAGGGCAACACATGTTGTTGCTGGGTTGATTCTGCATGAAATATCGTATTATCCTCTGCATTGATTGTTGCCATGTTTCCTTGTATTAATTGCAGTATCTTTTTACTCATTTCATAATTGGGTTGCTCATGTTACTAATAAAATCATTAGGTTTTTAACTTGTTTGCATGTATGCTGTATTATTGTTGATGCTTTCTTCATGTGGTTACCGACAGGAAAGCCATACTACTTACATCTGGTATCTTAATTGCTGGTGGAACAGCTGCATATATGCAATCAAGGTTTAGAGTTAATAAATATGATTTATTTGGAAATTGTAATGAGCAAAGCAATGATAAAGAAGCAACAAAGGAGGAGGTTATGAATGACTCTACTGCACCAAAAAATAAACAAAAGAAAGGGGGCTTGAAATCACTTAAAGTCCTTACTGCAATTCTTCTATCCGAGATGGGCCAATTAGGTGTGAAGAATCTTTTATCTTTAGTTGCCACAGTGGTAAGGCTTTTTTTCCGTGGAAATTAATGCTTGCTTGCTTTTTTTAATTTTTAGATGAGCCATAATTTAATACATTTTCAAGTCTTCATTATGGTATTTGATTCCTTCTATTTATCTTCAGAATTGTATAATCTGTCCTGGCTTAGTTATGCCTCGCTTGCCATATTCAGTAATATTTTAGTTGACCCCTAATAAAAAGTTTAAACCAATGACATTTAAATTTTCACGTTTTTCACAGGTGCTGCGAACTGCTTTGAGCAACAGGCTAGCTAAAGTGCAAGGCTTCCTATTTCGTGCTGCTTTTCTTCGGCGTGCACCATTGTTTTTTCGGTTGATTTCAGAAAATATTATTTTGTGCTTCCTCTTGTCAACCATTCATTCTACATCAAAGTATATAACAGGCACTCTGAGTCTACATTTCAGAAAAATATTGACAAAACTTATCCATTCCCACTATTTTGAGGTATAGATTGTTGAATCGCATACATCTGTTTAGATTATTTGTGTTGAAATATATATTAATTTATGTATTCCTATACTGCCCCATGAAGTGTCCGTATTTAGTTATGAACTTTTTTTTTTGAAATATATTTAGTTATCAACTTTTATCCTTCCTCACTCTGTTTTTTTCCCTTTCATATTTGTATGATAAGTCTGTTGTTATCTCTGTCTCTGATGTTTGAAAATCCACTTCTAAAATATTTTTTGAAATTGCCTGTTAGAACCTTAAAGTCCGGCTAATAGTCCACAGTTGATCTGCTGGAATATAATTAAAAAGGAAACAGGGCTCGATCGTCCAGCTGGTTATCATCTGCCATAGCTTTAGGATCTTGGGATGATCCTGACCAGGATCATTCTAGATGCTTTTCTACATCTTCTTGCTTTAATGAGAAGTTACTTGAGAATGTTCCGACTGTGAGCAGATATTATACCCTCTCAAAGAAGAATAACTTTCCATTATCGAATAGATACTTCAAAGTTTTGTGCAATGGCAGCATTCATATTTTTTATAGTCTAAATTGTCTGAGTAATTTCTAATGAGTGCGTTACAATATTATTCAATTTAGTTGTTGTTGTGGCTAGTATTTTTATTGTTTATTTTGCTTTTCAGAACATGGTATATTACAAAATATCACATGTCGATGGTCGGATAACAAACCCAGAGCAAAGAATTGCTAGCGATGTACCAAAGTTCTGTTCAGAGTTGAGTGAAATTGTTCAAGATGATCTAACAGCAGTGACTGATGGACTTCTATATACTTGGCGGCTGTGTTCATATGCTAGCCCAAAATATGTCTTCTGGATATTGGTATCTCAGCAATTGAACTATACTGTCAAATATATTTCTCATAGCAGCTTCTGCTCTTACTTTTTGCGTTTTTACTGATTGCTATAGCCTATTTCAGCTTAGATCTGATGTTAGAATCAACCACTTTCCTCTCAATCTACTGTTTTGGCCTTTTCAGGCCTATGTGCTTGGAGCGGGGGCTGCGATCAGAAACTTCTCTCCTTCGTTTGGGAAACTTATGTCCAGAGAACAGCAACTGGAAGGAGAGTATCGACAGCTTCACTCACGATTAAGGACTCACTCAGAAAGTATAGCATTTTACGGTGGAGAGAGGAGAGAAGAATCTCATATTCAACAGAAATTTAAAACCTTGGTTGGGCACATGAGTAGAGTGCTACATGACCATTGGTGGTTTGGCATGATTCAGGACTTTTTGTTGAAATACCTTGGTGCAACTTTTGCTGTTATTTTGATTATTGAACCTTTCTTCTCTGGTCATCTAAGGCCGGACAGTTCAACTTTAGGGCGTGCCGAGATGTTAAGCAATCTAAGATATCACACAAGTGTCATAATTTCCTTATTTCAGTCTCTAGGAACTCTTTCTATCAGTGCAAGACGGCTCAATCGTCTTAGGTATATATTTGATCTTTCTTTTCTTCCTTCTTTATAAATTGATATTAGAGGCTTTTATTGGTCACCACTCACCACTCACTAAGTGTGGCTTATATGCAATTTCTTCATAAGATTCATGTTGTCTGCCTAGAAGTTCTGACCTATATGATGTATTACAGTGGGTATGCTGATCGCATTTATGAATTAATGGCTGTATCAAGGGAGCTAAGTTTGGCGGATGAGAAATCATCGCTGCAAAGAAATGGAAGTAGAAATTGCATAAGCGAAGCTAACTACATTGAATTTTCTAATGTCAAGGCAAGTCAACCCCGTCCAACCATCTATCATCCATGAATTCATGCTGTTTTTTTTTTTTTTTTAATGTTTTAATAGCAACGTTGCTCTCAAATTCAGGTCGTGACCCCCACTGGTAATGTCTTGGTGGATGATCTGACTCTCAGGGTTGAGCCAGGATCTAATCTTTTGATTACAGGTAGTCATCTGAACCTTCTTGATGGCATTTCTTTCTAATGTTTTTTGCTTTCTCCTTGGATGACTCAGCCTTGATGATTGATGTAATTTTATTACGCATTTCTTCTGCTGCAAAATCTGTAAAGTATTATGTGTAACTGTTGGCCGTTTGACATGTTATTGATGATTCTTTGGCTGTAGGTCCAAATGGAAGTGGAAAAAGCTCGCTTTTCCGGGTTTTAGGCGGTCTTTGGCCGTTGATATCTGGACATATTGTGAAACCTGGTATTGGCTCTGATCTTAATAAGGAGATTTTCTATGTGCCTCAAAGACCATACACTGCTGTGGGAACACTTCGCGATCAGTTGATTTATCCTCTTACTGTCAATCAAGAGGTTGAACCTCTCACAAATCATGGGATGGTGGAGCTATTGAAAAATGTAAAGTTCACAGCTAACCCCATGTCTTTCTCAATGCCACATGCATATGTAGCAGTTTATTGATAGTTTTGTCGATGTTTATCGTTCACTAAAATCGCTTGTGTATGTGTTCAAGGTTGACCTTGAATACCTGTTGGACCGTTACCCGCCTGAAAAGGAAGTAAACTGGGGCGATGAACTTTCATTGGGTGAGCAACAGAGATTGGGCATGGCTAGACTTTTCTACCACAAACCTAAATTTGCAATTCTTGATGAGTGCACAAGTGCTGTCACTACTGACATGGAAGAACGATTTTGTGCTAAAGTTCGGGCCATGGGAACATCATGCATTACCATATCACATCGTCCAGCGTTGGTTGCATTCCATGATGTGGTTTTATCCTTAGATGGTGAAGGAGGATGGAGTGTTCATTATAGAAGGTTGGGACTTGGCTATGCTGTATATTATTGTTCCACTCTATAGTTATGTTATTATTAATAAAAAAACTATGTAGTTATGTTTGATGGGATTAAGATTTAAACTCCAGGGAGGACTCTTCTACTGAAATGGGGATTGATACAATGAAGGCGTCAGAAACAAAACGACAAAATGATGCAAAGGCAGTTCAACGAGCATTTGCCATGAATAAAAAGGTGCTGATATTTTCTGATTTTGATTGTTATGTCTTCATTGTTCTTCAACATTGGTTTTGAAGATTTCAACACTTCTCCTCCAGGACTCTGCATTCTCAAATTCAAAGACAGAGTCGTATATTGCAGATGTGATACATTCATCCCCATATACTAATCATACTATTTTGCCATCTACTGTTCCCCAACTTCGTGGTAATACAAGGATATTGCCACTGAGAGTAGCCGCCATGTGCAAAGTATTGGTGAGTACTTCTGTAGATATGATCTTACAATGCTTTTAGTTTTTTTCCCTCCATTGTGTGTGCATGCATAAACTGTATAGTTGGAGACTTCCATAGTAGCGAATTAGTGCTTAATTCTGTATTCAGTTTTGGTTTATTATTTATAAAATTTTTAGGTATTAATATTTGGCCATTATAATCATAAGTCCAAGCATTATAACAAACATATGCTTAACCATTTAATATATACTCAAGTTCACACCTGGAACCTATGACTCTTGACTTATGTACTGGCCATTAATAGGAGAATTGTTGTTAGGTTGACTAACTTACAGTCAGTTGTGCTTTCAGGTATTGGTTGGGAAATCATTGCTGTTATATTATAACTTCAATTTTTCTTCTGATTTTCAGTTTGTTGCATACTACCCAAACCCCTCACCACTAGACCAAACCTAGTGGCTTTGTTGCCTACTGGTTTATTAATGTGAAACTAAAAAACTTGTAGCTTTAATGTATGGCTTGGCACCACACTTTTTGACTTGAATATTCATCACTTATTATATTTCTTTATTTTTTTTGGTCAAGTAGCCTAGTGGCTAGAATTCCACCCTTAAGGTGAATAAATGGAGTGTTCGGGGTTCGAACCCCGGCCCCTGTATATATATAATGTGATGTCCCTACCAACTACCAACTAAGCTAAGCTCATGGGGACCATCACTTATTATATTTCTAATAAATTATAATAGTGCTAATACCTACTTAAACTAGATTCTACATTATATTTGAACTTACCTTCAGTAATGCATTTGCAATCACACAAAGCTATTGGGATTAAATAGATGCAAATACATGTTTGTGCATTATCCCATTGATGACTTCAGAGGCCACCCATTCTTATATAGATTATAATGTATGTACTATGACGATTAGTATATAGCTACAATATAATTTATGTGCGGACTGTTGCTGCTGTGTTCAGGTACCCACTGTATTTGATAAACAAGGCGCACAACTGCTTGCCGTTGCTCTTCTTGTTGTATCAAGAACATGGGTCTCAGATCGTATTGCATCTCTAAATGGTATTTTCTCATCTTTGACTACTCATGATTTTGAGAATCCATGCATGTAATGTTAAATAAAATTTATTTTCTTAGGTACCACGGTGAAGTTTGTTTTGGAGCAGGATAAAGTTGCCTTTATTCGGTTAATTGGTATAAGTGTACTTCAAAGTGCCGCATCTTCTTTCATTGCACCTTCTATAAGGTAATTGGGTACAAATCCATCTGGAATCTGTGTTTCTTTTATCTTTAACCAATAACTGGTATTGCTAATTTTACATATGGTTGCCGATGAAACATTCGAATATCTGAAGTCCATATCAGTTTCTGGAAAATTTTCTGATGTATATAAAAATGAAAAAAACGTTGAATAGATAGTCTAACAAGCCTTTCATATAGCAAATTTGAGTGAATTTATGTTGCTCCTCAGACATTTGACAGCACGGCTGGCCCTTGGGTGGCGGATTCGTCTGACACAACATCTACTCAAGAACTATTTGAGAAGCAATGTGTTCTACAAGGTAACTTAATATGAACTTTTGATTAGTTTTGTTCCTTCCTCTATTTTTTGAACATTACAAGCATGATTAGTTGTTATTTGATAAATCACGGATAAGTACCATTTGTACTATTTAATGTGAACATTTTTCTTGGAATAAATTTGCAGATCAATTTATTATGTAGTTATGATTGTTCTATACCTTTCCGTTTCAAATTTAACTCATTTTAATCTTGGTTCCTTGATCTCTTCAGTTTACCTTGATCAATGGGTATGCAGAATCTAAAATTTATATCCTGAGCCATGTGTATAACAATAGCTGGAAACCAGAAAGCATGGCAGTTGTTTGCTTTTTCATGGGAATATACATTAGTATTCATAAACAATTTATTGTTGCTTTTGGTTAATATAAGGAACTACAGACCACAATTGGGTAGTTTTGAAGGAGATGGATGCTTTTTAAAATGGTATGAACGACTTACCAGAGAATACATGGTAGGGACTCTTTTGGAGGCAGAGTGTAGCTTGGTAGGTTGATAGTTAAATATTAGTTTATGAAGGATTCATATTCCCACAAAATGTGGAAAAATAAGGCATGAATACATTGTATTGAGTTTCTTAAATACAGGAGTTCAAAATTCTCAAAGGTTCATTCATAGGAATCTTAAAAGATGCCACATACCCATTGGTCCCTAAGCAACAGTTTGAGAACATCATTGCTTATGTTTAAATTTTAGGGATAGGAATTATGACTTGTTCTCTGTCATCATGTTACGAATTAATAATATTAGTATTTCTTGTTCTGTCATCATGTTACGAATTAATAATATTAGTATTTCGTTTTGGCTTTGAAGCTCTTCAGCAAGAAGTTTGGGATTTGGTTTTAAATTTCTGTTATATGCATATTTTTGTAGGTCTTCCACATGGCAAGCAAAAGTGTTGATGCAGATCAGAGGATAACTCAAGATTTGGAGAAGTTAACATCAGACTTGTCTGGACTGGTAACTGGACTGGTAAAGCCAACCGTAGATATTTTGTGGTGAGTGACCCATTCATACATTTGAATTATTATATTACTAGTATAGTAGTATGCATTTTATTAGCACTTGAATCAACATATTTGATGCTTTTTTCTTTTCATTTATGACTTTACTTTTCAAGGTTTACATGGAGAATGAAGCTGTTAACTGGTCAAAGGGGAGTTGCCATCCTCTATGTTTATATGTTACTTGGCCTTGGGTTTTTAAGAGCTGTTACTCCTGATTTTGGTGATTTGATAAGCCAAGAACAACAACTTGAAGGAATTTTTAGGTAAAGCAATAGCTGTTTGTGCTGCCTCAATCATGGCACTGGTGTTGAGAAAATGATACTGACCTTTTTTAATCCTACTCATCTGCTAGGTTCATGCATGAAAGACTCTGTACTCATGCTGAATCCGTTGCTTTCTTCGGAGGCGGGGCTCGAGAAAAAGCTGTGAGCATCCCAACTACAATATTTAATGTCTTCTCTTTTTGGTGTGCTTATTTGAGTGTGTTAAATTAAGATTGAAAGTTAATTACACAATCAAATGTGGAACAATTGTCAGTCGAATGAAGTGTAACTCATTTACACTCCACAACTCAAATATCGGACACACCATTATGTGACCCTTTTAACAAGCAACAAAGGAGTGAATTCCAGTCTGTTTCACTTTCTCATAGAAAATGGGTACAACGTGTTGCATGAGTTTTTGTTTTATAAAATTGTATGATCTTAGGCTCTAATGCGGGGCATGTAATTAGGTTGGAGGTTCAAAAGGAAATGTATGGCTTGTTGTTTTTTCTTCAGCTTGCAGTTTATGCATTTTGATCATTGCAGATTGTAAATTTACTTTCTTAACATTGTGCAGATGGTTGAATCAAGATTCAGCGACCTTCTCACACACTCCCAGCATCTTCTCAAAAAGAAGTGGCTGTTTGGTATACTAGACGATTTCATCACAAAACAACTACCTCATAATGTGACTTGGTTGCTGAGCTTGTTGTATGCTATGGAACACAAAGGAGACCGCGCAGCGATAAGTACCCAGGGTAGGATTGTTGAACCGTTCTCATTTGCTCTCTTTATTTCTCGCGTACCCCACTGATATACACAGTTCTATATTACAGGTGAGCTGGCACATGCATTGAGGTTCTTAGCATCTGTCGTTTCTCAAAGCTTTTTAGCTTTCGGCGACATTCTTGAATTGAATAGAAAGCTTGTAGAGCTTTCTGGTGGTATTAATCGGATTTTTGAGCTTGAAGAGCTGCTGGATGCAGCACAGTCTGGTACTTCTTCATTGTTACTTTGTTTTTTATGCAAAAATGCCATTTAATGTCTTTTATGTCTAGCAGTAATAATAGTCATCATGTGCTAATCATATCTTCTATGTACAGGGGAATTCATCAATGGCAGTGCTCTATCTCCAGTGACGGATTATCATTCTAAAGATGTTATTTCTTTTTCTAAGGTTAATATTGTTACCCCTACTCAGAAGATGTTGGCCAGGGAGTTGACATGTGATGTTGAGCTTGGGAGAAGCCTGCTTGTTACTGGTTGGTATAGTTGCTATTTTAGTATATTTTCCCATTTGGAAGAGGAATTCTATTCTGATAGAATTTAATCTTGCATATCATATTTTGAAAAGGTCCAAATGGAAGCGGGAAAAGTTCCATTTTCAGAGTTCTTCGAGGACTTTGGCCAATTGCAAGTGGAAGATTGTCTAGACCATCTGAAGATGTGGATCTAGATGCTGGATCAGGTTGTGGCATCTTCTATGTTCCTCAACGGCCGTATACATGCCTGGGAACATTGAGGGACCAAATTATATACCCTCTATCCCGCGAGGAAGCAGAGTTTAGAGCATTAAAGATTTATGGAAAAGGTATCTTTAGTACGCATAACATATCACTGGCTTCAGAAATGCCCTTGTCAGGTTTAAAATTATGTTTCTAACTGCACCAGTGATTCATTTGACTTAAGTTTAAAATGACGCTGTCTGCTTTGCTTTTGATTAATCACCACTGCCTGAGAATATGTTCTCTTCCGAGCTGCCCTGCAGTTGTGATTCGTGATAATGCATGAAATTGATTATATGTTATTGATAGCGTTGAAGATTTCCTTTCATTTAACTTTAGTTGCTCAAAATTACTGTTTAGTTTCCTTTTGTTCTCCTGTAATCATTTCAAAGATGCATTTAGTTTATTTTGCTTTTACCATTTTAGCTCTGATCGTTGTAATCTTGCTAGTCCAGGTGAAAAACATCCTGACACTGTAAAGTTATTGGATAAGCACTTGGAAAGTATCCTGGAGAATGTTCGGTTGAATTATCTTCTAGAAAGGGACACAAAGGGCTGGGATGCAAATCTAAATTGGGAAGACACACTCTCTCTTGGAGAACAGCAGAGATTAGGCATGGTATGTTGATTGGCTCTTGTAAATTTGTAATTTTAGAATGATTTAGTTAGTTTCTTGGATAATATATTAATATAGGTCTTAGACCTTGGTCTTGATCTTGACTCTTAGTCAAAGGTTGACATTACAATATATCTGTGGTGTTCTGTTGTTTGGATTTTAACATTTACCTTATGTTCTGTAAGGCACGCTTGTTCTTCCATAAGCCTAAATTTGGTATCTTGGACGAATGTACCAAGTATGTATGATTTAACTCTGCCTTTTTCTTTTATGGAATTGTTTTGTTCTTTATTTGTTGCTAACCTTGTTTTTCTGTCTTCCTGAAAAAAATGATTTGCAGTGCAACGAGTGTTGACGTGGAAGAACACCTATATGGACTAGCGAAGGAAATGGAAATCACATTTATTACTTCTTCACAAGTAAGACTTTACTTAAAATGTCAAATTTAAAATTTTGTTGAGCCATATTTATAGTATTAAGAGTCTTAAAACTGGAGCAGAGATTAGTTAGTTTTCATTTGGTATGGGATTCCTTTTGTGATTATAGATGCACATACCTTCTCTGCCCATAACTGTGATTTTTATGTAGTTCTAGCTGAGTCAGTTATTAAACATTAATAATAGCCATCCAAATCCAAATATGGTCAAACTAATTGTCTTGTCTATTGACCTCAGCGTCCTGCTTTAATACCATTTCATTCCACCGAGTTGCGGCTGATTGATGGTGAGGGTAATTGGCAACTCCGTTCGATCAAGCAATGATTCTCCAGTAAATAGTGTTGCAGCAGATTCTGGCCGTTACTATGTGAGATATTGCGGATTCTTGAACATAATAGCTGATTGTGAGCGTTAATAAGGTTTGCCAATGATGGTATTCCTATTTTCTTTCATTTTGGGTTTACCAGTTACTATATTCTCCAAGCTTCATTGTTCGCAAAAAATATTCTCCAAGCTTCAAGTTTAGGGCAAACAAACTGAAACAGAAGCAACAACCAAAATGGTTGATACAAAGTCGAAACACAACTATGTCATGATCGCTGCAGTATATTGAAGATAAGTCATGTACAGCCTCTCCTCATATTCCTAGGTAGTTGATATTTATTCATATTTTGTAACCATTGTTTTATTAATAAAAAAATAGCTTCAAATAGATATAGCTCCGTGAGATATTTTGTTATCGTCGTGATACCTTCCGTGTCAACTGAAATGCTTTTAGTCACCCAATGGAATGGGGGACTATGCTGTTTATGATATCACATATCTACAAATTTACTATTATTTTTTTGTCTAAGTTGTTTCAAATTTAAAAAGATCTTCCCATCTCCCCTTTCGATTCATTTTGAACGGCCACTCTACCGACTTGGGCTTCCTTTGTGTTGACGAGTTTTACCGGTGTGAATGACAATGTGAGTAAAATCACGGCCAATGTTGGACACATTGAAGAGGTGTTACCAAGAAAGACTGATTTAAATTTATTTAGAATGCGGTAAGACCCACTTTCAAATTAGTAAAGCTAATTTAAATTCTAAAAACGAGTGCACGTTGAAAATGTAGAACTCGCATGATTTAGTGATATTCATTTTTAAACTAGTGAGACTAATTTAAAATTTAACAAATGAGAGTGTACTGTGAAAAATGTGTCAGGAAATGTTTTGATGGCAAAATTTTTAAAACTAATAAGGGTCGAAGAATTACCCAGGTCATAAAAAATTGGAGTTTGGATTCACTCCATTTATTCTCTATTTAGGAGAGAGATAGACACAATAGAAGATTTGTGAGACCCATTAAAAGTGGATCCCACTAACGAGTGGGTCCTACAAATCTTCTATTGTGTCTATCTCTCTCCTAAATGGAGAATAAATGGAGGAGTAGTAAATAGAGTGAATCTAAACTTAAAAAATTGTAGGGACATTTAAAATGTTGGGGGTATGGATTTGAATTCGCAATACCCATTTTCTATGCAATTTGTGTGTTTAGTTTGGTTGTCAGCTTCTTCAAAACCAAAAAAATAAAGGTGGTAGAACAAAATTGGTAGAGTAAACTAGGGGTGCTCGCGGTGCGGTTCAGTTCGGTTTTTAGCATAAAAGTTATCCTAACCGCGAGATAAAAATGCATGCGGTTCGGTTTGGTTCGGTTGGTTTTTAAAAAGTCATTCAAATCAAACCAAACCAATGCGGTTAGGGTTGGCTCGGTTTGTGCGGTTTATCGCGATGTAAAAAAAATGACGATATTACCAACATGTTACAAAATATACATAAGAAATTTTAATTTATTTATTGTTTACATGAAATAATATGCGTAAACATAAATTTCATATACATAATAACTTATTTTTAATACCAATAGTATATTTTTAGATCGCGTTAAATGACATGTTTTGACAGTCCACTGTTTTATGGACTTAATTTGGGTTGGGCTTGCTAAGTTTGACTATGTAATAGGTTGATTCCTACTAGTTGATAGAGTTAAGTTATGTATTGCGGTTTGGTTCGGTTTGGTTTGGTTGGTTTTCTAAAATAAAAACCACAAACCAAACCAAACTGCGCGGTTTAGAAGAAAAATGATTCGCGCGGTTTAAAATAAATGCGGTTTTTTGCGGTTTCAGTTTGGATTGGTTCGGTTTGCGGTTTTACTTTTAGATTGGTTCGGATACGATCACCCCTAGAGTAAACAATGTTAACTTTCACCGTGAAACATAAAAAAATATAATGGTCTAAATACACTTTCAGTTGTCCTAAATTTGCTTACAATTTTTATTTTATTTTTTAATTCCAGCACTGAAGTTAGGGCTTCTTTTTGTCAAAAAGGATTTTTATATATTTATTTAGGTTAAAATGCACTTCTTTTGACCCTTTAACTTTTATAAACTTACAATTTTAGCCTTCTAACTTTAAAAATAGCAGTTTTAACCCCCTAACTTTAACTTATTTTGCAAAATCTCAATTTTGATTAGATCAACTCTTAGATGACAATTAATATTAATATTGCCACATAAAACTTATAAATGTTTTACATCTTATCGTTAATATTAATTTTAATATTGCTTAAGTAAAACTTAACATGGAAAAAAATGTTCTACCAGAACTAGAGAAACCATAACCATAATACAATTCCAACATACAAAATTAAAGGAAGTTATTTTTATCATCCTACCGGTTGCTCGTGCGCCCTATTTTTATTCATTCACTATTTAAGTAACAGATATTATAAAATGAGAAATTTTAAGAAAAAATGTCGTCCGTTATAGAATCAATCCATTATAATTGTCAAAAAATCATTTCATTACAATGATAAGCTATTTAAGTTGATGTTAGTGCATATATACATTACATAATCTTGCATCAAAATCAAAAACTTTCTAAAACTGCACCAAGCGCAAATACATCATAATCTTCAGTGTTGCACCAAGCTTGATGATCATGTCCATTTTTGCATCCACACTCATTCCAATTATTCAATCTCCTCTTATTTTGTTTCTCCATCTCAGCAACCGAAGGGACTCTAACTTTAATCTCCACTTCCACTTCTGGTATTGTGAACATACCCTCTTTGCAATCACTTCCACTTACTAAATCCATTTTCAACCATTTTCTTAACTCCATATTTTGTGATTCAAGAATCACCTTCCATGGAATCTCACTTTTCGCAACAAGTTTTGATCCCCATATCTTCCTTTGCCTTAGCTCCAACACTAGGTTTTGTTCATTAAGGTTTTCCAAGAATTCTCGAGGGCAAGAACAATCTAGATTAAAAGACTCGTCCCAGAAGGGCAATGATTTGGCGGAAACATTTTTGCTATTGAGTTGAATACTTTTGTTGTTTCCCGTTGGAAGATACAACCTTGTAAACAAGTTTTTTGTAGGCTTGATGAATTCGATGTTTCGAGCTTGTATTATTCTCAGTTCGCAGCTGAAGTTTACATATGATGGATCCATTGAAAAATTGATACTAGCAAGGATTGTTTTTTTGTTATGTATTGTAGCTAGAGAAAGAGAGATGAAAGTAAGGCTAAAAATATATTATTGATAGGGTTTGTTTATGCTTGAGTTGTTCTATGTAATGCATTATATAGTGGGGAAAAAGTAAATTAAAAATGCTTTCTAAGAAGCTGCCCTTATCCTTCAACACTAGTATAATATTGGCATATGTTAAGTAAATTTGAAAGCACTTACATAGAGTATTGTATACAATTGAACATCCATTATCTCATATGTGCTTTTCGTGAGTATATTAATTAATACCAACTTAATCTTAAATCATGCACATTAGATTGTGTTGAAGATTATATCTTATTAAAGAAACCCTTTAGAATCTCCAAAGGCTAGTTTTTCCAATTTGGCTCTTGCAAGTAGCAATATGGTATTGTACTATGAATCTAGAGTATCTTAATAAAAACCGTAACTAAGAGCACAAAAGTATAAAGATTAGAATAAACAAGGTTTTTAGTGTACTAATACTAAACTATAGAGGGCTTGAATGCTGGCCTCAACTATCAGCCATCGAAAAAGCTAAGAACTTAGTAGGCATTCTTATCTAATTCACTTAGCTAGTTGTGTATGTCAATTATAAAACATTGTAAAATTTTCATACCTATCATTAATTAAGCTTAAAAAAATGTAGTTTGTGACATGTAATTCCATCATAACATGAATATCATTTTGAATTACTCTTTATCTTTTTGATTGCCATTAAAAACTATTGCAGTGTTATCTTTTTCTTTTGGCTTTTATAAAGTACTAATATTAAGGGTCATGACTCGTGTGATGAATATACCGGAAGAGATTAAATTTTCAGGTGACAAACTAATATTCGAATTGTGACGAATTGATGCTCAAATTTCGACACGAGAGAATATTCACGCTTATAATTTCGACCGAGAGAAATATTGACATTATAGCCTGTTTGGATCCATGGCCGGAACTAAAATTCGCATGTTTTGATGAAGCTGGAAATCTTAGCTTCTCCATTTTACTGCAAAAAAAATGCATTGAGAAGTTTTTGGGTTGCTGTAGTTTTGAAACTCTTAAGTCTTAACCAAAAACATTAGTATATATGAAAGAATATTCAAAACTCGTTATAAAATATAGTTTCAAACATATTGAAGATGTGATGACGAGTCACCAATCCGAAAACTAACACACGGTTTTTCCATTAACCTCTCGATTAATAAACCAAAACCACTTGTATTGTATTAGACCCCGGTAATGAGTAAAAGATACATTTAAATATACAAAACATTCATTTTAATGGTTTTAGTATACAAAAGATATATAGCACTACAATGGATTTGAGATGGATCGGCATTCAATACAACAAACAAGCTTTAGGGTATGTTCGGGAAGGCTAATAAGCTAGTTTATAGGTTTTAGCTTATAAGCAAAAAATTCTGTTTGATAACGGTTTTCTTATCACGAATTTATAACTTATTTTACTAGCTTATAACTTATTTTCCAGATACTATTTCAATTAGCTTTTAAACTTATAGCTTATCATTTTTTCTTCCATTTCTACCCTTATTATTTTATATAAAATCCTTTTTTAACCTTTCCAATTTTTTATAAATTAAAATAAAATAAATATGCATAAACGATTGTAAGTTAGGAATGAACCACGTACATACTCTTTTCTTGTACTTGAACCACGTATGATATACAGGACTAGGATTACCTGCAGTTAAATTTAACCGCAGGTTCACAAAGTTGAACAAAATTAATTATTATTATTATTTAATTAATTTATAAAATAAATAAAAAATACTCTACTTCATGCTGTTAAAATTGAACAGCAGGCAATCTTTTTCCTGATATACATGTACATATCTATGCTTTAGCTACTGTTTTTTATTTTAAAATTTAATAAAAACATAAATAAACCAAAATAAACTTAATCCAAAGAAGCATAACACCAAACATATCCATTGTGTTTTTAGTTTTAGTAATTTTATAGTCTAAATAAATAATAAATAAAAAATGGACATATTTGATTTTTTTTTATTGTTTTGAATACATTTTATTACTGCATTGATATATTAAATTAATAAAATTAAATTACTAAATTTTAAGTGTTTAAATATTAATTTGATATTACTTCTTATCAATTGAGAATGCCCTTTTATGTCATTTTACATTTATCAGCAGTTAAAACGCTAATTTTACCAAACACTGAATCAGTAATATTTTATCTAAAATAGTGTTATATTTTGTTTTGATTCAGCCTCAAGTAATGATATCAAACTCAAATCAGATAGACTCATAAAAGATATATTAATGTAAGGTGCAGAGCATAATTTTTTTGTAAGGAACATTGCAGTATGTATGGGTTGAGATTCGAACTCAGAATTCCTATGATATCAAACTCAAATCAGATATCAACTCATAAAAGATATATTCGGGGTTCAAACTCCTTAAGGTGAATAAGTGGAATGTTCGTGGGTCAAACTTCAAATCCTGTATATATAATGTGATGTCTATCATATTGTTATTATTGAATAAATTGGTGCAAGGACTTGTTTATACATAGATGACCTTAATCAACAAATCTAACTTGTGAATTTGAAATCTCTTTGTCCAAACCAACAATAATAAAGAGTGGAGCAAATATCAATAGCAATCAATACCAAACAAACGAAACAATTAAAGCTCTAACAACTTAAGTGCATGCAGAAACCACCAAGCAAATAACCACAAATGATTAAGAGGCATCAAACACATAAGAGATTGTTACCTAGTTCGGTCCAATAATGATATACATTTGCGGGGAGAGCAACTCTCCGATTCACTATTCCAACAATGGATAGCAAGAAACTAGCCACAAATATTCACCAAGAACAATCCTAGTTTCTACCAATTTCTCATTCTCGTCCTTTGAACAAAAGATTTAACAAAAAAGGTACCGAAAAGATGCTCACAAGTGCTCTCCAAGAGCAATATTGATTTTCTTTACTTTATCCTATTTTCTTAAGAATAAAGATGAACAATAAATCTCATTTCCAATTTGTTTATGATGTGTTTTCCAACCTTATATTAATTTAACCCAAAAAAAAACTCGATCTTGATCACCTAAAGATCCCCTCTTTTTGTCTGTCTCCAAGTGTTTCTTAAAACCCTAAAAACTGTCTCTTTTCTCTCAATTTCTGTGTTGTCAAATATGTAATAAAAAATGCAGTTTAAGAGAAATTCCACTTCTTGACTCCCTCGTGTTGGCGAATCATGCTCCCACGTACACATTACTTTTGTGTCCTTTTGTTTCTGATTTCATGTAAGCACACATTTAGCGCATTTAGAACATAAAATATCGGTGCAAAAAGCACCGTGTCTTACTGCTTTGTGCATTATGTTGTCAGAAAAAGTAAGAAAATTTATGCTTTATCCTAATGAACGTTGTTCTCTGCAGGAACGTTTCTTAACATGCCACTTGGATATGCACATGCTCTTTTTTCCTTCTTCTAGGAATTAATAATATAAATGTGTAAAAATGTGTGGGTCCAATGGAACCTATTTGAGAGTTTTTGTAAGTTGTATTGAAAAATGTGATTGAGTTGTTTAAACGATTGAAAAATATAAAATAATATAAAGAATGAAACGGGACCTACTTAAAGAACTCATATGAGTTCATGGGATAATGATGCTCTTAAGAGCCTCATGTTACATGATTTCGTGTGTGCAAAGTCGAGGATTTGCATACACAAGCGACGAGAACTAAATTTTCTAAAGAGTTAGGACATATTCAACCTATTCATATTAATTCTGAAATTCTACACAAATTCTCCTCTCAAAACCCGAACTTTCTTCCTCCATTTTAACACAATTGTTATCAATTGACACCACCATTCCCCTTCATCCATCCTTAGTTATGTGAAGCTTTGAAAACCCAAGTTAACTATTCACTCATGTTTCATCTACACTAGTTTCTATCAAAAACCCAAATTTCTATTCCCTCAAATTCACACCATAGAAACACCTTGAGACCACCATCATATGTTTCATCACCCTTTGGCCATGAGAAGCTCTCAAATGGTCAAACGTGTCGAACACCATACCTATTCTATCTCATATTCTTCGTGGATAAGATTCATCTCTTTCTCTCTGAATATTGAGCTCTTGAGCAATGCTCCTCCTCATCTTGATTGTGACTGTGTGTCTATGAATTACGAATTTTGATATGCAACATGTGTCGGTGAAATTCCAAGAGGAGATTTAAGTATTGTGACACAAATTAAGTTCTAATAGAACTAGTAACCATAATCGTATATACAATTCCAACATACAAAAATTAAACGTTAACGCGTTTACAAAGTCATTTTAGAGTGGGCAAGAGAAGGATACTCAAATTATATAGAATCAATCCATTATAAATTTATAATTGTCAAAAAAATCATTTCAATATAATGATATGCTATTTTAGTTGATGTTAGTCCATTATATACATCACATAATCTTGCATCAAAATCAAAAAGCTTCTAAAGCTGCCCCAAGTGCAAATATATCACAATCTTCAGTGTTGCACCAAGCTTGATGATCATGTCCATTGTTGCATCCACACTCATTCCAATTATTCAATCTCCTCTTATTTTGTTTCTCCGTCTCAGCAACCGTAGCGACTATAACTTTAATCTCCACTTCCACTTCTGGTGTTGTGAAGATAGAGTCTTCGCAATCACTTCCACTCACCAAATCCATCTTCAACCATTTTTTTAACTCCATGTTTTGTGATTCAATAATCACCTTCCATGGAATCTCACTTTTCGCAATAAGTTTTGACCCCCACATCTTCCTTTGCCTCAGCTCCAAAACCAGCCTTTGTTGATTAAGATTTTCCAAGAATTCTTGAGGGCAAGAACAATCTAGATTAAAAGACTCATCCCAGATGGGCAATGATTTCGTGGAAACACTTTTCCTGTTAAGTTGAATTCTTTTGTTGTTTCCTGTTGGAAGATACAATCTTGCAAACAAATTTTTTGAGGACTTGATGGATTCAACCTTTCGTGCTTGTATTATTTTCAGTTCACAGCTGAAGTTTGCATAAGCAGGTATATGGGATGAATCCATTGAATAATTGATACTAGCAAGGGTTGTTTATTTCTTGTTATGTATTGTAGCAAGAGAAAGAGAGAGGAATATTAAGGCTAAAAAATATATTGAAGTTTGTTTGAGTTTGAGTTGTTCTATTCGATGTGATGCATTATATAGTGTGAAAAAAGTAAATTCGAAATGCTTTCCATGAAGCTACTCTTATCCTTGAACACTAATATAGTATATGTGATATAGTATTGTATAAAATTGATTCAGTATCTCAGTTGTGGTTTTTGTGAATATATTAATACTAACTTAGTCTTTAATCATGCACATGAGATTGTGTTGAAGATTGTCATATTAAAGAAAACATATAGAATCTGGAAAGGCTAGATTTTCCAATTTGGCTTATGCAAGTCGCAATATGGTATTGGTTAAGAATTAAGTGTATCTTAATGCAATCCGTAACAGGGAACCCAAAGGTAAAATTAGAATAATTACAACTTTTTTAGTTTACTAAACTAAAAGCCTTGAATGCTGGCTCCAACTATCAGCCATGGAAAAAGCTAGGAACCTACTAGGCATTCTTATCTAACTGACTAGCTAGTTGTAGTAGTGTATGTCAATTATTTCCTACCTCTCATTAACCTTACAAAAGTGCAGTAATCTGTGACAAGTTATTCCATCATAGGAGTATTTTGAATTACTTTTTATTTTTATTGTCATTAATAAATGTTGAGCCATGACGGAGAGTTTTATTGGGTTGAATCAACACTTTAAGCACCATATCTTCACCTAAAATCCTAAGGCGTTGAGTTTATGAACCTCAATGTTGCTTAATAACAACTCTCCTACCAAATTTCAGACTTTAGGCTAAATTGCATTTTTGACATCCTAATTTTCACAAACTTGCGATTTTAGCCCCCTAACATTAGCCCCTTGCAAAAGGATGGGGCCCCCACTAATTTTGACAAAATCAAAGCGCATGTGCTAAGTGACTCACATGCCACGTCAGCATGTCTTACCACGAGGACAATGACTCGCATGCCACATCAGCACGACTTGCCACATATGTTGGCGTGACATGTGAGTCATTGTCCACGTGACAAGATATGCCGATGTGGCATGTGCGTCACTTGCCACATGTGTGTGACTTGGTCAGGGGCCAAAATGGCAAGTTTGTGAAGTTAGAGGGCTAAAATTGCTAATTTGAAAGTTAAGGAACCAAAATCACAAGTTTGTGAAAATTAGGAGGCCAAAAGTGCAATTTAACCTAGACTTTAACAATAAGTCATTATTGTATTGTTTTCTTTTGGCTTTTATAAACTAATATTGAGGGATATGGATTAGGTCTAGCAGAAGGTATTTAAATCTCAAAACGCGACAAACAAATGGAAGAAATTTGAGGGCTAATTTTGGATATTTTGTAGAGGATGCTTTTTATGTCACTATAAAAAATTACCCTAAACTTTTTTCATACCTGAAGAAGCCCTAAAACTTTGTTGTAAGATTTGAAGCACGACCACACGATCCAGAGAAACCATGCATCCATTTGCCAATATGATTGCAGATAAGACCTCCAAAACTAGCAAGTCCTAGATTTCTAGAGCTACCATCCATGTTCAACTTCAAACACGGAGCCTTTGGACGAAGTTATGCTACTTGCCCAGTGATGTGTGCCCTATTGGGAGTGTTCAAAGCCTACAAAACAAAATTATGAAAGTTACCAATACAATTTACAATCAACCAAGTAGGCTTTCTGTTTGATTGGAAAATTTCGTCATTTTTAGTTTTCCAAATTTCTCAACAAGTGGTGACAAAAAGGGATCCAGCCGATCCAGTAGCATAAAGGAAAAATTAATCACAAACATCAACGACAAGAAAATCAACAGAATTGGGAAAAGACTAGCCAGCTATCCAAACAGCCCAAGAGAGGGGGCAATCGTGAAGAGTATGAAGAGTAGTTTCATGCAAAGGTAACTAGTTTTTATAAAATTCAAAATTCACCCGTCAATATTACTTTAGAAAAGCCAAAATTAAGATACCTTGTAATGGTTCATTAATGGCTATGAAAATAAATAAAGAGCAAATTAAAATTATATTAACGTTATGATGGAATAACGTGTCACAGACTATATTTTTGTAAGCTTAATTAGTGGCAGGAATTTTTTGCAATGTTTTATAATTGATGTACATCCCATTACTACAAATAGTGAATTGTTTGTATAAATAAATGCTTACTGAGGTTCCTAGCTTTTCTTATGGCTGTCATTTGAAGCCAGCATTCAAAAGCCTTTTGGCACATTAAAAACCTTGTTTATTCTTGTTAGAAGTCCCACATTGGCTAGAGATATGGCAAAGATAGCCTTTATAATATAGTGCAAACCTCAACTCTCAAGCTAGCTTTTGTGGTTGAGTATAGGCCTCTCAAATTCTAATAATTCTAATCTTATATTTGGTGTCCCCAGTTAAGGATTGCATCAAAATACTTTGAATCATAAGCCAATACAATTGTGCTACTTGTGCAAGAGGCAATTTGGAAAATCTAACCCTTCGAGATTCTAAAAGCTTTTAATAAGGATATATAATCTTCAGCACAATCTCATGTGCAATGTAAGATTAAGTTGGTATTAAAATATTCACAAACAGCACTACTGAGATACTGAATCAATTTTATACAATACTATATCACAAATTTTATATTAGTGTTCAAAGATAACACATCTCTAATTTACTTTTTCGACACTATATAATACATCACATAGAATAGAACAACTCAAACTCAAACAAACCCCTTAAACATATTCTTTAGCTTTAATCTCCTCTCTCTTTTTCTAGCTACAACACATAACTAGACACAATATTCCTAACTATACTCTCAAATTTTCAATGGATTCATCTCATATATCTGCTTATGTAAACTTCAGTTGCGAACTGAGAATAATACAAGCTCGAAACATCGAAATCATCAAGCCTGCGAAAAACTTGTTTACAAGGTTGTATCTTCCAACAGGAAACAACAAAAGAATTCAACTCAACAGCAAAAATGTTTCCAGCAAATCAGTACCCTTTTGGGACGAGTCGTTTAATCTAGATTGTTCTTGCACGCAAGAATTCTTAGAAAACCTTAATCAACAAAGCCTAGTGTTAGAGCTAAGGCATACAAAGATATGGGGGTCACAACTTATTGGTAAAGGTGAGATTCCATGGAAAGTGATTCTTGAATCACAAAATATGGAGTTGAAAAAATGGTTGAAAATGGATTTGGTGAATGGAAGTGATTGCAAAGAGGGTATGTTCACAACACCAGAAGTGGAAGTAGAGATTAAAATACGAGTGACATCGGTTGCGGAGATGGAAAAGAAGAATAAGAGGTTGAATAATTGGAACGAATGTGGATGCAAAAATGGACATGATCATCAAGCTTGGGGCAACACTGAAGACTGTGATATATTTGCCCTAGGAACAGCTTTGGAGGCTTTTTGATTTTGATGCAAGAATATGTGATGCACATATGAACTAACATAGTTAATTAGTTTATCATTATAATGGATTGATTTTTTTGACAAAATTATATTGGATTGATTATATACTTTGACAAATTAATACAGTACCGAGTACCCTATGTTTTCTATTGTGAACCATCTTATAAATATACTATAATTCTTAATCAGAAGATTGATCAATTATTTATGGGTTTATCATGTAACTTGTGTCTCAAAATAATGAATAAATCATCAATGTAGAAACTAAAAAATACTAAAACATAGCGTTTAGCCACAATTATCGTGATTGTGGATAAAGAAACATGTTTGCCACAGTTATCTCGTGATTAATAGAATCCAATTTTATTTCAGTTTACCTAGCTAGTGAAAAAATATGTGCATGTTTTTCAATCTCCCTCCTTATGTTTTACTCTCTTTACACTTTCTCACTCTCCCTCTTTCTATTTTCTCTCTTGCCTTGCACAATCGTTGTCATTGCACAAAGACTCATTCATTATGAACCACCGTTCTCTCTTCTTGTTCATCGTGAATCACTATTCTCGTCACCTTTATTTATACATATGAGACACCATTCACGAGAAACCCTAAACTTCCTCAGCGCAGTTTGAAGGTGTTTTCTACCTTTTACTGATGTAGATTGACATCATGAACATCGGGGAAGGAGTATGGTAGACATCGCTCTAGTGATTCCATTCTTCTTTTATCGAAGTAGAATGACATTTCGGATAGACACACTTCATTATAGGGATGTCATATCTCATAATTTCTTTATTGAAGTAGAATGACATCTTGGACTTCGTTAGATGAAGACGCTTCAATAAAGGATGCAAGATATCATCACTTCTATATCAAAGTAGAATTGCATCTCAAATACGAAGACACTTCAATATATAGTAGTGATTCCATGTGTCGTCACTTATTTATCAAAGTAGAATGACATCTTGAATTTCAGTAGATGAAGCCGCTTCACTAGATCGACGCTACATGTCATCACTTATTTTATCGAAGTAGAATGACATCTTGGCCTTCGGCAATTGAAGACACTTTACACAACTATATCAAGTCAGCATCTTGTCTCCACAAAACAATTGACTTAGGGAAATTGCTTAGAAGTAAGCCAGGTCTCGATCCATATTTCGCCTTACGAATACACATTCCTTCGGTTCACTCTAAGCTTAAGGGTTGCCATTAAAATTAGAGTACAACATGTCTATAAATAGATATCAAACTCTCAAAGAAAAAGGTAGACATTGTTCATTCTACCTCTCACTCTTCCAAACTCTTACATTTGAGCGTTTAAGTGTTTGCAAATATCTCCACCAGTTCATCAAAGAACGCGTCACCAGCCAGCTCCACCTTTCGGCCATATCCGATCTCTAGCCCGGATCAAAATTTATGTTAATTAGTTTTTATAATGATATAAAATTAAAAACACCCCTTAATTTTTTTGCACACAACCCTTAATATTAGTACTTTAGATAAGCCAAAAAAAAAAAAAAATACTGCAATGGTTTATTAATTGCAATCAAAATAAAGAGTAATTGCAATTTGCAAGTGACATTAATTTTATGATGGAATAGCATGTCACATACCATATTATATTTTTGTAAGCTTAATGAGTGGTAGGAAAACTTTGCAGTTTTATAAATATGTACGTTAATACAACTAGTCTGTTAGATAAGAATGCCTACCGTGGGTTCTAGCTTTTTTTATATGGCTGTTAGTTAAGGCCAGCATTCAAGCCTTTTGTTTTAGTACACTACATCCTTGTTTATTCTAATCTTATATCTTTGGGGCCCCAGAAATTGATTGCATTAAGATACTGTTGATTTGTAACCAAATTGCGACTTGTAGTTGCAAGAGCCAAATTGGAAAATCTACCCTTTCAAGATTCTAAGGTTTTCTTTAATAAGATATAATCTTTGGCACAATCTCATGTGCATACTTTAAGATTAAGTTGGTATCAAAAATATTCACCAAAAGCACAACTGAGATACTAGATCAATTTTATACAATACTATATCATATATATTATATTTGTGTTCAAGGATGGAAAGCATTTCCAATTTACTTTCTCCACACTATATAATACATCAGATAGAACAACCCAAACTCAAACAAACCCCTTTCATATAATCTTACCTTCAGTTTCCTCTCTTTTTTCTAGCTAGAACACATAACTAGACAAATTCATAACAATATACTCTCATTTTTTCAATGGATTCATCCCATATACATGCTTATGCAAACTTCAGTTGTGAACTAAAAATAATACAAGCTCGAAACGTTGAATTAATCAAGTCGACGAAAAACTTGTTTGCAAGGTTGTATCTTCCAACAGGAAGCAACAAAAGAATTCAACTCAACAGCAAAAATGTTTCATCCAAATCAGTACCCTTTTGGGACGAATGTTTTAATCTAGATTGTTCTTGCCCTCAAGAATTCTTGGAAAACCTTAACCAACAAAGCCTGGTTTTGGAGCTGAGGCAAAGGAAGATGTGGGGGTCAAAACTTATTGGGAAAAGTGAGATTCCATGGAAGGTGATTCTTGAATCACAAAACATGGAGTTAAAAAAGTGGTTGAAAATGGATTTAGTAAGTGGAAGTGATTGCAAAGAGGGTATGTTCACAATACCAGAAGTGGAAGTGGAGATTAAAGTTAGAGTCTCTTCGGTTGCTGAGATGGAGAAACAAAATAAGAGGAGGTTGGATAATTGGAATGAGTGTGGATGCAATAATGGACATGATCATCAAGCTTGGTGCAACACTGAAGATTGTGATATATTTGCGCTTGGAGCAGCTTTAGAGGCTTTTTGATTGTGATGCAAAATCATGTGGATATATATGTACTAACATCAACTAATTAGCTTATCATGTATTGGATTGATTTTTTAACAAAATTATAATTGATTGATGGTGTATATATGATTAGAGTTTTAAAGCATTAACTGCGTTTTTTTAAAGCATATTGTAAAAACTCATCCGCTCCTTTCTCACAATCCTCACACAAACGATTAGTATCGAATCAACTACGATCCATAACTACTTCTAAAATAATAAACATCTGCAAAGATTAAGTTTAGGGGCTAATCATAAATTGATTATATAAGTCAGTTAGTATGACTTTCTATAGAAATTTTGTTAGGACCTCCTCTAAAATTCCGTTGTTAAATATCCAACTCATAACAGGCTTATATAGTAACAGTTCTTTTACTTCAGTGTACAAAAATTTGAACTGCCTAGCTAGTTTAATTATCGTAACACATCTGTATTTAGAGGAATATGATAGGTGAGTATTTCATTCATACCAAAATAGGTTATATACAAGTGAATCAACACCTTTCAAGGCTGCAAATCATACTAGGAATATTTACTAGCCTAATATAAAAGATATACATTCTATCAGTATTGACATCACAAAAGATTTTAAAAAGAAAACTAACCAGAGTCAATATCAGCAGCAACACTAACAGGTTGTGACAGCTCCGTAAGCACGAAGATTTACTCTCCACAACCACGACCAGCACCCTAAGCAGAAGTACAATTCAATTTGAAAACCCAATGATGCTTCAATGGTTCTTCTACCTTGTATGATAACTGAAGCAAAGCAGAACTACTGCAACAAATTAATGTCAAGAGTTTCAGTATAGCAAGTCAAATGAGTAAGTCATGTTAATAAAATCAAGAGTATAAGTAGCTATAAGTAATTAAGTAATGTGACGGCGGTGTTCCACACACTCCAAAAGTCAATTTCTGAAATTGTTTACAGAACTAAACAGAAAATTAACCGGTCTATATAATAGTGTGTTTAAATCACATGCTACACAAAAACTACCATGGATTACACGCATACATATAGGAAATACATCAAGTGAAAGATCCATTTTAATTATATTATGAACTTTGTAGCACTGACACCTCTAAATCAAAGGTGAGGCCGGTGTCCAAAACGACACTGATAAATGTGATTACATTCAATTAGTTAAAATTTTCAAATAATTACTGGTGTCGTGTCTGTGCATGTGTCATGTCAGTTTCAGTGCTTCACATATTATGAATCCCAAGATCTTAATACAGTAAGGGATACACCACATAGAGATACAAGTACAAAATTAATCCAATAACAATAAATCAAACTTCACACATAAATGTATATAGCGCGTGTTTAGTTTTCTTGTCACAGAAGAAAAGACAGAAAGGATGTCAAACTCAAAGTCATAACCTCAATTCAGTGATAAAAATGAAGTGATACAGAGTTATGAACAGAAGGAGCGTTGACGGAATGGACACAGACAGCAGTGTGTATGCTGCCGATGAAGCAATGGGCAACAGCAGTAACGAGTAAATGGAAGAGGAAGCAAATGCGTTGATAGTTTGGCTAGGGTTCGCACGCGAGGGAAAAATAGAAATTATTGTACTCAAACTTCTTTCATACTTTGGCTCGTAAAGTTTTTTAAGACAGTTAATAAAATAAGGTTGGTTAGCATTTTCAATAAAATAAATGTAGAATGGTCTTTAAATTTGAAACTTATTTTGAATCGGCTCTTCTAAGAAACATGGTAACAGGGACGGTTTTCTATCTTCCTCCTCCCAGAATCTGATGATGGGGTTTGGGTATTTTTGTATCCATCCCATTCTCTACAAAAGTGTAAAATAGAGCTTCAGATTCATACCAAATGGAGTTCAGGTATCACCGCTCTATTCTCGCATGGATTTAAACCGCTCCGCACCCGTCTTTTGAAATTGGCGGGGAAAATCCAAACTAACCAATTCGAGTTTTTTCTGTCAAAATCGGTGCGAGTTTGAGTGGATACTTTTGAGTACAGTTTTTGTTATGCCAACTCTATATTTTACATTATGTTTGCAATTTTAGCTTTTAAGTTGTGTTGTTTTTTCCACCATTGTCTTTTATGTTACACTTTGTGACCACAGTTTTGTTCGGCAGTTATAATGACATATAAAATTCAAAGTTCCTCCCTCAATATTGCTTTAGAAAAGTTTTAAAAAAAATAAGAAGAAAAATTGGAATGGCTCGTTAATGGCAATCTAAATAAAGAGTAATTTATCGATAAATGATAGATACTTGAGTTTTTTACCCATTTAATTATTCATAGCTTGATCCGTGGCTGATACCTTAGCTTATCAAAAAAATAGAATGATTTAAAATGATATCAGCATTTTTCTAATAAGGAAATTACACTAACGTTATGATAGAAAAATATGTCACAGAACAATATTTTTAAGCTGAATAAGTGGTAGGAAATTTTTTGCCATGTTTTTGCACATTATTACAACTACTCAACTAGTGAGAAAAGTGCTAACAAGAGGTGGCCAGTTGATGTTTCTAGCATTTTAGCCATTTTTACTTTAGTTCACTAAAAACCTTGTTTATTCTAATCTTATACCTTTTGGGGTCCTATGTTACAGATTGCATCAAGATACTGTTAATTTGTTACTCAATACCATATCATGCTAGCAAGCGCCAAATTTGAAAATCTACCTTTCTAGATTCTAAAGGTTTTGTTTAATACATGTAATCTTCAACACAGTATCTCTCATGTGCATGATTTATGATTAAGCATTAAAATATTCACACAAAAGCACAACTGAGATACTTGACAATTTTATACAATACTATGTATGTAAGTACTTTCCAATTTACTACTTAACATATACCAATATTATATTAATATTCAACGATAAGAGCAGCTTCATGGACAGCATTTCCAATTTACTTTTTCCACACTATAAAATCCATCACATAGAATACAACAATTCAAACACAAACAAACCCCTTAAACATATTCTTTAGCCTTAATTTCATCTCTCTCTTTTTCTAGCTATAACACATAACTAGACACAATATTCCTAACTATACTCTCAACTTTTCAATGGATTCATCTCATATATCTGCCTATGCAAACTTCAGCTGCGAAGTGAGAATAATTCAAGCTAGAAACGTTGAATTCATTAAATCCACAAAAAACTTGTTTGCAAGGTTGTATCTTCCAACAGGAAACAACAAAAGAATTCAACTCAACAGCAAAAATGTTTCCGCCAAATCATTACCCTTTTGGGATGAGTCTTTTAATCTAGATTGTTCTTGCCCCCAAGAATTCTTGGAAAACCTTAATCAACAAAGCCTAGTATTGGAGCTAAGGCAAAGGAAGATGTGGGGGTCAAAACTCATTGGTAAAAGTGAGATTCCATGGAAGGTGATTCTTGAATCACAAAATATGGAGTTAATAAAATGGTTGAAAATGGATTTAGTAAGTGGAAGTGATTGCAAAGAGGGTATGTTCAAAACACCAGAAGTGGAAGTGGAGATTAAAGTTAGAGTGGCTTCGGTTGCTGAGATGGAGAAACAGAATAAGAGGAGGTTGAATAATTGGAATGAGTGTGGATGCAAAAACGGACATGATCATCAAGCTTGGTGCAACACTGAAGATTGTGATATATTTGCGCTTGGAGCAGCTTTAGAGGCTTTTTGATTGTGATGCAAGATTGTGCGGATGTATATATATGTACTAACATTAGCTGATTAGCTTATCTTGTATTGGATTGATTTTTTAACAAAATTATAATTGATTGATGGTGTATATATGATTAGAGTTTTAAAGCATTAACTTAAAGTTTTTTTAAAGCATATTGTAAAAGCTCATCCACCCGTTTGTCATACTCTTCACTCAAACAATTAGTATTCATTCAACTACGATCCATAACTACTGAAAAAATAAACATCTACAAAGATTAAGTTAAGGGGTTAAACATAATCATAAATTGATTATGAGTCGGTTAGTATGACTTTCAATAGAAATTTTGTCAGGACCTCCTCTAAAATTTCGTCGTTAGATATCCAATTCATATAACAGGCTTGTATAGAAACAATTATTTTCCTTCATTGTACAAAAGTTTGAACTGCCGAGCTAGTTTAATTATGGTAACACATCCGTATTGACACCACAAAAGATTTTAAAAAGAAAACTAACCAGAGTCAAGATCAGCAGCAACACTAACAGGTTGTGACAGCACCGTAAGCACGGAAGTCTACTCTTCACAACCACGACCAGTAGCAACAACGTTGGTGTTCCTTAATTAACCACCTGCAACAAACATTAGTATGATATGTCTTAAGAGTATTTAGGATAGGAAGAGGAAAAGTAGCAGTAACAGGATATTAGAATCACATGGATTCTTCAATAGCAGTAACTGTCCAAAATGAAATTTAATTAAATGTAATAAAGTGTGTATTTTGTTTGTAATAAAGATAGGAGGGAGTCCTTGTTGACGTGTGCATAAACCAAGTCGTGTGAACCAAATCCTAATACAAGTAGTAACACAAAATGTTGGATATGCCTTGAAATCTCGGTAACAAGAAAGTTAGAAAATCCTTGAAAATTTTTTGGAAAATTATATTTGGAGATTTTTTGTGAAAAAATCTTTGGAGATTTTTTGTGGAAAAAAATCTTTTCTGGAAGGACACTCTGACTTGGATTTGTTTTATTTTAAAATAGATTTGTTACTAATTTTTGGCTTATATTTTTCTATAAATAGGGAGCACTTTATTCATAGAAAAATTGAGAGAGAGGTTGTTGTTTCTCCTTGGGTAGACTAGGTCAAGTAAGTCTCTTGGTCACGGGAAGAGATTCGGGATTTGGGTAGAATTAGAGTTGCTAATTCCTTGTACCCAATTGTGGGAATTTCTTGTAAAGTGATACTCATTGATTCTAGTAGAACGGAGGGGCTGCTCTCTCCCCCAGAGTAGGTAATTCCGAACTGGGTAAACAAAGATTGTGTCTTTCTCTCTTGCTTTTGATTTGTCTACTTGATTACGGATTATTTTCATCGTCTCTATATATTATTTGATTTTGGTTGCTTGTTTCAATTGCTCCACACATCAAGTTCTTTTATTGGTGTGAGTTTATCGTCGAATTCACAACACAAAACAACCAAAATTACCTTACATGGTAACAATCAATCAATGAAGATGAAAGAAAATCAGATGACAAGAATGGAAAGTGAAATGTGCTAGTTATCTTATCTGCAATTTTCACAATCTCAGCATGATTAAGAACCTAGCAACAGCATTATAGTGTGACTTTTAGTGCATCACAGTGACAATCAGAATAGAATGGCCTTCAAATTGCCAACTACACATTATTATTACACAATAAGTTCTTAGAAAAAACCTCTACTAAAATATTGCACAATAATGGTTCAAAACTGTTCAAATAGTTCTTATATGTATACTTCGATCCTAATATAGCAAACCAGATACATAACAAGTCCAAAATCAATAATTCATAAGTTGCGTAAATATTGACCATTCCATATAATTCATAAAATCAAAACATAGATACAAGTCCAAAATCAATCCAATAGCATTAGCTGAATCAATATTTACACATAGATATAGCTCGTGTTTAGAATTCTTCTCGCAGAAAGAAAAAAATAAAAAAAAAAGCTCAAAATCATAACAACGTCAATTAATCATAATAATGTCAATGAATCGGCGATAAATTAAGGTAAATTGAATTCAATGGTTGAATAAACAGAAAGAAGAGAACAAAATGATACCTAGTGTGTAATAAGAGAAGAGAAAGGTTCGAAAATTGACCTAATTGAAATGCAACAGCGACGGTTGAGGAAGTGACGGGCCGAAGGCAGAGTTACGGACGGAATAAGCAACACAACAGAAGCAGTGCGGTGAAGAGTTAGAAATGGAAGAGGAACAAAATTCGTTATTAATTTGGCGCGCGAGGGAACAACAGACTTTATCATTAGGGAACAACGGACTTTTCTTGGGTTCTTTTGAACGATTCATTCTACAGAAAAGATTATTAACGACTTGAACTCAATATTTTTGCTTACCATTAATTAACACAATATTCCTTTTATCACTTTTTTATATTTTTTTAATTTTTCTATAACAAGAGGGTCTAAAAAAAGAGAACCAATATGAGCACGACAATGTTCATACAAAATCGAAGTGATGCCATCATCACAAGTGATATTCGTCATTGCGTTAGCATAACCGTTAGCCTTCCAATAGACTAATCTTAACATCTCAATCCAAGTTTGCAACCTATAAATATTCTCCAAAAGGCATATTCAAACTATTGTGACCCCCATTTTTTTATATTTGTTTTAGTTTAGTGGAGTAGTTTATATTTCTAAAAGTTATTTTGATTTTGTCCGACATATCTTGCAACATGCACCAATGATTGCGTTTGATTAACGGATGATAAATTTATGCCTCAAAATAATGTTCTAGGAATTAATAATTGGAATTCTAATAATTTTTAAAAAAAGTGTTTGGTTAATATTTACCATGTTTCTAGGATGGAAAATGTTATTTAGTAAGAAAATATATGGAGAATAATTGCAAGAATAAATCTCCACCCTTGTTTATATCAACTACCCTCCATGATTTCCACTAAAAAGGGAGATTAAAATTACATCATCCTATAAAATAGTGTCATGTGTTATTCTTGCATTTCTTCTCTAAAATAATTCTTACCTAATAGCAATGCTCTTCTAGGATTATTTGCAAACATGGGGTATATGGGTAGTTACTAGGTGGTTACTTCAGTTTTATTCACACCTACATAGGAATATTTTATTCCCACCCATTTCTTCGAGAATCAAAATATGGAAAATGAGAAGTTATTTTGTTTTATGGAATCTTTTATACCTAGGAAATAAATTTATACTCCCTCCGGTTCTATATATAAGAAAACTTTTACTTTTTAGATTCATTGTAAAATGAATGTATTTAGACCGTAATATGATCTAAATACATTCATTTTACAATGAATCTAAAAAGTAAAAGTTTTCTTATATATAGGACTAGAGGGAGTAACTTTAAAACAAACATCGGAACCCATTTTTGTAACTTCCATATTCCTGGGAATCATTTTTATAACCATAAAACAATATACTCCCTCCGTTTTTTTAGTGTCCGTTTAGAATAGTAACATCAAATTAAAAAATTGGATTTTTGCACCTTATCTTCCTATTATACCCTCATCAATAGATTTATTGTTATACAAAAAAAAATATTTTCAGATTATTGTTATCAATAGAATATAACAATAAACAAACTTTTCTGTTTTTTTTTTAAAAAACAAAACTTTAGTTTTTCAAATATATAAAAAAAAGAATATTTATTGAAAAAGATAAGTGTAATTAAAAAAGGGTACAATTGACAATTCGTACCCTTAAAACACAAAATAGACAGTTAAATAGAAACGCTAAATCCGACAAAACTTGACACTTAAAAAAAACGGAAGGAGTATTTGTTTTAGTTTAGTATTTAATAATTTTTAATTTAATCATCGTCTGGATTAATTTTTTATTTATTTAAAAAACAAAATCTAAAGTTTAAAAAAGCTTCAGACTAAATGCAATTTAAAAAAGCTTCAGACAAATTGGTCAACAATGTTAAAACTTATATATTATGTAAGAAAAAAATAGACTATTGTCAAGTTACTTAAAAATATTAAACAGTGACATTTTTTTTTTGTTTATAATGAAGTTAATAATTAATCTCACAATTTTTTACTATTCAATTAGATCAAATCTAGTGGCTTAAAAAAAAGTGACTTCAATTATTTCAACATTTCATTAATAACCTAATCTTGCCATCAATACTTTAGAAAATCACTTTTTTTAAAGACATTTCCACTTTTCATATAGCTAAATAAATACATATTTAACGCACTTGTGTGCGGTACAGAAAATAAGATAAAATATTATTATTAGATTTGTAGGACTTCATATTTGAAGGTCAACATCCAAAAATTCAGGTTTTTCCCTTCTTTTAATGTTCCTAGATCCAAAGTTTTAAAGTTTGAATCCATTGTGGAGTTCCATCATACATACAATCTCGGTAAGTACCTTGGTTTTCCTATGCTAACTGGTAGGGATGGTCGTGTGACTTTTGCTCGAAGCATGATAACTGATATGCCTATTTATAGTATGCAAAATCTTTGGCTCCATAGTTTTGTTTGTAATAATGTTGATGTTATTGTTCGTAATTTTGTGTGGGGTTGTAACTCTTGTCATTGGGTTGGTTGATCTACTTTAACCAAGCCTCAACTTAAGGGCGGTCTTGGCATTAGGACAACGAGAAAGGCTAATCCAGCTATGTTGGGGAAACATGTTTGGGACATTCTCAATAGTCCTAAAACATTATGGGTCCAAATGCTTACTGGTAAATATCTTGGTGATACCCACCTCTGGTACACTAATGTTTCTCAGGGTTCTTTTTGTGTTTGGAGAGAAATTGTCAAAGCAAAGGATGTCCTTAAAGATGGTTTTATTTGTAGGGTTGGGCGTGGAAATCGGTTTCCTTTTGGTATGATAAGTGAATTGGTTATGATTATCTTTGTAACTTGGTTCCTTATGTCCATATTAGTGACACTTTGATAAGGATCGCGGAGCGGTCGGAACAAAAACAAGAGTCGTGATGGTGGAAGTGGTGAAAATACGCCACAATCGGGGTGGAAAACCGATTGATAAGTTGTGAGGACGCCACAACCGGCTATGGATGCTCCGGTTGATAAGTCAAGGATTAGCGCCACGGCGAACCGATAAGCTAAAATTTAGGTTCATAAAACCAAAGAGAACAAATCTCATATTTAATTATATTTCAAGTTGTTTTTGAGAAGTACATGAGAGTACTATTTATAGCATATGCTTACATAGTAGGATTTATTGTCCACTACCATACATTCATCATAGGACTTAGAAAATTCCCACTAACATGCTTATAACTTCTCACTAGCCACTATAATGACTTAGTGCACCACTAGGAAGCATCTAGAGAGCCTAGGGAGCAACTAAAGGTCATCTAAAAACCCTCCCAATACCAAAAACGAAAATTACAATAAAAATAAAGAAAATTGGACTTAATTGTTTTTATTTTATTTTATTTAGTCCAATATTATTAGACCACAAATTAGCCCATGGATGCTTGTGGATTCAGGATCACATCACACTTCCCTCAAAGTCAATGGTGTGGTGGAAGATGGTCAGTGGATCTTTCAGAAACTATGCACTATTCTTCCTAGTTTGATTAAGGATAACATTAGAAGCATCTCTTTGGACAATAATCATGATAATGTTCTGATTTGGAATGGTTCCTCCAATGGAATTTATACGGCGTCTAGTGGTTATCAATGATTAGACTCTAGTTTAGTGCATCAAGTTGACCCTGTTGTTTCTTGGAGTTGGATATGGAAGCTTTAAGTGCCTGAAAATATGAGACTATTTGCATGGCTTAACGCTCACAATTCTCTTCCCACTAACTCTATTCGTATGTTTCGTTACCAATCTTCGGAATCGTCTTGTTCTAGGTGCAACAATTTGCATGAAACTGCGCTTCATACTCTGCGGGATTGCCCCTCTCTTGGGCTGTTTGGATAGCTAGTCATTTTTCCAATTCAGCAAATTTTCTTGTCAATGGTGTTTGTGATTGGTTTCGCCTTCATGCTACTGAACCGGCTGGGTCCCTTTTTTGTCACCACTTGTTGGGAAATTTGGAAAGCTAGAAATGAGGAAATTTTTCAATCAAATAGAAAGCTTACTTGATTGATAGTAAATTGTGTTGGAATATTTTATGATATTCCAATAATATTATGTGGGCAAATATCTTTGTATAATTATATTAGTTATTTATCAATTAGGAGCCTTAATTGATTAAGTGATCAAATAAAGTTAAAAGGCTAATTAGATTTCTATTTAGAAATTAATTAATTGATTAATTAATTGGATATGGACTCAACATGAGTGGATGTCGGGATGACCCATTTCGGAATAATGGGAACCCTAATTGATCATCACACTATATATAGGTTATGGTCCCCAATATACCGGACGAACTGCATATTTCTCTTCTCCCCATCTGAAGAGAGCTTAGGGCATAAGGAGTCCTGGTTGAGGAAGAACCACAAGCCAACGGGTGTTCGTCATCCGCCTCTCTTTGCGTTTCAGAATTGCTACCGAGAGACTACGGTTTGTTCATATATCTAGTGATTCATCATCCAGGTATTTCTATAATTATTTAATCTCAATAAATCAACATGTCGTAGATCCTATTTAATACATATGCTCTTGTATTTGTTAATGGCTTCCGCACTAAAGTAAGATTATGGTTTTAATGATTCAGTTTGAGCATATGTGATTAATATTAAAGTAAATCTAACAATTGGTGGTTGAACCAGAAATGGTTACTTATCGCATCGATAATCTTTATGTGCACTTCCCGATCCTAATAATCATATTCCCGAAGCGGTGGTTGAACCAGAAATGGCTGAACTACCTCTAAATCGACCATTACGGTCTTACGCTATTCCTTCGCAAGAAGAACCGCATAATAGCATCGCTGCCCCCGCTATTGAAGCAAATAATTTCGAGCTTAAACCTTCATTATTGTCAGCAGTACCACAAAATCAATTTCTCTGGAAATCCCACGGACGACCCTAATCTACATTTGTCCATATTCTTGCAATATGTCGATACTATCAAAACTAATGGTGTCAGTCCCGAAGCTATTAGACTTCGTTTATTCCCGTTCTCATTATGAGATAGAGCTAGAGCTTGGCTCCAGTCTCTACCACCCAACTCAGTCACCACGTGGAATGAGTTGAAGAAAGTCTTCTTAGCTAGATATTTCCCACCTAGCAAAACTGCTATGCTTAGAGCCCACATCATGTCCACATAATGGTTTCAAACAAAAGGACAACGAGTCTCTTTTTGAAGCATGGGAAAGATATAAAGACATGATTAGGCTATGCCCACATCATGGACTCGAAGAATGGTTAATTGTCCACACCTTTTACAATTGTCTCTTGTATAACACAAGATTGACAATAGACGCCGCAGCTGGTGGCGCACTTATGGATAAAGCCTTCAAAGAAGCTTATCAGCTTATCGAAAACATGGCTCAAAACCATTACCAATGGGGAAGCGAAAGAACACCCGTAGAGAAATCTCAAACGAAAGACGGTATGTACGAAATCAGCCACATAGACCAAGTTTATGCCCGATTAGAAGCCCTAACACAAAAAGTTGAAAACTTAAGCCCCACACCCACAACTACCGTAGCCGCTACAACCCAAAACTGTGAATTGTGCGGAGCTCAAGGACACACTATTACTGAATGTCAAGTTTTGACGGGAATTTCCTCAGATCAAGCGAACCACACCCAAGGAAACCCCTACTCAAACACTTACAACCAAGGTTTGAACAACCATCCGCACCTTTCGTACAATAACAACAACGCTTATTATAAACCTGGCCAAACACCTTCTTCTGCACCACCAGGTTATCAAAATACTGCCTACCCTGCTCCAAATACTACTAGGAAGTCTAACCTTGAAATAATGATGGAAAATCTCATAGCTTCTCAAGCTCAAACCAGCAAACACACTAATGAGCGAATTGAGCAATTAACGAGCTAAGTAGAGTTCTTAATCACCCACAATAGAATGTTAGAAACACAAATCGCACAAGTGGCCGAACATCAAGCATCTACTTTTGCTCCTGCATGCACATTTCCTAGTCAGTCTCAGCCAAACCTTAGGGGACATGTGAATGCTGTTATATTACGAAGCGGAACACAATACGATGGACCAGCTGATCCTAGAACCGAGAATCCAGCCACACAACCCAATTCTGATAAACCATCCGAGAAGGGAAGTGAACCAAACAAAGAAGGGAAGGAAGATAGTGGCGAGGAAACCATAGAAAAGAAGAAACCTTATGTGCCTTCGCCACCTTATAAACCACCCATACCTTATCCTCAAAGATTCGAAAAATCTAAAAGTGCAGGGCAATACAAGAAATTCGTAGAGCTTCTAAAACAATTAAATATCACGGAAGCTATTACCCAAATGCCCTCATACGCTAAATGTCTTAAAGAAATTTTAACTAATAAAAAGAGGATCGAGGATGACGAAACCGTTATGCTTACTGCCGAGTGTAGCGGCATACTTCAAAATGAAATGCCTCCTAAGCTAAAAGACCTAGGAAGTTTCTCCATACCCTGCGTTATTGGAAAATTCGTCATAGATAGAGCCCTATGCGATTTAGGAGCCAGTATTAGCCTAATGCCTATGTCCTTATGCGAAAAACTTAATTTAGGAGAATTGAGACCAACTAAAATGTCAATACAATTTGTTGACCGTTCTGTTAAGTACCCCCTATGTATTCTAGAAAACGTGCCAGTACGTATAGGTCAATTCTATATCCCAACTGATTTTATAGTTATGGACATAAGGGAGGATTCCAATACACCCATCCCTTTAGGAAGGCCGTTCTTAGCTATTGTTGGTGCAATAATAGATGTAAAGAAAGGAAAGCTAACTTTTGAAGTGGGTGACGAAAAAGTAGAATTTATTTTAACACAACTCATGAAAGCACCAGCTATAGACGATAATTGTTACATGTTAGACGTCATCGAAGAATGTAGAAAAGAGATGGAGAAGGATCAAACTAAATATTCTGAAATTCTAAAACCTCCCAACCCTCCCACCCATAAAAATAGTGATGACGACCTAGCTGAATATTTAGAAATTACATCCGATCATACGCCTTGCTCAGTAAAACCAAGATTAGCACTCCAAACTCCACCAGGATTCCAAAAAGGAGCCCCTGCTGCTCCAAATATCCCTACGAAGTCAAACCTGGAACTTATAATAGAAAGCTTGGTTAACAAAGTTGATCTTATAGCCATCCACAACACAATGCTTGAAACGCAGATATCTCAAATGGCCAACAAAATGGAAGCTATAACTGCCCCAGCCAGAACTTTTAAAGACCAATCACAGCCAAATCCCAAGGGACATGTTAATGCTATAATGCTGCAAAGCGGAACCGAGTTTGAAGATCCCGTTGCTACAAAAGTAAGATGCCAAAACTTAGAAAAAAGTATTAAGACAATACCGACGATATTAGAGGATCGACAAGCATCAAAGGTTAAGGAGGCAGTCAAGAACAGTCAAGAAAAAACATACGTACCCCCTCCTCCTTACAAGCCTCCAATCCCATATTCTCAAAGATCTGAAAAATCTAAGATTGGAGGAAAATTTGAAAAGAAAAGCTCTTGCTTTAGACTCGACTTAGTTGAAAGAAATGTCGATAACACACCCTCTAAATGAGCACCTCCCGACATACTACAAGCCCACCCAGAAAGTAATATCTTCCAAGATAATAAACCCCCGACCGTCTCCAAGAAAAAGAAAAACATATATGAAATGGTTTGACATGTTCAAATGGAGACCTAAGGATGTTGGGCATAAGTTTAAGAACATGAGTATGGAAGAGGCGCCATTTTGATCTAAAGGGGTAAGAAGTCGAGCTACCCGACTTTAAGCAAAGCGCTGCATGGGAAGCAACCCATAAATTTTTTACTTTTTGCCGTATTTTATTTTCTGTTATATTGATGACTATCACTAATAGAGCTCCCACGCACATTTTTCAAAATGATGCCGCTGGTGGGGGCGCCACTAATGTTCCACCTGCACACAATACACATTTTAAAACAATTTTGCAGGCAGTTCATCCTCATCAAGACAGAAGTACCATATGCATCAGTGCGCTCAACAAGGAACGCAATGGACTCTTTTTACGTTATGCATCAGCAACAAGAGAAGATGTTGGAACAAATGCAGTTCATTCAAGCCCAGCAAATACAAATTCTTCAAAACCAAATGAGATGCAGGGCTATTACAACAAATGGGAGAGTTCAGAAGAACGCCGTCAAGAACAACTTGACAATATCATACAAGAGTTAGGCGGTTTGAGACTTCGATTTGACGACTTTCAAAATTATCAAAGGCCTCCCCCATGATTCTCCCACCATACTTCAGGCTTTGCACTCCAATTCTACTCTTGAGTTGCAACAGTGAGGACACTGTTGAATTTAAGTTGAGGGGAGTATTCTACTGCTTTTATCTATTTATTTTTAGTCATCTAATTTCAATTTTTATTAGTTTATTTTCCCTTTCGCATAATAAAATATAGCACTTTCTTGGTATTTTAAATTTTTCTTTTCTTGAGCCAAATTAAATTTTTTTCTAAAGATTCAGGGTAATAGCTCACTTTGAAAGTATATAGGTTAAGGAGTGACGAGAGGATGAGTTAAGGACATTAGGGAATTTTTCAAGCAAAATCGGTATTTTTCCAACACCCAGAAGTCTCCCTAGTATAGATATCAATTTGAATACCCATTGTGCCAAAATCTCTTGATTTAAATTTGAGGAATCCTTTAGTAGTTTATTTACCAGTCGGACACCATCTATAAAAAGTCACACATTAAGTAGGTCAGTCGATGAATATAAGCGAAAATCATCTAATGCAAGCAAATGAGGTCATACTGTGGTAATACGGTTAAACCCTGAAAATGTGATAAATAGAAAAATATAATCTATGAACAATGCTTGTTAAGATAATGCAAATATTCGCATCATCAAGCTTAATTGCAAAACAAAGATGAATATAGACGATAACCGGCTTTTTTACCATGTGTGTGACATAGATAAAGGTTCTTAATGTGACTGTCTAGAATGAAAAAGGATGAAACAAAGGAGAAGATTTAGATTTTAGTAGAAAGGCATGATCCAAATTCGGTATGTGTAAGAGGAAGAACTTTGTGTGTCGTTTAAATACCCTTCTTGAGTGGATTTGCACCTAATTAATTAATTTTGGCTGATTTGAATTTCTGACCACGTATGAGTATTTGTGATGTTGTTTTTCTCTGAGTCTGTGTGCGTGAGTCGCTTAGCATTTCAAATGTTTTCTACATGCAAGCTAAATTGCTTGAGGACAAGCAATGGTTCAAGTTGGGGAGAGTTTGATACACCGGAAAATGTGCTATTTATTTAGTTAAATTACTATTATATTTCAATTATTTTTATTTCGAACTTTTATATTATGAATCGTTACTAAATGTTCTTATTTTATAAACACAGATGAAAATTTATTAAATTGGAGAAAGAAGCGAAAACGGACCAAAAAGACACAAAAAGGGGCTGCAAATAGCAGCCCACTACAAACAAACAAGCATAGCGCACGCCACAAGGAAGGCTAGCGCCCGCCAGCCCATAATGAAAGCAACATGGCGTCCGCCAGCCAATGAGAAGAGAAGTGGGGGATTGCCACGCATGACTTGAAGGGAAAGAAAAGATCCTGGCGCCCGCCAGGATCCAATGGTGCAGATTTGCTGCGCTACAAGTCCCACATCGGGCAGATTTCAACCTTGTTGTTTTATATTTTAGTATAAATAGGTCCCTTTCCTCCACATTCTAAACACACAACTTTGAACAACTGACTTGTAAAACGAGCACACCACTCGTATAGTCGGTTGGGGAGAGAGCACTCAGGCCTTTAGTGCGGGAACTCTTTCTCTAAAGTTGCAGTTTATTTTCTTTTGTACCGGCATTATACTTGGAGTTTATTCAGGTTCTTATTTTATTATTTTCTTGTTTTATTTTCTTTATTGCTTTTATTTATTTATTTGCTTTATGTTTTTATTTCCTGTTTATTTATTTATTTTGTCTTTAGTTTTAGTTTTAGTTATGTCTAGCTAATTTAATATTGCTAGGATGTGTAATTAGGAGCTAGTAGAGGTTCGGTAGTTAGTTCGCACGCCCGTTTTTAACAATCGGTTTTTAATAATACGTTTCATAATCTGTCATGAGAGTGAGGATTATTTAAGGCATAAGCCAACATAGATGAGAGTTGAGGTTTATACCGGATAGTAAAAACCGAGCATTAATTCTAGAATCCGCGAGAGCTATTTAGGATTAATGAACTAATAGTTTTCTTAAGCAGTTTTTAAATTAACGATGATTATAATTTGTCATGAGCAATGTTTTAAAAACCGGACCGGAGATTGAACCGTTGAGATTGAATATTTTATGATATTCCAATAATATTATGTGGGCAAATATCTTTATATAATTATATTAGTTATTTATCAATTAGGAGCCTTAATTGATTAAGTGATCAAATAAAGTTAAAAGGCTAATTAGATTTCTATTTAGAAATTAATTAATTGATTAATTAATTGGATATGGACTCAACATGAGTGGATGTCGGGATGACCCATTTCGGAATAATGGGAACCCTAATTGATCATCACACTATATATAGGTTATGGTCCCCAATATACCGGACGAACTGCATATTTCTCTTCTCCCCATCTGAAGAGAGCTTAGGGCATAAGGAGTCCTGGTTGAGGAAGAACCACAAGCCAACGGGTGTTCGTCATCCGCCTCTCTTTGCGTTTCAGGATTGCTGCCGAGAGACTACGGTTTGTTCTATATCTAGTGATTCATCATCCAGGTATTTCTATAATTATTTAATCTCAATAAATCAACATGTCGTAGATCCTGTTTAATACATATGCTCTTGTATTTGTTTATGGCTTCCGCACTAAAGTAAGATTATGGTTTTAATCATTCAGTTTGAGCATATTTGATTAATATTAAAGTAAATCTAACAAATTGTGTTTCTAACTCTCGTAATTTTCTTTTACGGGTTTTGAACACTCCCAATAGGGTACACATCACTTGGCAGGTGGTGTGGAATCAACCAACGTCTCCATGTTTGAAGTTAAATGTAGCTCTTTCGAAAATTCAGGACGTGTTGTGTAACAGTTCAGGCCCCACCAACATAGGTACATGGGGATAAAATACATGTTCGATCCACTCCTTCAATTAATTGATAGTGGGACTTTCGTTGTAAAGCTTAAAAACTTTCATCTTAGAATGAAGTATGACTTTTTTCAATAAAATAAATTACTCTTAATTTATTTAAGTAACCGGATCTGATAAAGCTTAAAAGACTTTCATTGTAGCATGAAGTATGATTTTTTTTTTTTTACTGTTTTAGCTAAAATAGACTTTTATTTGTTTTTATTTTTTTGATATAGTTTAAAATAAACTTTTAAAAAGTCCTAATCTCAGTTATTTAATAAAGATCTTCTACAGTATTTTTTCTTTATATGGTAAATTTTGAGTTTACACGTCATATTTTTCGTTTTCAATTTCTTGTATACTGAATTTTCAAAAGGTGAAAAACAACTTTCAAAATTATTGTGCTTGCTTCCCTTAAGAAAGCAAAAAACTCTATAATTCAATAGTAACTTTTAAAATTGGAGTGAGATATGAGACACTGAAATAGCAACACGTTGAAACATCCTTACATTAGCGACAAAAGTACACGCGGTGGTCATCTAAGCCAAGATTAGATGAAATGGGACCCACCATCTGATCTAATTTAAATTTAAAACAAAAAACTAAACGTAATTTTCAATTCAAAAATTGATGAATAGTACTAATAATATCTATCTCCAACTCTTGAAAAACTAAACATTAACATCCACGTTACTTGTCTATTTCTATTTCTATTTCATTCACAATCAACTACTGTAAACTAAACCAACAGAGAGAAGAAAACTATGGGAAGTACACCGGTGAGAAAGACACACACCAACACTTCCGATCTCCTCACTTGGTCGGAAGTTCCTCCGCCTCAATCTTCCCCCGCCGTCTCCGTTAACCGTTCTCGACAGCCTTCTGATAGAATCAGCAAGGTTCTTAATAGTGACCAGCTCACTGAAGAAGAAGCTCAATCTCTTGCCAAAAGGTGCTTCCTTCACTCGGATCAGATCTTATGCTTTTCTTTCATTTTCTTCAATTTTCTTCGATCTCATTTTATTTTTGTATATTTTGCTACATAGATCTGTTTCTTAATTTGTAATATTAGGCTTTTTTCAGAGGTAGGATTATTTATTTACTTGTTCGATATGTTACATGTCGAACAATATCATTTTGGATTGGTAGACGAAGTGACAAGTACTACTGAAACTCGAATGTTCGGTCTTAGCAATATCGGAATTGTTAGTTGAACTAGGCCTTACAGACTACATATGTCTCGATTTCATTAGTAACATCTGCGTGAGATTGCAAAAAAACAATGTCTCGATTTCGTTAGGAATTGTCAGTTGAGCTAGACCTTATCTCGATTTTGTTAGTAACATTTGATGTGTGTGGTTGCAAAAAAAATGCTGTATGAGCTTGAAATGGAACACTTGTTTTGTGTCTTGTGCTTGATTAATTAGCTGTTGAGCTTATATAGGCTACCACATTTTTGTTATTAATCTATATTTATATATATGATTGTGTGCGTTGAACATTTTGGATGCGTTTGTTTAAGTTTTGAAATAAATGATTTTGTTTTGAAATGATAAAAAAATGTTTTCAAAGCTTTAAAAATACAGAGATTCTTTTTTAGAACTTTTAAAAAAATAAAAATCTAAAGTTACTTTCCGAATGTTTACTATCATAAAAATCAGTTTTTTTTCTAAAATGTGAAGTTTCTAAACTTAGGTTCCTTAGTTTAAAAACAAAATAGATTCTAGAAAAGCTATTAGGATTAGCTTTTCATTTTGGGGTTAAAAAATGATTTTTTTTTTACAAAATGATTTTTTCTAAAAAAATCTATAACAAAAACTATTAAAATTATAAAATATATTTTTTCTTAAAAAAATCCCAAACAAACGGACCCTTCATTAGATGAAGTGTTCTTTAGGAAATTTAGTTTGGTTTATGTCATGAAAATTCAAAATGTGAATCTAAGCAAGAAGGTGATTAATTTTTATATGTTCATTTTTTGTCTAACCTTTATTTCTTGAACATATATTTCCATCTGGTGCTTTCAGCAAACCATGTTCAGGCTATAAAATGAAAGAGATGAGTGGAAATGGTATATTTTCGGACAATGGTGAAGACTCTGCATCAGAAGCTGGTTCTGCAAATCCAAATAACAGAACTAGCATTCGCATATATCAGGTTTACTTGGATAATTTCCGTTATCTTCTGTCCAATTTGAGACCTTATGGACATTTTCTGATAGCAATGTTCTGGTTTTCTTTTGTTTTTTCTGTCACTGCATTGGATCTCAGCAAGCAATAAATGGAGTTAGTCAGATATCATTCAGCACTGACGAAAGTGTTAGTCCTAAGAAGCCTACCTCTCTACCTGAGGTAGCAAAGCAGCGGGAACTGAGTGGGACTTTGCAAACTGACTTAGATGCGAAGACTCAGAAGCAAATATCAAATGCCAAGACCAAAGAGCTCACTGGAAATGATATATTTGGCCCTCCTCCTGAAATTGTGCCGCGTTCCACAGCAGCTGCACGGACTTTGGAATCAAAGGAAAGTAAGGACATGGGAGAACCTCTTCCTAGAAATCTGCGAACGTCGGTGAAAGTTTCTAATGTAAGTGTATTCTAGGCATGAAAATATTGAATTGTCGTCTATCACTCTATCATGTGTTAGTTCTAGTGTAATAATCTTTTCTTGTGATATGGTTATCATTGTGGATTGAGTTAGGCTTCTGTCTGTTCTATTTGTGGGCCAGTAACATCTACACGACTCGACTCTTTGTAGTGATGAATTTTGACCCTTCACAGTCCACCAATGTTATCTTATGCTTTTCTAAAATGGGAAATTCAAATGTAGATCAATTCTTTCTATTTTATTTTTTTGGGGTTGGGGGGTAAGAGTTTATTAAAGATACAACTCAGAGTTGTACTAGAGATAATAATAATACAGTTGCAGATCTTGAGGACCAATCATGTGGACATCTTAAAAATTTATTTTGCATCTTACTCCCTTTTCTGAACATGTGGCTGTCAAATTGAATTGAAGCAAAAACTGCACATGCATTGCATCCAGATGGTCCATTAATTTATTGTCTTTAAAGTTTCTGTGATGGTGTTGTTCTCTTTTGACTTTTGTGTGATAAACTTTAAAGTCTTTTTTTGGGTCTTAGGGTGGGGTTTCTTCTAGTAATGAACAAGTATTTTTCTAAAATAAAACGTGTGTGTGTACGTTTGGATTGACAGTTAGTTTGGTAAAATCACGGAAACACTATGATTTTGTTCAAATTTTAAAATGTAGCTTTTGCCAAAATTGCGGTGACTCATCGCAATTCCGTCAATCCAAAACTTGTTAGCACTCCCATTTATATGTTGTGTTTTTAACTTAGTACATGTGATCTTTCCTCCTTCTGCAAAGTCCTTACTTATTTAGCTCAACCTTTCATTTTAATCTTAACATGAGAAAGCGCTTTTGCTCATCATTTTATTTTGCCCGATAATTTTGACTCCACTTTGACATTCCTTTCCTGTATTTGTAGCCTGCAGGTGGCCAAAGTAATATCTTATTCGGCGAAGCACCTGTTGAGAAGACATCAAAGAAGATACATGACCAAAAGTTTGCGGAGCTTTCAGGCAATAATATTTTCCATGGAGATGTTCCTGCAGGATCAGCTGAAAAATCTCTGAGCAGGGCAAAACTGAGAGAAATAACCGGCAGTGACATATTTGCTGATGGAAAGCCAGAAATCAAAGACCCTGTTAAAGGTGCTCGTAAACCCCCTGGCGGAGACAGCAGCATTGCCTTGCTTTAAATTATGATGATATTGAAATATTTAAACTTAACCCCTTTGATGTAGGCACTATAATTCTGTCTGAACTCCCATGTTTTACAGTAGAAGGGGGGTAAGTGTGTTCGATTAACGGCATTTTAGGTTTCAAATTTCAACTATGAATGAACATGTCTTAACAATTAGAAGATGTTAACATGAAATATCAACTGGACGATATTTTAGTGTTTTCTTACAAGATTGGTCTTGCTATCAGAACTGGATTGGGGGGTGGAATAATATTCCTTTCAAAGCTTTGTGATATGTTCTTAAAAAGAATTTAAAAAATTAAATACATATGAAACGACTTCACTGGGGATCGGACCCAGAATCTCTGGTTCCGTAGACCAGCGCCTTATCCATTGGGCCATGAAGTCTTGATGTTTTTTCTTATACGTACATTATTTAAACATAATATTTTAAGATATATGTATCACACATAGTTGAAATTTATCAACGCCTAAGTCTTGATACTCAGTCAATTATTACATTTCAACTATTATGTTATTTAAATTTTTGAATGATTTTTTATAGGCATATTTAAAATATTATGTAAAGTTCATTTATTAAATTTTAGAATTTTTTAACATGATATGAATTAAATTTGAATTTTTTAAATGAAAAAGATAAAAGTAACAAAAAATATGACATAGAAATCAAAATTTTAGCTTTTTTTAAGGAAGTTTTTACGTTGTTAAAAAAAAAACATATTTAATAACCGGCACTACGCTGAGGGGGTGCAGATGCACATCCTGAAATTATAAAAATTTCAATAGTATTCCTGTTTTTTTTTTGTTTTTGCACTCTTTGATTTTATTTTTTTCATCATTTATCCAAAACTCAAAACAATTTCACTTTATTCATTTTTTCCTTCTAACTTCTCTCTAAAATGTGATGATTTTCTCTCTGATTTCAACTAAGACAAGATGTATCATGTCTTATATATAATTATCATACTAGACTTGCTAAACATCAATGCTAATAATTTCACAACTTATAACTAACATCAATTTACATGTTGTAATAGAGGGATTCACAAATTGGAATAAGAAAAACAAACTCTCATTACATATTGGTGGAGGCCCTAATTGTGCTCATAACATTGCTTGGAAGAAATGTAAAGATTTGATGAAATAAAATCAACATATTAGGAATATCTAAGCAATCTAATGTTGCTCGTAACTTGTATCAAATTCGATTGACAACCTCACTTGATTGTCTTCACTCTTGAATGTTGCAAGGATTGCATGTTCCTGGTCACGATGAATCAATACAATCTAATTTGATAATCAAGGCAACTTCCTTCAAATGCTTAGATGGTATGCTGCCAGAAAAAAGAAAGTGAATATAATCATATAATCAATGCAACTTCCTTCAAATGCTTAGATGGTATGCTGCTAGAAAAAAGAAAGTGAAGCGAACTATATTGGAAAATACTCCTAAAAATAAAAAAATGGTTTGTCAAGCAATTCAAAAGGATATTGTTAGAACTTTCACTTTGGAAACCAATAAAGCTATTATTAATGATCTTGGAGACGAATTGTTTGCTATTCTTATTGATGAATCCAAAAACATTTCAAATAAAGAGCAAATGTCTCTTGTTTTGTGTTATGTTAACAAATTTGGAAGAATTGTTGAGCGATTTTGGGTATTGTTCATGTTACATCTAAATCATCCTTATCACTAAAAATGGTCATAGATGATCTACTTTCTAAACAAAGACTTACTACTTCAAGAATCTGTTGACAAGGTTGCTTCAAAATCAATTATAGACGACTTTCCCTCCTAGGAGCTCAACTTTCCTTGGTATCTATATATATTTATATTTACGAATCCCTCTATAAATTTAAATGGAAACTTTTCTTTATGTATTAATGACCGTCATTAATATACGTCATTAATACTTTAATTTTTATTTTCCAATTATTATTATATTAATATTATTATTCAGCAATTAATTAATAAATTATTATAAAATCCTATTATGCCTATTATTATTATTATTTGTAAATTCTGAATAAAGATAAAAATTTCGAAAATAATATATTAATTTCGAAAAATAATAATTTTAGTTAAATGAAATACAAAATAATACATGTATTGTACTATCAAATAGTCATGTACATAAAAAAAAATCATTTGTGTTAATGTTTTTTTTTTTGTGTGAAATATATCGACTCATAAAATGGAATCAGTTTATTTTATATACTATTAGCATTAAATATATTTCAATTTCACGAGATTCTTAACTTATTCAAAATGGTTACAATAAAAAATATAAAAAATTAAAAAAAAAAATTAAAAAATATAATATATTATTTAAAAAAATCAATTTTTTTTATGAATTTCGAAAAATTATTGTTTCTATATTAATCAGTGATGCAAAATTTAATTTTTTTTTATCATGTACATAAAAAAAGTCATTTTTGTGAAATATGTTTTTTTTGCGTGTGAAACATTGATTCCAAAAAAGGAATCAATATATTATTAATTAATTTTAATCAATGGTTTTAACTACATATTTTGGGCAAAATTACTTATATACCCATACTTATAAGAGGTCTTTGGATGAACATTGCAAATCACATTGTTTTCATCTATTTTCTTCTTTTGTTCTTTTCTTTTTATGTAATAGTTTTATGTTCTTTTCATTTCAAAGAGTTAAGTTTGGTCTCCCTCTTTTATTGTAACTAGTATCCAGACCCGTGCCAAGCACGGGTAAAAATGCATTTTTAGATTTATTGAGTTATAATTTTTTTTTGTAAGTGACTTATAAATAATATATTTTATTTTCAATTAAAAAATTAAAATTTTATTATAAAAAATTAAAATTTTAATTGCTAATGAAAGATAATTCAAATTTAAATTATATAAGATTGTAAATATTTACAATCTTATATATTTTAATAATTAAAATAACACTATGTGATAAAAACTAACTGTTAAATTCATGTATAGTGTCATAAATTTTCTTAGGGAAGATTCATATAGTTCGTATTTTTCAAATTATAAATGTATCATAGTTGTTGTTTATATTATTCCCGACCAAAATAATTATAAAGTTGATGGAAAATAATTTCTCAATGGGATATATGGAAGAGACTTTAAGGTTTCATAAAAAGGCTTTGAGGTGGATATGAATAACAAAAGAAATCGATTGTCATACTAATATTTAAGCAGAAATACAGATTCCCGTTGAAATTTAAAAGAATAGTCTCCCTATTTATATGACTAAAAATATAGATTCCATAAAAGTTAATTACTATAAAATAAATAGGTATTCTTATTAACATATGAGTAAAAATATATATCTAGATCTAAGTAGAAATTATAAAAAAAAATAAAAAATCTTTTGTATTAATGCATAAGTAGAAATATATGTTCCCGTAAAAATAACAATAAAAATCAGGCTATTAATTAACGTCATAGTTTTCTGTCAGATTGAATATAAAATAATCCGATTTTATTTTCTTTGTTGAGAAAATATTGTTAAAGGCACAGACGCCATTGATTATAATTTAGACACAAAATAATATATCATTGAAACTTAACCATTAGATCGTGATATATTGATGTAAAAAATAAAAATGAAACACATGAAGTAATGAATAATATTATAGTACGGTTGATACATTTGTATGAATTAAAAGATACATGAGCAACTATTGGCTTGTTTGTTTTGGATTTTTTTGAAAATAGATTTTGTAGTGTTAGAAAAAGGCTCCTAAATAATATTATTATAGATGAGATAGACCCGTGTATTAAATATAAGTATAAATATAGGGCGCATATAAATTATGAAAAACAAATAGGATCCTCTATCAATATGAGTATAAATGTAGGTTCCCTACACATAAATTGGCCACGTAATTGTTTATCAATATAAATGTATGCCTTGTACGAATTACAAAAGAAAAAAAAATAGATCCCCTATATTAACGTATGAGTATAAATATAGATCCATGTAGCAATTACAAAAGAAATAGGCCCCGATATTAAAATATGAGTATAAATATAAGTTTCATATAAATTAAAAAAAAAAACCAAATTATGTGAGCATAAATATATGTCTCCTATGAATTACAAAAAATAAAATAAAAATAGACTAATGTATTAATATATGAATATAAATATAGATTCCCATGAAAATTACAAAAAAGAAGGCTTTATTTTTATATATGGGTATAAATATAGACTTCCATATTTATATATATGGGTATAAATAGAACCGCACATTAATATATGACTATAGATATAAGTCTCATATAAATTACAATAAAATAAAATAGATTTTGTATTAATATATGGCTAAAAATATAGGCATATATGTCTTGTATCGATATATGTCTTGTATAACTTAAAAAAATAAAAATGGACCTAGAGGATGGATTTGGAGGTGAACAATGGTGAAGGGTAATGCATATGTGCATTCTTGACTACCCCATTTTTTATTAAATTGCTTGATAGATAATTTTGTCACCCATTATTGTACTTGCCGGCTTAATAAATTAATCTCTAAAAATATTTGATTCATAAATAATAACTTTTGATAACTGAATTTTAAATAATGAGACTATAAAAGTCTCTTTGCTCTTATAAATATTACTATAATAATTCAAAATTTAAAATGGATAAGTTAGTAACATGTGAATGAATCATTTTAAATTTGTATATTGTATTAAAAAGAGTGTAGTTGTATAATTCTTCGTAGTATAGACATATTAGTTATTTTGTGCGGATTCAAAACTCTAATATAAAAAACAAATTTATAGTCAACCTCAAGTTTTAAATGAAAATTAAAGATAGACCAATTAATTGTAAACATTGTAGAAATTAAATTAAATCCTATTATATACATAAATAATTGCTACTAATTCTTTGTTGATTTTTTATTTACAAAATATTTTTTATTGGTCAAATAAATATCAATAGAGATGATGGTGATGAGTATACATTAGTCTTTTTTTGTTACATGAGTAAACATTAGCCTGTGATGTTAAATTTTCTAACGCATTTTTAGTCAACCTTTTAAATGGAAATTAAAGATAGACAAATTAATTGTATAAATTAATTAAATTCTATTATATACACAAATACGGAGTAATTGTTGCTAATTCATTGTTATTTTTTATTTTGGGAAATATTTTTGATTGGTCTAATAAATATGAATAGAGATGATGGTGATGAGCATACATTATAGTATGTGGATGTTAACCTTTCTATTTTATTGATAAAAGATTTTGTTTACGTCTATTAACTATAATATTTTTTTACCAAAAAAAATATAAGAATTTTTATTTAGGAAAATAACTTTGCACGGGAAACAAAAGAAATTGCTCGATCAATAGAATCAGCTGAACAAAAGAATGATTTATTCTTCAAAAAAAAACAAAAGAATGATTTATTCCTGTCATATTTTACTTACTTACTTTTTTTTTTTGTTGTTGAGAAAACATACTTATTTCTCTTGTAAATTATGTTAAACTAATATATTTCTTAATTTTTTTTTACAAATCTAAACTGTTTCTAATGTGATATATGCACATGTAATACACAATCATATATAAACAGAAAGTCCACAAAAATAAAAATCACATTGATAGAAAAAAACTACATATAAAATAAAAATTGCAAGAGAAAATATACAATAAAAATGAACTCAATACTATTGGAAAAATATATCATTTGATTAATTTATTGATACATATTCATCAAGTAATAAACTTTGAGTTTGATCTTGATTCAATCCATTTGGTGTGAATATGATGCATTTCTTCTTGCTTTGATTGACTTCTCTGTCATGAATAATAAACCGAATTAATAAATAAAAAAAATATAAACATCAAAAGGAAATAATATGAATAGTAAAAAAAACAGCATAAGAAATCACAAAAAATAACCACATAAGAAATGTTGAACAAAGAAGAAATTAAAAAAAAATGACCGTAAACGAAAAAATAATGCGTATTGAGAGAGATAAAATAAGAGAGAATAGAGGTGGAAAATGTGTGATTTGAATGTTCAACAAAAGACCATTTTATATAGGGGAAGAAACATGGGTATATAAGTAATTTTATCCATAATATGCAATTAAACCGATTAATAACAAATATATTGATTCCTTTTTTGGTGAATGTCATATTATGACTTTTTGTAGGAAATTTAATATTTAACACACAAACTTTAGAAAGAAGCAAAAAAAATCATAAAAATTAAATGCTTATAATGCAATACTAAAATAAAATTTGAAAAATTTATTAATTGATTTTCAAATTATTTCGTGAATTATTATTATTATAAAAATTATTTTACAAATACTTTATTTATTTAAAATATATAAACTGGTTACAATTTTTAGAATATATATATGTTTTTAATTCTTTTCTTTATTTTTTCAATATCAATCACTTGAATTTAAAGATACATATAAAATATAATTTTTTTTTCTTTTTTATTTACATATATATATATATATATATATATATATATATATATATATATATATAATTAATGAATTTTGTAGTCTTAAAAATATTTTTTTAAAAAAAAAATATGATGCACGAAATTTATAATATAATTTTCTTTAAAATATTTTTACAATTGAACCAATAATAATATAATAATAATATGGAAATATAAAAGAATTTGAATTGTTTCCTTTTTAAAGCATATGAGAGAGAATTCATTTTGTTATAAAGCATTTAATTCATTTATGGCCAAAACAATATGAGAGAAGAATGATTTAGAGACTGCCACGTGTACATATTCATTTGAAAAAAGGCTCCTAAATAATATTATTATAGATTATAGATTATAGATTATTTTATCAACAAGCTTGATTTGTCAATCTATATGTTCTTTTTATTTTGAAAATGTTAGGTTTGGTCTATCTTTTATTGTAATTATTTTATCTTTTTAATATTGGCGACTACAATCTCTTTCGTTTTAATTTATCTACGTACCCTAAATTTATAATATTTGCTTACATGATGTATTTCCTTCGAGAATATAATTTGTTAAGATATGGATACGGAATAGAGATCAATAAAACAAAATTAATTGAACAATGAAAGAAAGAAAGACATGAGTAGCAAGTAGTGGTAATTAGTGAAATGAGGAATACTCATGTGCTAAATAAATTCTTCAAAGCCGTGAAGACTACGGAAGTTTGTACCAACATCCTTCTAGAGTAATAGATCTCCATAGTACCGATCAACTAAGTTATTTTAAGCACTTTCGAATTACATGTGCCAATTTATCTTAACCTAATTCTTTGTTTGCTTTTAGAAAAACCTAATTCTTATATGGGTTTACTTTTAAATGTCTTGCCATAAAATATTTAGTGAGAAGTAGGAAATTTCCAGCTTAAGAATTATTAGAACTTAATCAAGGCCATTAATTAAAATTACAATTGAGGGTCAAGATTTAAAGTAAATTATATGAATTTTATTGATGACGCAAAAAAATATTTTTTTAAATTGATTCATATTTTATCAAATTCTCTTGATTTGTGTATTTTTTTGTAGTACTTAATGGTATTAATGAAAAATTAATAGGAGTTTCTTTACACGTTACTCATTTCTTTAATATACTAAAAGCATATTCTGTTAATAAAAAATAAAAAAGAAGCATATTCTATTAAATCCTATGGATTGGGATCCTCTCCAAATTTTTTTATGTGTCTTTCTCTCTCATCATTTCTTCTCTCTCATCATTAATTGTTTATTTTTTATTATTAATTTATCTCTCTTCACATGAGCGAGAAAGACACATAACAAAAATTGAAGAGGGAATTGGAGAGAAAAATTGGAGAGGATCCAAATCCAATTCTTACCGTCACAAAATATTCTATTAATTCTTAAGTTATTTCCATGTTAGGTTCAAATGCAATTAGTTGTAATTGTTTCATTTTCAAATAAAATAAATACTCCCTCCGGTCTCATATATAAGAAACAAAAAAAAAATTTACAAAGTATTAAATATAAGAAAAAGTTACTAAAATCATTACATTTATTTTGAATATTCCAATTTTACCCTTTGTTTTACTTTTCCCCATAATAAATAATAATTTAATTTAAACAAAAAGTAAGGGTAAAAGTGGAAATGACATGTTTTTCCTAATGATTTACTCCACTTTCTTAAAGGGTGTGCCTTTTTTTTTTTTTTTCTTATATATGAGACCGGAGGGAGTAGAGTATTAAGAGTTTAGTTTTCTATATATAATTATTATATTATATGAGTGCGGATCTATTGATTCCTATAGACTCTTTAGAATTACTTCAAATCAAGGTTTTGTTACTTAAAACCATATCACATAGAGTATTTCAATTATTTTATTCTTTAAATCTAAATCATGAATTATATTGGACCGAGTTTCAAAGAAACATAAGAATACACACCATGAATACATTAAATTGAATACAATTTTTTTTTTGGTAAACCAAAGCTCCTACGCGCGCAACTGTAGAGACTAATTCCCTCGAGGTAACTGAGATCCATTTAAGGGGTTGACCTCTCCCAACAAATGTTTTTCCATACGCACCGGCCAGGGATCGAACTAAAGACCAAATTGTTAAGGGGTCCAAGTATCTACAACTTGTGCCACACTATGTTGGTAAATTGAATACAATTTTAAATATAAGAATACTAGGATGAAGCATTATATGTTATACCGTCTAATTACAAAAAAAAATCTATTAATAATATATCATTATTTTTTTATATATATTTATGATGGGTGGAGCATCCAAATTTTTATACACGGGGTGAAGGCTCTCTGGATAATATTATTGGCTAGACTTAATGTAGAGCAATGTAATATTTAGGGTTTGAAGTTCGGTCTCCCTAATAATGTCAAAATTTATCAACTGAGCTATATTTATAGGACCACGAGGATGAAAAGCTTACAAATATATGAATGAAAGTTTACAAGTATATGAATTTGAATCTTACATTAAATTGAATAAAATTTTAAATAATAGAATAATTGAATGAAACGTTATATATTATATTGTCTCATTATAAAAATAAAAAATCAAAATTTCAATTAGATATCTATATCTATATATATTTATATTTACGAATCCCTCTATGAAATTTAAATGGAAACTTTTTTCATATATTAATGACTGTCATTAATACTCTAATTTTTATTTTTTTAATTATTATTTTTGTTGTTATTATTATTATTATTATTATTATTATTATAAACTATAAACTATTATTGTTCATAAATTCTGAATAATAATAAAAATTTCAAAAATGATATATTAATACTACCCTTTCCTTTTTTATACATTAATTCTAACATTTACATAGATTATTCGTTTACTTTATAAGTTTTTGCATTTGTTAATAGAAAATATTTAAATTAAATTCAAAAAAATAAAATAAATTATAGAATGCTATATATTATTTCGATTTTTTTATCAATTTTTTTATGAATTTCGAAAGATTACTGTTTCAGTTCTAATTAGAGATATAATTTTTTTTTTATCATGTAGATAGAAAAAATTATTTGTGTGATTTTTATTTTATTTTTTGTGTAAAATATATTGGTTCATAAAAAGGAATCAATTGAGTCAAAAAAAAAAAAGGAATCAATTTATTTTACGTTTCAAAAAATTACTTTCACTATTAATTAGTGATATAATTATTATTTTTTTGTCATGGACATAAAAAAAATCATTTGTGTTATAAACTAAAGTAGAAGAGTAAGAGAATAGAGAAAGAGAGATACAAAGAGAGAAAGAAAGAGGAGAGAATAATAGACTATTGTATTCCTTATTCTCAAGTGTGTCTTTACATAGTAACATAGACTCTATTTATAGGACAATATATTGGGCCAATGATATGGGCCAAAACCTAGTGGACATCTACTAGAATTATCATAACACTCCCCCTTAGATGTCCATTGAGGATATGCCTCGTTAAAACATTACTAGAAAAAAACCCAGTGGAAAAAAATTCTAGTGAAGGAAAAAGAGTACAATATCCTTTTGTGTAAATTACATGACAAAATTATTTCTCCCCCTCAACTAGACAACTATCTTTGAGACGACGAAGACCAATCCCTTTTACTAGTTTCTCAAAAACGCTACATGGAAGTGACTTCGTGAAAAGGTCTGCAAGATTATCGCACGAACGGATTTGTTGAACGCTTATCTCGCCATTCTTCTGAAGATCATGCGTGAAGAAGAATTTTGGAGAAATATGTTTTGTTCGGTCGCCTTTGATATACCCTTCTTTCAATTGAGCAATGCATGCAGTATTATCTTCATAAATGATAATTGCATCTATTCTTCCAGAGGATAAACCACAATTCTTTCGTATATGTTGGGTCAAGGATCTTAACCAAACACATTCTCTACTTGCCTCGTGTAGTGCTAGAAGTTCGGCATGATTTGATGATGTTGCTGCTATGGTCTGTTTCACAGATCTCCATGATATGGCTGTATCTCCACTTGTAAACAAGTATCCTGTTTGTGATCTACCATTGTGGGGGTCTGACAAATAACCTGCATCTGCATAACCAATTATTTCTGGTTTGGATATTTTAGGATAAAGTAAACCCATATCCATTGTACCTCTAAGGTAACGAAGTATGTGTTTGACTCCATTCCAATGTCTTTTTGTAGGTGAAGAACTATACCTTGATAATAGATTGACAGAAAATGATATATCAGGACGTGTATAGTTAACAAGGTACATCAATGCTCCAATTGCACTAAGATATGGTACTTCGGGACCAAGTATTTCTTCATCCTCTTCTCGAGGTCTGAAAGGATCTTTCTTCACATCTAGAGATCTAACAACCACGGGGGTAGATAATGGGTGAGATTTGTCCATATAGAATCGTTTTAGCATTTTTGCTATGTAAGCTTCTTGGTGCACAAAAATTCCATCATTCAAATGCTCAATTTGTAATCCAAGACAAAATTTTGTTTCTCCCAAGTCTTTCATCTCGAATTCTTTCTTTAAGCAATTTATGGCTTTTGAAAGTTCCTCGGGGGTTCCAATGATATTTATGTCATCAACGTAGACAACAATTATAGCAAAATCATTTCCCGATCTTTTCATGAAAATACATGGACAAATGGATTTATTTTTATACCCCTCCCCAAGCAAATATTCGCTGAGGCGATTATACCACATGCGCCCTTATTGTTTTAGCCCATATAGGGATTTGTTCAACTTGATCGAGTAATTTTCTCGAGACCCTGAACTATATCCGTCAGGCAAATTAAATCCTTCAGGGAGTTTCATGTAAATATCACTATCAAGTGAGCCATACAAATAGGCTGTAACAACATCCATCATGTGCAAATTTAGCCCTTCATGTGTTACAAGGCTGATTAAGTAGCGAAAAGTTGTTGCATCAATTACAGGTGAATATGTCTCATTAAAATCAATCCCAGGTCTCTGAGAGAATCCTTGAGCAACAAGTCTTGCTTTGTATCTCGCAATTTCCCCATTCTCGTTTTGCTTTCGCACAAAAACCCATTTGTATCCGACTGGTTTCACACCTTTAGGTGTTCGGACTACAGGTCCAAATACATTTCGCTTGGAAAGAGAGCTTAATTCTGCTTCAATTGCATCTTTCCATTTTGGCCAATTCTCACTTTGTCTACAATCTTTAATAGAATTCGGTTCATGATCCTCGTTATCATTTATCACATTTAGCGCTATATTATATGCAGAAATATCATCAACGTTGACTTCATGTCGGTTCCATTGTATTCCATTAGTGACATAATTTATTGAGATCTCTTTATTTTCATGATTTTCAGGTACCTGATCAGTCTCTTCTGGAACTGAAACATTAATTATGTCTGAAGACTCTCTTAGAGTTTCTATATCCTTGCTTGGGTCATCTTTATTTTTAGCTCCCTTTTTTATTCGAGGATTTTTATCTTTTGAACCGACCGGTCTACCACGCTTCAAGCGCGGTTGAGACTCATTCGCAATAATAGATTTTCCTATGGGGATATCTATTTTTATTGGAGCATTAGCAGCTGGTATATAAGATTTGGTCACACTTTTTGGATCAGTAAATGCATTTGGCAATTGATTTGCCAAGCTTTGTAAGTGAATTATCTTTTGAACTTCTAGTTCACATTGTTTAGTTCGAGGATCAAGATGAGACAATGATAATTCATTCCAACTGATCTCTTTTCCCAACTGCATATTATCTCCCCCTAAAGTTGGGAAATGTTATTCATCAAAATGACAATCAGCAAATCGAGCTGTAAATAAATCTCCTGTTGTTGGCTCAAGATACTTTATAATAGATGGAGATTCATATCCAATATATATTCCCAACTTTCTTTGAGGACCCATCTTAGTGCGATGTGGTGGGAAAATAGGAACATATACCGCACATCCAAAAATTCTTATATGTGAAATATTGGGTTCTTGACCAAAAACTAATTTTAAAGGGGAAGAGTTATGATAACTAGTTGGCCTGATGCGAACCAATGTTGCAGCATGTAGAATTGCATGTCCCCAAGTGGATATTGGTAGTTTGCTTGTCATGAGAAGTGGTCTTGCAATTAACTTTATACGCTTAATAAATGATTCTGCAAGTCCATTTTGTGTATGAACATGTGCTACAGGATATTCAATGTCAATTCCAATGGACATACAATAATCATTAAATGCTTGAGATGAAAATTCAGCGGCATTATCAAGACGTATTTTCTTGACAGGGTAATCAGGGAAGTGAGCTCTTATTCGAATTAGTTGAGCTAGCAATCTCGCAAACGCCTGGTTGCGAGTTGACAACAAACAAACATGTGACCATCTAGTTGATGCATCAATTAAAATCATAAAATATCTAAATGGTCCACATGGTGGGTGTATTGGCCCACAAATATCACCATGTATTCGTTCTAAAAAGTTTATAGATTCATTTCTAATTTTTATTGGTGATGGTCGAATTATTAACTTCCCTTGTGAACAAGATGTACATGAGAACTTATTAGGCTGAAGAATCTCCTGGCTCTTCAATTGATGTCCACATGAATTTTCAACTATTTTTCGCATCATTGTAGATCCGGGATGACCCAACCGGTCGTGCCAAACAACAAATTTATTATGACTCGTAAACTTCTGGTTTACGGTTAAATGTGTTTCTATTGTACTAATATAAGTGTAGTACAAACCAGAGGAAAAAGCGGGTAACTTTTCCAATATAGATGTTTTATTCAGATCACGCTTTGTGATACAAAGATATTCAATGCCTTCTTCATTACTTGTTTCAAGATGGTACCCATTTAGGCGTATATCCTTGAAACTCAATAAATTTCTTTGAGACTTAGAGGAATATAAGACATTTTCAATATGTAAATTTGTCCCTCCACATAACGAAACGTTAGCTCTTCCGGAGCCTTCAATTATTTTTGTAGTTCCGGATATTGTATTGACATTAATTTCTCTCTTCACTAAGTAAGAAAAATATTTTTTTTCTTTGAGAATGGTGTGTGTAGTTGCGCTATCGGCGAGACACATATCTCCATTGATGCCAGTGTCAATATTCATTCTCAGTTGGTAAGCTCGTGCTGATAACGTATTATAAACTAAAGTAGAAGATTAAGAGAATAGATCAAGAAAGAGAGATACAAAGAGAGAAAGAAAGAGGAGAGAATAATAGACTATTGTATTCCTTATTCTCAAGTGTGTCTTTACATAGTAACATAGACTCTATTTATAGGACAATATATTGGGCCAATGATATGGGCCAAAGCCTAGTGGACATCTACTAGAATTATTCATAACAATTTGTGTCAATTTTTTTGTGTGTGAAATATATTGACTCATAAAATGGAATCAGTTTATTTTACACATTATTAGCATTAAATATATTCCAATTTCACAATTTAAAAAATATATATTAATTATTTCCTTACTATATAATATTTTGCATTAGTTAGATCAAGATGGTTAAAATAAATTCAAAAAATAAAAATAAAAATTATAGTATATAATATATTATTTTAAAAAAATCAATTTTTGTTATGAATTTCGAAAAATTACTATTTTTTTTATAACGAAAAAGTACTATTTCTATATTAATTAGTGATGCAAAATTTAATTTTTCTTTATCATGTACATAAAAAAAAGTCATTTTTGTGATTTTTTTTTGTGTGAAACATTGATTCAAAAAAGGAACCAATATATTTTTAATTAATAGTTCTAACTACACATTTTTGGCAAAATTACTTATATATCCATGCTTATTATTTTATATAAAACGTTTTTGGATGAATATTGCAAATCACATTGTTTTTAGCTATTTTCTTCTTTTGTTCTTTTCGTTTCATGTAATATTTTTATGTTCTTTTCATTCCAAAGGGTTAGGTTTGGTCTCACTCTTTTGTTTTCATGTAATAGTTTTATGCAAAAATTCTGAAGACATTTTATTTATTTTCTTTGACTTTATTTTTAACACAATATTCACCAAAAAAGTAATCTTTATATTTGTTATTAATGGGTTTAACTACATATTTGACACAAATTACTTATATATCCATGTCAATTTTCATATATAAATAGTCTTGTGGTGACCACTACAAATTATATTGTTTTCATCTGTTTTCTGTTGCTCTTAAGTTTTTTTTTTTTATCCTTTTTTTTAGTTGTTTCACTATTTTTCCAATTTATGATTGTTTGTTCCTCTTATTCTCTTTTATGATAGTTTATTTTGATTCATTCTCACTATTTCCTTTAATTTGTCATTTTCCTCAGTTTTGCATGTTTATTCTGTTTTTATTTCTTGCTTTAATTGTTGCATATTTGCAAGTTTTGCAGATTTCTAATTATTTGTAACGTGTTTCTAAAATATTGGCATCAAAATTATTTTTGAATTTGTAATTGTGAGTTTTAGTTTCGTTTTTGTGCATTCTCACGTGATTTTATTTTCATATACTAGATATGTAGTATTTACATTTTTTGTTTATTCTCATAATTCAAATTTCCGATCAGTCATAATTCAAATGATATTTAATTATATGTCAATTAAAAAAAATTGGATATGTAATGTAAAAATGTTGGATCTATAAATATATTGGATCGGTACATTATTATCTAACATATTACAACAACAAAAAATCAAAATTTCTATTAATAATATATATCATTATTTATGATATATTACAATGAATGGAGCATCCAAATTTTTATACACGGGGTGGAAGTTCTCTAGATTATATTAGTGGCTAGACTCAATGTATAGAGAAATGGAGAATCTAAGTTTTGAATTTCGGTCCCCGAATAATGTAAAAATTTCCAACTGAGTTATATTCTTAGACCACGAGGATGGAAATTTTACGAGTATATATATGAATGAATGTTTATGATATAAACTACAGGTAAGTTGTAAAATTTCAAAACTATAATTTCGAGATTTCGTCCTTTGATCACTGACTAGAGTGTATAGAAATTAATATACACTTTCAATTTTTTGGTGGAACAATTATTTCCCAGAGAAAATGTAATATTAACAAAAAAAAAAATTATATACATCTTCAAAAATAGGATAATCATATGTACATTTAAATTTTTTACATTTGATTCTAATTTATTAGTATTAATATACTATAAACAAATTGATATCATAATATAAAGTAATTTATATTTTTATAAGTAAAAAGTAAAAACTAACTCGTGAATCGTCACGGGTAACTTATACTAGTTTTATTATAATCTCAAATGATCTTTTTTAAAAGGTATTTTCTGGAACATTTAATTCTATAATTTGTATGAGCAAGTAAAACAATAATGTGCCATTTATCTTGGCATTAAACTATCAGTCATATTTTTTTTTCTCAATTCGACCAAAAAATGCTGTTTCTCATTGTGTCTCGTTGCACACCAAAAATAATATTATAAAACGACTTCACTGGGGATCGAACCCAGAATCTCTGGTTCCGTAGACCAGCGCCTTATCCATTGGGCCATGAAGTCTTGTTGCAAATTACTTTCCCAGTTTACATTACTAACCAAATAAATCATAAAAAGCTTATTTTGATTCTTCAACTTTAGCCATGGCATATGCTTCTAGGCACAATACAATTGAAGATGAGAGACCAAGTCAACATATGTGACCAACCTTCTTTCTCTGCACCGTCATATCATAGTTTCATCAACAACAAAGAACAAAACATCATTACATAGGATAGTATCTTGTCTTTTTGTTTTGCCGCATAATAATCAACATGAAAAAGAAACAATCTTTGCGTACCAAAGCCACCAACTTTGTCTCTGTCCTTCTCAACCCCATCTCTGATCCTGATCCCCATCAACCCTCCAAACACCCTCCACCTTCTTCAGTAAGTTCTCTTTTTTATTCATTTCAAACTAAATTTAAGATTAAATCTTAGCTCGTACGAGGTTCATGTCTTTTTATGATTATTAAGTCATAGGTTGTTTTTTTTTCTTTATTTGTGGCATTTTGTTTTGAAATTAAAGTAAAGGTTCCATTTTTGTTTCTTATCAGGAAGGAGTAGGTGAATTAAAAAAAAGTGATGAAGAGGGTACTAATAATAATCATGATTTAGTTGATGATGGCCCTGATACTTCATCATTCACTGCATTTCTTTATTCTTTATTGTCTTCTTCAGACTCTAAAGAGAATGATAACTCAAATGGACATAATGATGATAAAGGGGAACCTCATAATAGTAATAATAATCATAATAGCCCATTAGTTGATTCATCTATTGAGGAAAATGGTGGTAGGAAAAGTTTGTTTTCTAGAAGTAAGCAATCAGTTGGTAGAGTTATTCGCCGAGCTGTCAGAATCCGTGGATTTCGCCATCAGGATAGGAAGGAGAGTAATAATAATCTTGAAATGAAAGTTCAAGATAGGAGGAAAGAATCACTGCCTGTGAAAGAGTCATTGCCTGTGGCTTTGGATGATTTTCCTGGAATTTCTGAACCTTCGGTTCTTGTTTCGGAAAGTATAAGGAATGTTCTTTACGCTTCTCTTCCACCGCTTATGCATGGAAGAAAATGGCTTTTGCTATACAGGTATCTGAAGATGAAGATTCATTGCTGTGTTGATGATTAGTTTATTCAATTGATATGATTATTCAATTGATAAATTTCAATACATTTTCTGCAGCACTTGGAGGAATGGTATATCGCTTTCAACTCTGTACCGGAGAAGCATGCTTTGGCCTGGATTGAGTTTGCTGGTACAGATTAACTATCCCTAAGCAGAATAGTTGTGTTAAACTTAATCACACACTTATCCAAGTCTGATCTGCATTTTAAACTGAGACAAATTTCTTTCATTTTACAATGTGTTGGTTTTCGATCAATGTTAGTGATTCCATTCTATAGGTTGTTGGAGATAAAAAAGGAGCTGTGTTTGGCAGCTTGGTTGAAACACCTCTCAAACCATCCAACAAGAGAAAATATCAGGTCATGCAAAAACTCGTTTCCTCTAATCATAAGGATTATCCTATAGACTGAGATAGTGTTTTCTCGATTATCACGCAATGATGCTACTTGTTATTCTATCTTGTTGACAGTAGATTGTGTGTACAGGGAACAAACAGTACTTATGTTTTCACAAATATCTCTGGTCATCCTATCATATATCGTCCAACAGGTATGCATTTGCGTTTGGTCATACTGTGTTTCTGCAAGCAACCAAAATCAAAGATTTATTGGTCTTATAACTATATGGAATGTGAAGAGAATTTAAAGTTTGTTTATTGTGATTATTGATGAAAGCTTAATGACATTTAGGTTTTCCTTTAGTTCCTTGGTCTACACATGATAGCTAGTCAACAGAATGTCGTCTTTTGAGTTGACCATGGAACTAATTCCAGCTGTGGAATGCTTCATTTTTCTTTTCCTTAGAATCTACACAGTTTTATACGGTTGTCAATGAGATTTAAATTAAGTTTCAATCCATTGTGTGACTTCACATTCTTCTGAAAATATATGAACTGTTGAAAATAATCAACTTTCTGGCATGTTTGACAGCTGCCATAAATATGCTTTTCAGTCTTCTAAAAGTTGAATGGCTCCTATTTTTGATGCCACATTTCCTTTTACAAAATGGATTTTGAGATTCAATAGAGTAATTTTGCGAGATTCAGCTTCAGCATGGGGCCTAAGTTTTGATTTACAAGATATTTGATACTAAAAAATTTCATATCTAGCCTGGTTTAGACTTCCGAATGCTGCTTATTAACACCACAAAATTACAGGGGTAAACCGTTATTTCACACTTTGCAACACTGACTACATAGCAATTGGCGGGGGAGGTCATTTTGCGCTTTATCTGGACGGTGATCTGTAAGGACTTCGTACCTTCATTGTGAATCTATGATCCCTTTCTCATTTCTTTAAAAAAAATTACCAAGCTGATTTTTTGTTATTTTAAAGATTGAATGGCTCGAGTTCGGTATCAGAAACTTTCGGGAATCCTTGCCTTGCAAATTCTCAGGACTTTGAAGTGAAGGAAGTAGAGGTACACAATAAACGCACAGACATATCGCACTTATCTCCAGCCTTCGTTTTATTTGTTCTTTTCGAGATACAAGCTAGTTGCTAATTTTAGAGACATTTATTGAAAGAAAAGTTAAATGGTCTGTGATCCATGCAGTTGTGGGGCTTCGTACAGACTTCAAGATATGAGGAAATGCTTGCATTGAGCAGAACTGAGGTACCAGGGATCTGTCGATGGTAAACATCTCTGAATATTTACCTGATGTAAATCAAACAGCCTGTGGTCGGCATTTTATGGAACGGTCACTTCTTTCTGAGTGAGCAATGCAATGATCACGGAGAAATTTTCATGTATCCAATTATGTTTCCACTGAAAAACATATCTGTAAATATTTACATAACCTGTGTAAATTGTAATCTGTGCACATTTTTGCAAATGTTGTACACAACAAAAAGTGGAGCAGTTTTATTTGTTTTTGCAATTTCAAAAGCTAATGATGGACAGGTCGTATTTGTCGAGTCCATCGAAATAGAAACTTTTTGTTGGCGTCGTACATGTTTTAGTACAATTCCGATATCTCCTGCATAATACAGAGGATTCATATCTATTAGTGTTGTGACTTTTAGCATGGTCAATAATCTGAAATTGAGCATGAGGAAGAGTAGAGACTGATAGTCGAATGTAAAACTATGCTGGGGTGGTGGAGGGGTGCACCGTTGATGATGCAGCGACAAAAATGGCAATGCAGGAGATGAGTCGGAAACTGTTTTGGGTGGCTATAGAAACAAAGCAATAGGAAAAAACGATGAAATATGTTGCTATGTTGCGCCTATATTAACCCGGTATCGGTGTCTTGAAATCGAAACAGTTGGGTATCACATTGTTCAACCAGCCCCACCATATAAATCTTTTAGATGTACATAATCTGGTTATCCTTCTTACATCTCAGCCATTGAAATTTTTAATGATTAAACCTATGGCTAAAAGGGCAATAGACTATGGTGGACAAATTTAAGGATTCACCCATATTAAAAGAAGCCACCTTTTTAGTATATATTATGATAAAAGTAAATCATAAATATTATTAACCTGCGTTGAAGTTCTAAAACATCAATTGTACTACTTGGTTTGTTAAAAATGAAGGGGAAAAAACCAACTCTCTTCAATAGTTTCACTTTAATCTACTTGAATTTAAATCCACAAGTCACATGTACATTGTTTGTTGATCTTCTTTCAGCTGAGAGAGATGCTGGTATTGAATGAAGCCCGGTATTGGACAGAAAGTGATTTTTACTCGACAATCCATCATGGCATTCAGAGAGATTTGTTGTTGGCCTCGGATATTTTGGTATCTACTGCATCCTTGTATGCATCTGCATGAACACCGAGCGCGGCACGTCCAGAGGGGTCGAGATTTTTGGACCATGCTGCATCCCATTCCACAGCTTTTGCAGTACTGCATGCCACACTAGGACCTCCTGGCACTGATAACCTGGCAGAATTCTGTTGAAATGGAAATGGTTCAACATAGTCAAGAAGTGGTTTGGTATGGTTGAAATTTGTAAACAAGTCCATGTTCTGATGAAAATGTAATATTTTTTTAATAGAAAAAAAAACTAAAATTCACCTTTGGAAATAACTTCTCGAAAATAGTCCTGTAGTGGTATCCCTCTTTTGTGGTTGGAGTGTTTTCAGGGTAAACAAAGTTGGCATGCTTCAACATTGCATCTGTGACCTGGCCATTTATAAGAATAATACAGAAACAAGAATAATATCAATGGAATTCTATAAAATTAGTTATTGAATTCAATGTCACAGTTTAGAGCTTACTTGTGCGCTAGCATGATCCTTCAAACCATCAATCCAACTGTATCCGACACCATCACTGAACTGTTCCTTCTGTCTGTACAATATGTGCTGAAAAAACAGAAGAATAATTATATAAAAAAATCCTTCAAGACATATGAATAGCATAATGCAGCAGATATTGATACAAACCTTTGGCAAATATGGAGTCTTATCATCATCAAATGCATTGCGCAATACCCATTTCTCTATCCTTCCAAGATCAGGCCTTATCTGTGGAATTTGTCATAAATTTCACGAGGTGATTAAAAATTGAAGTCAACAAGATTAATTTCACATACTAGTAAATTCAATTTCATAGGGACTTGTTAGAAATTTAGAACTGTTCATAAACATGAATTATGCAGTAAGCAAAGTGCTTTGCCTTAAGGGTAGAGGGAGGACTTGATGCAAAAAGAAGAATCATAATACAGGATCGTCAAAAGAAGCAACTCGAACATTTAAACTAAATCAAGAAAATGAAGTGACGTTTGAATTTATTTTAGATCAAGTAAACATAATCTCTATCAACAAACAATGCAGGCAACCAAATCATAAGATAGGCAAGAGCTGTGTGCTCCATGACAAGATGAACACCAAGAAGGAAGTAAGGTTAAATACCATTTTCCACTCCGGATCCATAGCCATGGCTGTGTTGATAAATTCTTTATCCAAGAACGGTACACGTGCCTCTATACCCCAAGCTGAAGTTGATTTATTGGCTCTCAGACAGTCATAAAGATGAAGTGCTTTAATCTGTCAAATCATCAAAGCCACCAAACACTTGAATGAACGAGTAAAAGTACAAAAGGAATGAAGAGATAAAGATGCACATAATAATTAGATCAAAATATGGGGGATAAGCATAACAATTATGGTATATTACTTTTCGGCATGTTTCTTGATGGAGCTCTTCCTTGTTAGGCGCCTTATGGAAATACAGGTAACCTCCAAATATCTCATCTGAACCTTCTCCAGAAAGAACCATTTTCACTCCCAATGATTTGATTTTTCTGGACATAAGAAACATTGGAGTACTTGCTCTGATAGTCGTTACATCATATGTTTCAATATGGTAAATGACTTCCTCAAGTGCATCTATACCCTCCTATATAGCCAAAAATAAAATATTACCTATGAGTTAGCAATAAAAATCTCATCTGCACAAGGTAAAAAATGATGAGATAATGAGTGAGATGGTCACCTGAACCGTGAAATGAAGTTCATGGTGACAAGTGCCAAGATAATCTGCTACCTCTTGTGCAGCTTTCAAATCCGGAGAGCCCTGAAATGGTGGAAAAATCATGTGATGAAGCACATAAATGTTAATATACTACTACTTTTGGACGTTGAAATAGAAGATGGATAACACAATGCATTTTCACCTAACACAACGGAATGAATTCTGACCTTTAAACCAATGCAGAAAGTATGTAACTGCGATCCCCACTGACGAGCAGCATCAGATTTAGCCAAATATCGATTAGCCACCGCAGCAACAAGTGATGAGTCCAGTCCTCCGGACAAAAGAACTCCAAAAGGTACATCAGTCATCATTCTTTTAAAAACAGCCTGCGATGATATCACATTTAAAATAAGTAAATAGTTAAAAGGAATGTTAATAAGGCTATCAGTTAGTATGTGGCTCTAGTAATCTTTTACATAATCGCGTTCCAACTAAGAGTAATCTTTTGAGGAGGGGAGTTCACCAAGATACATCATCTTCTGTCTGTGTTTGGTGTACCGGCTGTATGGAAACTACTACTCATCTTTTGCACTGTGATATGGCTCAAAGTGTGTGGCAAGAGATTTTAAAATGGCTCCGGGTTTATCTTTTAATTCCTCCAAATTTATTCATTTTGTTCTTATGTTTTTATGGGGTGGATAGAAATAAGAAGATCTGGAATGGGTTTTTATTGGTTTGGCATACTACCTTGTGGTTAATTTGGAAGGCTAGAAATGGCAAGATTTTCAATAATGAATCAAAGAATTATATAGAATTGATGGATGGAAGAGATAAAGATTTTGTCCTAGCAATGGAGTGTTCATAGGTTGAAGATCGAACTGTGTTTGTTTTATGAATGGACAAGGGAACCCCGCTTGTGTTTTGGCCGTTAAATTTTGGTGTTGCTGTTCGGTTATGGTGCTGTCCGGGGTTGGGTTCCGGTGTTGTTTGCTGTCCCTGTGGCCTTGTTTCTGCTGTTTCTCTCAGGCTTCTCTGCTGTTTGGTTCAGTGCTGCTGTTACAGTACATAGAGTGGTGGCTTTTGTTGAGTGGGGTGGAGTTGCTATGGTGTTCCTGGACTAGAGCTGCGGCTGTTTGGCTTAGGATAGTTGCCTCTTAGTATTTTTCCAATCTTCTTTTGAGTACCTCTTATACTCTTTGGAGCTTTCAATATATATATAATTTGCTGTTTCTAAAAACTAAAAATAAAAAAGTATGTGTCTCTAGTACACCAAAAGAAGTCACTAATGTATAAGGAACAAAATGGTTTTTTTTTCCTTCACAAACTAGCACATAGTAATCAGCTCCAAATTTTCCAGCTATGACCTTACTGTCCACATACATCAGCAGTTTATCAAATAATTTAGTGCATGGAATGGAAGGCCTACATCTTCCACAAGTAAGATTTTGTGACCCCTTGTTCAGTATTTGAACATCAAATTCAACAGATACTGATGATGTATCAATCCTAAAATGCATGTAAATTTTTCCAGAAGTTAGGTATACTTTCTCAAAAGGCACTAAATTGCATTTCATGGTGCATTTTGGTTTCATCACCTCTAGTTATGCCATGGCATTCCTAAATTTGTTGCAAATTTAGCAGATTTGTATTCTTGTGAAAATGATAAAATAGACAAAAAAATATGTAAGGATGCTCTAAAATTCCATGTAGAGCTGAAAATAGTACGAAACATTTCTTTAAGCGCATGCAGTAGAACCAGTGTTGTCAATCATGGATAGCGGAAAACAGTTTGTTCAAATTCCGCTACGGAATAGTGCTATAGCGCCACTATAATCTCTATTTGACAATATTTTGTACAACATAGACAAATAGTGTATCACGGAACAATAGCAATTTGTTCAAATTACACTATGCTATAGCGCCGTTATTTAACAACAGAGTAGAACTTCCTTTCTAAACTTAGAACAGTGATGGAAGTCAATGGATAAGACAGTAATAGCTTACCCTCTCAAAGGCCTCACGCAAAATCGTTGCATCATAGGGTGTTGATGGAATTGTCTCTGAGAACCATGGTGGGTTGTACCACCTTCTTAATCCTCCTGCAAATATCTCGGTGTAAAATTTGGACAGTAAAAGGAGAGGGGAAATGGGAATTGATTTACAAGACTAATCATAAACAAAAAATAGAATAAGACATTATTTATACCCTGTTTGCTGGAATATATATGCCCCGGAGGAAAAGGTATGAATCTCTCACAATCATCCATCAGAGCTTTCATTTCAGATGCAAACCATATTGATCCTGCAAATAAATCAGCACCTCCATACATAATATATCTGATTTGTTCATATGATAAAGAAAAAGCGATTCATACCGCCCAAGTGAATAGACAACTCTAAATTTTATATTCTAGAATTATGCAACAGTAGAAACATAGAAGCATTGGCAGATATAACAAAGTCGTCCTTTATGTTTATACAGCTATGTAGCAGAATATTCGTCCATAATTTATAAGAAATTAGTATTGTACTTTCAATCTTAAGTACCTTCGCTTGAGTTATAAAATTTCATGCAATGTGCAAATGTGGGTAAACAACATCAAGTTTATTAATACTACGAAACATATGACTAAACACATTGATTTGAAGCTTCAAAATTTATATAGGAACTCATACATGACTGGTTTATTTCAGTTTATTGGCAAAAACAGTTAGCAACTTAGCACATACAAACCCAAACTCAAATGCATCTCTCAAACTGACTCAAATGCATCTCTTAAACTGACTTAATTTTAGTGGTTGACATGCGAAAGAGATTAAGAGCGTGTTTGGATTAGTTTATTGAAGTTATCTACAAGATAATCTACAAGATAGCTTAGAAAAAACAATTTATACTTTATAGCTTATATGAAACAGTTTGACTTTATTCTAATTTCTTTTATAAAAATAGCTTATACATAAGTACTTCTGATGCGTGCTGATATGCTATAGACGCTTAGTTAAGCTGTTTATCTAAGTAGGCTCTAGTCTACTGTGAAAATATAAAAAGTTACAATTGAAGAAGGTGCGGATATATATTTACCATCATGGCCCCAACCCAAGTAAAGAGGGGTAATGCCAATAGCATCACGAGCCGCAATAAAACTTTTATCTTTAGTATCAAGAAGCACAAATGAGAACATCCCATCCAGCATATCAACAAACTCTTCCCCATGTTCTTCATACTAATCACATCATAACAATCAGTCAAAAGAATAATTTGAAAATAGTATATACTAATAATCACCAAAATTCAAACTTATTCTAAAAAACACTTACAAGATGAGCAATCACTTCACAATCACTACCGGTTCGAAATTGATGAGAACTCAGTCCCTGTCTCAATTTCTTGTGGTTGTATATCTCCCCATTTACCTATCACACCATAGTTTCAACCGAAAATGAGACAAAAAAAAGGTTTAATTACATAATTTACATATTTGGTCCCTTATGTTTATTTTAGGTTTCAATTTGGTCTCTTTAAGTTTAAAAAGTTTCAATTTAGTCCTTTTAGTCAAATTTCGGTTTAAAATGTCCATATAACTAACAAATTTGCATACGTGGACAACTTAGGATGGTGTTAAGTGGAAGTTTTAGACGAAATTAACTCAAAATTTAACAGAAAGTTAGACGAAATTAACTCAAAATTTAATAAAAATGACGAACTTAAGTTGACATAAGTAACATAAGGACCAAGTTGAAACTTTTAAAACATAGATGACCAAGTTCAAATCTAAAATAAAGATAAAGGACCAAATATACAATTAAGCCAACAAAAAATCAATTTATATCCACATTCAGTATAATAAACATATTTTACACGGTCAATCAATCACAATCGTAATTACTTCTCAAGTCACACATATAAGTAGTTGTCATTTTATATCCACATTCAATATATAATATAATAAAGATATTTTACACAGTCAATCAATCAATCACAGTCATAATCGTAATTACTTTTGAAGTCACATTCGAATGGTTGTCATTTTGTATCCACACGCGGTATAAAGATATTTTACACCGTCAGTCAATCACAAACGTAATTACTTCTAAAGTCACATGTGAGTGGTTATCATTTTATATCCACAAGATATTTTACACCGTCAATCAATCACAGTAATAACTACTTCTGAAGTCAAAAATGAGTGATTGTAATTTTTTTACAATAAACCTAAACTGCATGCAAGTGTAGAGAGAAAAACAAAACAATGCATTTTGTAATGAAATGAAAAAGAATATGCAAATTGATGATGATGAGGATGAGACATACAGTGACAATAACGGTCTTGTCTTGATTGTAAAGAGGTTGATCTCCAGAAGTAGGGTCAACAATAGCAAGACGTTGATGAGCAAGGTAACAATCTTGATAAGAATGTAAACCACTCCAATCAGGGCCTCTATGTCTCAATCTGCGAGACAATTCGATGATTCGAGCGCGTTTCAACTGAGAGTTGTCGACCACACCTAATACTGCTAAGATTCCGCACATGACGGCTGCCAACAACAACACAGGATGATTATTTTACTGTGAAAAGTACACACTTGGATACTCTTTCAATATTTATAGTAGTACTTGTGTTTAAGAGAGACTAAAATAATGTCTTACTAATTATCTGTGTTGAAAGAGAAAAAAAGAATATCTTACCAATTAAAAAAGCCAAGTAATTGAGACAAGTTTTTTTAGTCAAAAAAAAAAAAGACAAGTTTTATTTGTTTAAAAAATGAGACTAAAAAAAGTTGTTGGCCCTAATTTTTCTCGGAAAAATAAGTTTCTCATTCTCTCTAACTTTTTTTTTTATCTTCTTTTTTCAAATATGAGTAATTTTGGGTCTTTTTTGACCAATAATAATTACCCTCTCTAAGTTTCTCACTTTTATACTATGATGCATGGGTATTCCGTTTTAGATAGAGTACCTGTACGCATATGGTACTCTCCCGGTACGCACCGAAGCCGTACCTAGATTTTTTGTTTTGTTTTTTGTAATGGGTACACGAGTGATACATCTGTGGTACATGCGTGGTACACCAATCCAAAAAAACTATTTTTTTTCTTCTTCTTCTTTTTCTTTAATTTGTCTTTTAATATAAATATTTAGGTTTTTAATTTTTGTAATAATATAAAAGTAGCATCTCCTGCTAAAAAACAATAAAAAAACAGCCATTGGAATTATTCACTCATTCATTAAAAATGAATAGACTAAATTCAAAGAGAATTGAAGATCTAGTTTTTTTATTCATACAAATCTTCGTATTCTCTCGAGAAAGAGAAATAGTAATACTTATAATGAAAGAGCAACAAAAATGTGTAATATTCCTAGAGATGAATGAGATTTATTAATATATAATTGATATTTTTGAAATTGCTAGTCTTTCTCACGATAAATCTAAACTAAAGGTCGCTCTTTTTAGTGTGACGATGGAGGTGGAAACAATTGACTCTTTTTGAGCTAATTGCTTTTTAATTTCATATTTTGATGTTTTTGAACAATTTGAATTACTTTTAAATTGTGGTGTGATATTTTTTATGTTTAATTATTTATTTTAACAATATAATTCTATTATTTGATTTATATAATTATATTTTAAAAAAAAAAACATAGGGACGTACCCGTACCTTAGTTTTTCTAAAAATAACGTACCCCGTACCAGTACCAGTACCGGTACCGGATACCGGTACCGTACTCGCACCCGGGCAACATAGCTTTTATATATATATATATATATATATATATATATATATATATATATATATATATAACCGATTAAAATTCAACGAGATTGATTTTTTTTTTTTGTCAAAAGTAGGCATGCCAATGAAGCTCATCCCATGGGTATCCGCCTGTCCCGCCCCAATTTTGTCGGGAAAAACCCGAGTTGATTGAGTTTGAGTTTTTCCCGATTTCAAAAATGAAGATTGGGCGGGTAATGAGGACATTGATACACACCCCGAAACCGCCTCGCTTATATCTAGCTACATTTTAACTTCCTTAAATTAAAAACTCTTAGACAAAGTCTTAAATTATATTCATATATGTTTATTTTTATTTTTAAGTTGAGTATTAAATAAGTTGTTTTTTCTATTTATATTTTTTGTTTAAAAAATTATATTATCGAAACAAAATAGTTTTTGACTTTTACCCCCTTTTTTCTTAATAAAAAGTACTAAAACTCAACTTAAGTTTATATGGAGGTAAGGCGGAATGGGGATACCTGAACTCCGTTAGATACGGATTTGGGGTTTTACTTTTTATCCCCGTTGAGAATTGAGACGGATTTGGAAATACCCGAACTTTATGAGTTTGGGTATGGGAAAGGCAAAATTCGTCTCCACCCCGCCCGATTGTCATGCCTAGTCAAAAGAAAGAAAATATCCCTATGACCCCTCAAATAATATCCTTGATAATACCATTTGAGTTGCATTTACATTTTTTTTCACAGTATTAAATAAAGGGACTTCTTTTTTTGAAAAACTATTTAAATAATTTTTATGAGTTTAATGGATATGTTTTGTCAGTGTAAATTAATTTTACACTGACATTCAATAAGAACCAATCATTTTTCCATGTCATATAATTGTAGTGGGGTGTAATGGGGTGATTTAGCGGAATATACGGTTGATATTGATTGACAGTATAAAAGGACTTAAATAATTCAAAAACTTGTTTTGAGGAAAGCTTATTTGTCAGGGCAACACGGTAATGCCACGCTCATGCACAACACAACAGAAGCGTATTTTGCACACCCTATGACTGCCACGGCCTGTGTCCCTTTCACCACATTTGTGACACATTTTCTGACTTAGATGAGGCCAACTTCACTTTTAATAATCTATAAGTCTTTTACATTTCAATAAAATTGCACTTTTATAATTCTATCGTTTTCTCTAAAGTTTTATGTCTATTCTTGCTACTGCTTTGAGTACTTCAATTTTAAAATATGAGGATGAATATGATGAAAAGTGAGTAGTCCACTTCACATTAGGGCTGTAGGGAGTCCCTTGGTGGAGGTTATGTAATTCTTATCCTTACTCTATGTGATAGGGAGTTCCTTGATAGAGGTTATGTAATTCTTATCCTTACTTTATGTGATAGCATCTTGTATTGATTAATTTAATCTTATGGTATGACATAAAGATTGTTGGTTTAGAACATATGACTAATTAATCAATACAATATGCTATCATTCTTATTCTTACTCTTTGTAAGTATATTAGTCATATGTTTGCATGTTTTGGATAGACATAGAATGATCGAAATGTGAAGATTAAAATAAAAATATATATAAGACTTGACAAGGGGTTACAAACACGAGAATAACTTAGGGTTACTTGAGATTTTATTTAGGATAATAGAGCTTAATGAGTTCGCCAACTGAGTAGCAAGAAGAATAGAAAAATTGTTGGTTTCGAACATATTTATGCAGATTGTTATGTTAATCATCTCGAGATAGAACATAAGTAATTTATTTTTGGCTTAAATGCAGTTTTGACCCCTAAAGTTTCATAATTGTGCAATTCTATCCCCTCAAGATTCAATTGTGCAATTTTAGCCCCTCAAGTTTCAATTGTGCAATTTCAACCCCCTAAGTTTTACAATTGTTCGACTTTAGTCCTCAAAGTTTCAATTTAGCAATTTTAACCCCCCAAATTTACTACATTTTGCGTTTGCTAGCTCCATGTTTACTTTTTGACTAAAAATAATTATGTGACATTTTAAAATTAAAAAAATATTTATAAAATAAAAAAAGTTCATTTTTCATTAAATAGGAAGATGATAAATGTAAAATGGGAGGTGTTAATATTATTTGTGGAAACAAAAACATAACTTGCCATCTTCAAGCACGATATGAGTGAAATGTCAAATACCCTTTGAAATTTCAAAATTTATTAAATACCCCATTGAAATTTTGAAATAGACAAATACCCCCTGAAAATGTAAAATGTCAGTCAAATTATCCCCTGCTCCGTTTACTCTGTCTATTTTGTTGATGTGGTTGTTAAATGATTACGTGTCACATCACATGAGGTGGGTAATTGATCGGGATACACGTCATAGGAGGGTATTGACTAAAATTTACAAAACCAAGCTAATTAGAGCAATTAGCCCCTGATTTTGCAAATTTTAGTCCGTCAATTATCCTGACAGGTGTCACATATGTTGTTAACCGTTACATCATCAAAATAAACGAAGTAGGAGCAATTTAATTTATGTTTTACAATTTCAATGATTTGCCTATTTCTAAATTTTAAAGGGTATTTAACTTTTTTAAAATTTAAAGGGTATTTGACATTTTACTCGGCACCCATACTAAGCACTGCATTGCCATTTTTCAAACAAACAGAACAAAACTTTAGCGAATTGAACTGCGAGTGAGTGCAGAGAATCATAATGGGAAGCAGATTAGGAAGAAGAGTCGTCAACTTCGCAAACCTACCAATCAAACTTCTAATGCCAACAACTTTCACAAACATTCAAGAAATTGCTCTCAAAACTATTCCTTCAGCCACCAAAATCGAGATCAAACGCGTTCTCGAATCTCTCTACGGATTCCAAGTCGAAAAAGTTCGTACATTGAACATGGACGGAAAAAAGAAGAAACGCGGTGGAATATTAATCGCTAAACCTGATTACAAAAAAGCTTATGTAACCCTAAAAAATCCACTTTCAATTGACCCGAATCTTTACCCGATTCGAGTTATTGAAGAGGATAAGAAGAATTTGAATAAACAAGCTATGGCTAGTCTTGTTGATGAAGCTCCCAATAAAAGTCACTGGCTTGATGAGAAAAAGGAACGGTTTAAGCTACAAAATGGTTATAATAGGGGACTGTTTGATGGTAATGGTGATGGTTCCAACCGGGACCGTCGTGGACGGGTTGAGCGTTCTGATTCGAATCGGTCTGATGATGGTTCGGGTGCTAAGTTTCCTTGGACCAATATGAGGAGGAATGTTACTAGGTAGTGATTGTTAACTTGTTTGTTTTGTTTGGACCAATATTGGTTTTTTTTTTTTGTTAGTGATGATAGTGCTTTTATGATGAAATAGATTTTTGTTTTGAGATGTCACATTTGAGCAACAACTATTATGTTATTGGTAGCAAGTAATATGTATGATGTTATTAAATTGGAAAAACATGTTGAGATGAATTGGGAAATCAATGCATTGATGTTAACTGTTATGATGAAATGTTCATTAGTTGTTGGTATTTAGTAAATATGTTTACAAGATTAATTAGTAACTATAGATTTTGCTTGTTCTAACTAATATCGCTTGTTTTTCATTTATGTACTCGTTGCTATGCATTTTGATAGTTGTTTGTTTGTTTGCAAAATATGGTGTCTGAGTGTGTGTAATATTATGTGCTCACACGGTCTATTCACTCGATTCTATTAGCCGTCTCAAATACCAGGTAGTTGCAGATGTGTTTTCCCTGGTTATGTTTAACTTAATGATCTATTTATCTTAAATAAACAAATTATAAATCTAATTTTTACTACATATTTTCTTGCATGTTGATGAATGATAATATGTAAGTGTTTGGTACTATAAGATTATGGTATAAACACACAATCACAAATATAAGCTTTCTTTGGTTCGGTTCAAAAATGTTTTATGAACTGGTTCAGTTCAAAAAGGTTTTCAGATTATTTTGACTCATTTTTACTCTCAGATTTTGTCCTGACAATTGTCTTTGATCTGTTTCATTCTGTATGTTGGGGGTTTATGAGTATGTGATAGAAAGTGATAAATTAAAGGGTTAATTGTTCCAATTCGAGAAGGAACATGGTCTCCATAGAACGAGGGGAAAAGACTAGAATTCTTATTGAATAATTTTCTTCATTGTCTTTTACATGTACAATACAAATATATATAGACAATACCATAAAACTACTATAATAACTACTAATAACTCCTTAAAACTACTAATAACTACCTATCTATAATTACATAATTAATAATTTATATTACATAATACAAATAAAATACATATATTAAATAATAATATGATACACGTATCAGTATGACGTCTAGTTGCACCATGAAATGCATGTTTTCTGCCTATGGGAATTTCTTGAGTAATACTATTTACACTAGTAATGCACAACTGTTAATATGACTTTGTAAATAGCACTCCTAATAAATATCTATTTTTCTGGGAAAACTGAAGAGGGGAGGAGTACTTTTTGTGAGTTTTCCTTTAATATTTCACGACTAGAACTTAGCACTTAGGAGTCTTTATGAGTTCTTTTCATCATTGTAGTCTGACAGTACACGAGCAATTTTCTTTGGTATATAATTTGCTCCACTACATGACTTAACTGCTATCTAGGCTGTTACATGACATTATTATTTTGTGATTCTGGCCTTCAGTTCGTATATGTATCACTCCTGCTTAGAAACCCATCTAGTTAACACCTTTTGTTCAATTTTTAATTTGAGATTATAATTAGACATCAATGAAGGATAAGAATAGCATAATTGGTCCTTGTATTTTTATTTTGGTTGGTATTGGACCATAGTTTGACAAACATGATTGGCTTCTAAGATATTCCACTTAATATATTAGTTGGCTTCTAAGATTTTCTAAGTGTGAGTGGTTGTTAAAAGAGTAGTAGTATGTGCTTCTTGTCATACTTTATTGTGTTGGTTTTCCTGTAATTATTATATTTAGTAATTAAGGGTTGCTATCCTCTGATCATTATCTCACACAAAGATATATGATATAAGGAACCCGACATGTTAGAACTGTTTCTGTTTTTGCTGCTAAACAAGCTTTCGCTGATTGGAGTTCTTCTACGCACACACACACTCTTTGTTTCTGTACTTCAAAAATGCTTTATTAGTTTATGAGTCAATTAATTTGAAGTAATACCTTCACACTTGATAGGAGTTTAGCAGTTAAGGTATTGAATGGTTTCCTGTTTGACATATTTAATTGACAGTTATGAACTCCAGGTTCATATGATCATGCTATATTCCTGTTTGGTTGTCTATTGCTCATAGCATTTGCTTAAGTACTACATATAGTTTTTTATTGTAAGGCAATGAGTTGAATGTGCTATTTTTGCTGCTAGTAAGATTGTAAGATCATATTCTTGCGATCAATGAGTAGTTGAATGCAACTAGTGGATTTTGGTTGAGATTAACAAAAATGTGTACAATTATTATTCATTATATCTAGCTTGGTTATGCTTCCTTGAGTTGCCAACTTTAAGGTCAGAGATGCACTTCTTTGATTCCATATGTTGTGCTTGTGTATTTTGATTGGGTGGTCTTTCTTCTCAGATTCACTTTCATTTAGAAAAACAGTTTGGTTCAATTGATACAGTACTGGTTCGATGCATATCTTAACAGTTCAGTTCAGTCCGAGCAAGACCAATTAAATTGAAACTGGTTCGGTTCAGTGTCTAGAATCGGTTCACCAGTTTAAAATTAAATAACCACTTTGGTGCAGCTTTGGTTCTGAACCCAACTTTGCCCATGCCTACATATTAGAGTGAAGTGTTTTTTATTGTGATTCAGAAACGTTATCTGTCAAGTGATTCAAAGATCAGAAAGCAGGTGAATGCTTGTTAAGTATTGAATGAAGAGACATCCTAAATGAAAACTTTGTTTGTAAATTAGTTAATGTAGGAGCATATTTCCTGCATTTTTTGTACCATCAAAGTATTTTGTTTTGTCAGAATCTTTTATGGTTATTGCCTAACTTTTAACTATTTTCTGATTGAACCTAACTTATAAGTTAATGATCTACCAACTTCTTCTATGAGCACATTAAGCTGTGTCAGGAATTGATCTATGAGCATATTCATTGACTAACCACAATTGCATTTGCAATCACAATAAGTTTTGCTATTGGGGTTTGGTGTAACTTTAGTTTATCACATCATAGTTCCATCAACTCCATCTGGTTTTGCATAGGTTGTTTATCTTCCTACATTTTAGACTCCATCCAATGAATCGCCGTTCAACTTCACATATACTCATTGTAACTTGAAATAGTAACGATGCAGTTCTGCCATCTTGGTTGCATTTTCAAGTTCTTCTCATCATGTTTTTAATGTCCGTGGTTCTGAGTTGTCTACAATTTTTGCGGGCTACTTTCTTAACGTTGTTATTACAGTGTACAAGTTCCGAAAAACTCACTTGGAATTATCAGTTATTTCTCTTGATCTCTTCTTACTATTAAATAACTTCCAAGACAAAGATTATATTATGATAACTATCACATCTCCACTTTTCTTGTGTTTGAACTGCACTTCCAAATAAATTTTATATTTTTAGGTATAGTGAATTCTAAATTTTATATAAACTAACCAAATCCCTCCATTGGAGTTCAGATTCCGTGGCTTAAACTTTTTTTAAAAAAAAGTAAATGTCATTACAAGTTTCAAAGACCGTCACACAATAATCGGCTTTGCCAACTCAACACAGTACCACCTCTAGTATTAACGCATAAAATAGTTGCTTCCTCATGGACACAATTTAAAATAGTTACTTGCTGAATTTGAATCTTTCTTTTTTATAAGCAAAGATTGTATTGATAAGGAGCATCAGGGGTACTCAAACCCTTACAAAATCAAAAGAGAAAGAACTCCTCAAATAGTTTGAAGACAGTAAAGAGGATTATTACACCAATTATAAAACAAATAATCTGCTTTGCGCCCTGCTTTACCACTAAACCACAATCAAGAGATGAATTTAATAGAGTCAACCAATGTTGTGTAGTCCTCCGTCTCTCCTCTAAACAAAATATTGTTTCTCAATCGCCATATGCACCAAGTTGTGGCCAACCAAATTAAATGCCTAACTTTCATACCTTTCTTCGCTTTGACTAGAGATCCAAATCTCAGGAAATGTTTCCATCCCCCTTCTTGCTGGTTATAATCAAAATCCAACCACAAAAGCACCTGTTTCCAAACTTCACAAATTTCTGAGCACCTAAAGAAAACATGGTTGCAGTCTTCCACTTCATGAGAACAGAACACACAAGTTAAATCAATAGAATTTGTTAGGATACCTTTAGATGTCAAGGCTGCATGCGTGGGAAGCTTCTCAAGAAGCAAACGCCAACCAAAAACCCCCACCTTTGATGGAACATCATTCTTCCACAGTTTGTGCAAAGCATAGAGAATCCCCGATGCTAAATTGATTGAATCCGACTGCGGTTGCAAAAAAATGTAGACAGATTTGGCACTAAAAAAACCTGTCACATTTAAAGCCCAACGCCATCTATCTTCCCTGTCGAAATGCGAATTCAGACCAAACAAAAGTTGCTCAATAGCAGCCTTCTCATCAACTTCCTCTTGCATTAAAGTCTCCAACCAATCTGGGTTCCATTGCCATACAAGACTACCTGTTGGGATTAAGTCTGAAACCACACAATCTTTATGTAGCTCCTTGTCAAATAAGCGAGGAAATAAATCCTTTAAGGGAGCAGCCCCAAACCATTTCTCTTTCCAAAAGCTTATAGAGTCACCGTTATGTAAAATGCTACTAACATTTAAAGGAAACAAGCAATCTTCCGCCTTTCCCCCCACTCCCACCACATTTCTCCACCAAAGTGAATCCTTAGTACTTGTTACTACGGCTTCCCAACTTAACAGCTTAGAGGATAGCGATCTGTATCTATAACGCAACAAATCAAACCATATTGCTTCTTTCTCAAACAGACAACGCCATTTCCATTTACATAATAACGCCGTATTAAACAACTCTAAGTCTTTAACACCTAAACCACCCTTGTCCTTTGGTAAGCATACTTGTTCCCACTTAATCCAACAAAGTTTTTTATCCTCCAAACCTCCCCCCCCACAGAAAATTCCTTTGGATCCGCACCAATTTATTAATAATGCAACGAGGATCCTTATAAGCTAATATCAACAATTATATATGAGTGATCAATCCAACAACTTGATGTGTTTTCTTTAGGAATGAAAATATTGTGGGTTACGATTGTAGTTGCAACAGAGGATTTTACAAGGACCTCTGGAAACTCTGAATAGTTGCTTGAACGAGTTACATTTACGTATATATACGGTCAGATACAACCAAATATATCGTTGACAACAATTGTGCCATAGCCAAAGACATTGAAATCCTTGTTAGAGGCCAATGTCACTGTCGCAGACCTTTCATAAAATTCTGCTTAAACGCATGTCATGGCAATTCAACAAGTCTTAAACACAAGAAAGGAAAGAGGAAACTATGATGTAAGAAACATCACTAGGGGCTTCACTTGATTTCCAAATCAACATCCTCGGCATAATCAATTTAAGATGATAGTGAAAGAAACATGAAGCAAATGATTAAGGTCGTGAGCATAAGCATGCTTGACCAAAACAAAAACCCATAAAGGTTTGTGTTAGAAATAATATAAAACCATTGATGTAGCATTTCCTAAGAGCTTAAGCTTTTGGGATAATCAGTTATTTGACATTGATCCTTCCGCAGGATTTCCCGAGAGATATATGGCACTAACATTATCACAATAAACCACTGTAGCTTTTTGGATCGGACAATGTAGCTCTAATAGAAGATTTCGAATCCAGCATGACTCTGAAACAACATTAGCAACTCCTCTGTATTCGGCTTCTGCACTAGACCGAGACAAGGTGGGTTGACGCTTAGAGGACCATGAAATTAAGTTGTCTCCAAGAAAAACACATTATCCAGATGTGGAGCGTCTAGTATCGGGGCATCCTCCCCAATCAGCATCCGTGTAAGATATGAGACCAAAGATGGAAGATTTGAAAAGATGCAGACCATAATCAAGAGTGCCCTGAAGGTATCGTAGAATGCGTTTGAGAGCATTCATATGGCCATCCTTTGGGTCATGCATATGTAAACAAACTTGCTGGACAGCATAGGATATGTCTGGTCTCGTGAAGGTAAGATATTGCAATGCACCTGCTAAACTGCGATAAAGTGTAGGATCTTTGTAGGGAGATCCACATGAGACACTTAATTTTGCTTTAGTATCCACCGGCGTGCTTGTGGACTTGCAATGGGTCATGCCGGGTCGTTCAATGATTTCCTCGGCATATTTTCTTTGAGAAAAAAATAATCCACCTGTATGTTGTGTAACTGCAATGCCCAAAAAGTAGCTCAAAGGGCCCAAATCCTTCATAGCAAATTCAGATTCAAGAAGTGATATAATAGACTGACGAAGGCCTTCGGAGGATGTGGTGAGAATTATGTCATCAACATAAAGAAGAATGTATGCCATGTCATTTCCTTGCTGATAAATAAAGAGAGAGTGATCAGATTTACTATGTGAAAAACCAATAGTCGAGACAAAATCAGCAAACCGTTGATACCAAGCGCGAGGAGCCTGTTTGAGGCCATATAGAGATTTCTTCAACAAACATACATAATTTGGATGGTCAGCATCTCTAAAACCCATCGGCTGATGCATGTAGACGGTTTCATGAAGGTGGCCGTGTAAAAATGTGTTTTTCACATCCAATTGATGGATAGTCCATGCTTTTGACAAAGCGATACTGAGGATTGTCCGAATGGTGGTTGGTTTCACAACTGGGCTAAATGTCTCATCACAATCCATACCAACTTGTTGCGACCTGCCATCACCAACAAGACGGGCTTTGTGCCTCTCAAATGAACCATCAGATTTCTTTTTATGACGAAAAATCCACATTGAACGAATAACATTAACATCAGGAGGACGAGGAACTAGTTCCCACGTCTTATTTTTAATAAGAGCATCAAATTCATCGGCCATGGCAGCCTTCCAATTCGGGTCGGACAAAGCAAGTTTTGGGTTGCATGGAAGAGGGGATGGTGTGACAGATGATGCTAAATTAAAATGACGTTTAGGCTTAGTAATGCCATGCATGCTACGAGTTGCTATGGTGCGAGGTTGGGTTGAACTGGTTTGGTTCTGTTGTGGAATAGGTGAGGAGGCTATTTGTTGAGTTGGTGTAGGTACATTTGGTGTTGGCTGCGGTGTAGGAAAGTGAGTTGGCAGAGTAGAGGCCAAGTTGGGGCTAGTGTTGCTAGTAGTGTTGTTGGAAGGTTGTGTTATGTTGGGATGTCAAATAACCGATTATCCCGAAAGCTTAAGCTCTTAGGAAAGGCTACATCAATGGTTTTATATTATTTCTAACATGCCCCCTCATGTAAGAGCCCACTTGGGCTTGAAACGTGGATAATGCATAGGCCCACCTAGTCACCTACCATATGCTTAAATTCCACTTTTTTAATTAGAAAGTGAGGGGAGCGGGGATCGAACTCTAGACCACTTAGTCATAGAGGCTCTGATACCATGTCAAATAACCGATTATCCCAAAAGCTTAAGCTCTTAGGAAAGACTACATCAATGGTTTTATATTATTTCTAACAGTTTGTGCTTATGAAAAAGATCTCATAAACCGTCCGATCTAAGGTTAACAACTGAGATTAAAAACTGCATCTTACTGTATGTAATAATTACAAATCCAAGTCCGTATATTTATACTCCCTCCGTCCCGGAACTTTGGTCCTTTTACGATTTTAGTTTTGTGCCAAAACTTTAGTCCTTTTAAGAAACCAAGAAACAATTACACATTTTCTTCCATTTATACCCTTATAAAATTTGAACTATGTTTGTTAAATGAGTTTTATTTTTCTAAATACTCCCTCCGTCCCAAATTGAATGACACATTTGACTATATTGCACTATTCACACATATTGTTTTGACCATATTTTTCTACTAATAAATAAAAATAAATATTAACATATAAGATGTTATTGGATTCGTCTCGATGAGTATTTTTAAAATATCAAATTTTTATAATTTTTACTATAATACAATTAAAAATATTAATCGTCAAAGTTATATACCGGCATGCGTGAAACAGTCAACTATATCAATCAATTTAGTACGGAGGGAGTAAATTATTAAACAAAATTTATGTTTACTAGGTGGTGGCGTTGAACTAATTAGAAAGAGAGATAGGTATATATGGCCAGTTGCAAGCAGTTGAGTATATTGGAAAAAGCAAGTTAGCAGACAATCCAAACACACTTAATGCAAGTGTATATAGTATTAAAAATTTAATAAACCAATGTGAATAATAAAATAAAAAACAATGAGGGGCAAATCTGTCTATATAATTTTAAATCAACTATTTCTTAATCTTTGTGCCAAAGTCTAAAAGGACTAATGTTCCGGGACGGAGAGAGTAATATTCAAGAGAGAAATAAGAATTATTTAACCTCTGGTTTATTAATAGCTATTGTAGGTTAGTTTATTCACACTTCAAACTCAATAGCTTATTTATAAAAACACTTGAAACTAAGAACTTGTAATGAAAAACTTCCAAGGGGTTAACATGTAATAAATTTACTCTAAAGTAAAATATACATTTCTCATAATAGCAAATCAAATACTAGTTTCCACTATTAGTCTCAAATAGTTTACTCAAAATTTGTAGAACCTTGCCTATTATCTACATCAGGGACTGCACAAGAAGATTATAGATAACTGAAAATATCAAATTTTAGCTTTTGAAAGTGTTGGAGTCAACTTGATACTGACATCACCATAAGCCTCCTCTTGTTTTACATCAATAAGATCATGAGTTTTTAACACCTGAAATGCAACATAAAATAAAAATGTCGCATCAATCAAGTCATACATATGAATATTTGACAGTGTAAAACCTTTTACAAAGACACGGTGTATCAAAATTAAACTAGTGTGTACATTTTGAAATTTTTAGACTATGACACATTACTGCATTTTTGAATTGTTGTTTTGAAACTGATTGTGTGACATGGAAAAATGGTGGCCTCTCATTGGATGAATCAATAATCATGTTGAGATGCCGAAAAAACAAAATCCTTCAAACTTTTTAAAAATCAAACCATCTCAATACTCACTCACTATATTGACATTGTAAACAAGATCAAAACCATAATTGAAGTTCATTTCAATGGATCAAAATGTCATGAAACTCACCAAAACTTCAAAGAACATCCGGGCAGCAATCTTTCGAGTTTTACCATCCAATATCTTGTTCAAGCTTAAGTCTTCCGCAGGATGCTCCGGAATTGGGGTACACGGAGAATAATCTTTTAGATATTGAGCCACACCCCTGGAATTAAACAATTGAAAGATATTGGCAGATTCAGATGCTTGAGAAGTATTTTGAAGAATAAAATTAACATAAACAATGTGGCACAAATTAAGATGCGTTCTACAGCTTTTACTAAGAAAACAATACAGTATATCGGTTAAAGTATGGTTTTACCAAGAGCATTTACTAAGAGCATTTCACTAACATGATTTAATTTATATTCTACAATAGTAACAAATGGATAAGTACCTACTCCTCCCAGACAATGTGCTAATACTTTTGCTTGTACTTTGTGAACCTGTCGTTAAAAAATTCACGTCAACTATAATATAACTGTTGTCAATAGCAGAAACCGGCTATCTAATATTAAATCATCATGACATAATACAAGTAACAGCACATTAAGTAAAATACTGTCAGGAATCAAATAGACCATAACATGAAAATAGAACCTACTGGATGTAGCCGGGGTGTTGATATCTTCTTCCAGAAAATAAAGGTCCTACAACAACAAGGTTAATAGATATTAGATTACTTAAACTGCTTCAATTCAACCAATAGCAAAACCATATGGAATATAATTCATCAAGAATAAAAGTTTTATGATGAAATGAAATGGAATATAATTCATTAAGTGAGACTGTATGAAAGTATTCATAAAGAAACATTAAATCGTACTTCTTTTTCTGGAGAATTGATCAATTGGTTAGTATCAGGAATCTCATAGTTATGATGTGTTGTATCTTGATATGTGCTTGGGGTACCGATTTCTGATACATGAGGACGAGGTGATGTTGAACCATATGGTGGTATCCCCACTGTCTCAGAAACTGAAGGAGGAGTTGCAAAATCACTTCTAACAGGACTCTTGTAAGTACTACCTTCAATAACGGGTTCGGTGTCTATACTATGAGTTGGGATAATGGGAGGGGAAGCAGGTGCATCAGAACGCATGTGTTCAATATCCTCAACACCAGATGCATTAACAATAATCTCAGGTGCATCAGGCATTTGCTCGTCAGCAACTTCATCAGAGATGACCAGGTGGGGTTTTGAAAGTATATATTCTCTTTTGTGTATGTTTATAAGTTCGTTACATAACCCTGAATAAGAAGACACAAGTTTCAAATGACAAATTCATAAATGCTGTTGCAAATACCAATATATGTAAATTAAACAATAAAGAACAGCTTACCTGGAATTAAAGGTTGGTCAAAAATATCCTCCTTCAATCGTTTGCTCGTCAATTCCCAATTACCAAAAGTAGTAACATCCTTTCTCTTCCGCAGTATTTTGCGAGTATCATTAAGGTTTTTCCTCATGAATCTATAAAGGCATCCCAACATGAGCAACAAAAAAATCGGACATTTATAAATATAACTATATATTACAGGACACAGAACTAGTAGAATCAAATAATAAAAAAAAATTACTCGTTTGTTAAGACTATGGGATCATCGAAGAATTTTCTCTTCCTTCCTCTTTGATTCCTCTGATCCTGTCCCTGATCCTGTCTCTGCTCTATTTGAGGGCTAGGAATCATCCCAAAATCGAAAGAACCATGACCTGCAGTTTGTTGAGAAATTTCCCCTAAGATTGAGCGAGAAAAATCAGTTATGAAATTCTAAAATTCATTCATATGTAAATCAGTAAAATGTATGAAACAGATAAACATTAACCTCCATTAACTTGTGCATCTGAGGCACCTTCTTGAATAGAAACTGGAGTTGGAGGTCCAGTTGGTTGAACTGGTGGGGTTTCAACACGGACCTCGGTCATTTCAACAATCGGATCCTCTTCATTCTCAGTTTGATTGAAATCTCTATTAGGTTCAGTATCATTAGACCCAGGGTCTGGTATATTTCCAATAGTATCATTATCATTGGTTGGATCACGAAAAGCTTCCACTGGCATTGCCTCTTTTGTATTGGGATCCTGAAAGATATCTCGGTTATCATCACAAGTGTGTGACTCTCTGCGGGTACTTGGACTCTCTACGTATGTTGATGGAGACCGAGGAATAATGCTATAAGAACAAACAATGTATTATTCTCTATTGGTTCATAAGGGAAAATAGAAATAAAATAAAAATGCAACTAAACACCAAAACTAACAAAGCTTACACTTCCTCCGTTCGTCCTGCGTCAGAATCTGGTGGTGGTTGTTCATTCGATTCACCAAATGTTTCACCCTAAAATTAAAAGAAAAGTAGTAGATGAAATAAATTTGTAACTCAAGAAAAAAACTATTCCAGTTATTAACATAGGTTATACATAGATGAAAGGAATGAGAAGGAAAGAAAAAAGCACGCACCTCATCAAAACGTATATAATTATTCGATATAGGATCTGCACATGAAGAAACATGAAAATGTTTTAAACTTTCACGTGTTACTTGCAAAATACATAACTACAATTATGGATTCACATAAATAACCTGGAATTGTAATCTCTTCTTCACTCCTCGTGTGAACATCCTCTGACCTAAGACACGACCAATTATATGTCAGTTGTATATAGATTTTGATAATAAAATTTGAAAAGATAAAAGAAACATAAAGGAAAGTCTACCTGTTAGTATCTATTTCATAGTCCACCTCAAGCATATCAAGGTCAAAAGTGGCTGGCATGGTGATAGAATGAACAGGTGCTTGTCTCGCATCCTCAGGTAAAGTATTATTTGGCACAGAAGGAAATACTTTGTACAAACCAGTACGAACAGCATTGCAATCGTTAAGAAGATAGTCAACTTTCTTCGAATAAATACGAACAACACCTAAGAGTAGGTGAGCTGACATTCTCAATGCAATTGGAACCCCAGGATCCATTATATGTTCTGAAAGAAACATTCAAAATCAATAATTGATCACAACAACAATAAAAACAACAATATTGATAAACTTTGTAGAGCAGAATCTTTATGGTTTATACACTTCAAAAAAATAAAAAAAATAATGAAAACTAAGCCAAATTGGCTAGTTTGACGGGTTAGGCCATGAACGGTACTTGCACCAGTCCAATAAAGGCTGAAACCTACTCTATCATAAATTCAGGCAACAAACCAATTAACCAATCAAAAACCGGTGAAACAGGCAAAACCTGCCAGTTCAAGCGGTTTCATTAACCAAAACACATTTTTATTGAAATCGCTGATAATATTTTGCAACTATGTAAGACTTCTTAAACCTACTTCCTCTCAATTTCCAACTTGAGCACATCTCACGTTGTGACACAACCTATTATTCAAACTTTAACACTCGTTTTTCCAAGGTTTCGCATCTGTCGTTAACACACCACAATGAGTAACCAACACACTCAAATATTCTTTTTGTTTTCAATCAAGAAATGTTTTAAAATTTTATGGAAAATTTAAACCTAGTAGGATAAGTAACATTGTCTTCAAGCAATCTCAACAGCAAAATTAAATTTTGTATAGATAATTAAAACATAAAAAACAAGCAACATTGTTTTTCAAGGAATTATGTGTTTTGGAAGAAACATTCAAAACATTAACAATTAACCATGACAATAACAACAATAAAAAAATCTAGCTCTCTAAATACAAGTTTAGAACACTAAAATAACACTATCATGCAACCAAATAAACAAAATCACCAAAATTCAGTAAATAAATTGCAAATTCCAGAAATTACCAACTTCAATGATTTCAAGGTTCTTAATTGTCATAAACACCCCCAACCCATTAAAAGCTTATTTCTGTTTTAAATTAAAAATAAATAAAAAATTTATGGAATATTTAAACCCAATAGAATGATTAACATTGTCCCTCAAAGAATCTCAACCTAAAACCCAGATGTGATTTTGATAAAAAATACTAACTTTCAGACATTTTTTTTTTTTTCAAGAAATAAAAATAAAAATTTTCAATTAAAAATTAAAACCCAATAGAATGAATAACATTATTCCTCAAAGAATCCCAAACCCAGATGGAATTTTAAGAAAAAACACAAACTTTTAAACTTCAGATTAAAAAAAAAAAGGTTCTTTTTTTTAGTTTTTGAAGAAAAGGGACTTACGAACTGTAGAGGGAATGTCAGTGGAAGCCCATTGAGATTTCTTGAGTCTGTGCTGAAGGTGAGCAGCGATCCAAACTGTTGACAATGGTCCTTTTCGCGCCAAAAATGTCTGAGAGTAAAACATTCTTCTTCTTCTTTTTTCTTTGTTGTTGTTGTTGTTGTTGATTTCAGATGAGATTCGAATGGAGAGTGTAGAAGAATTGGGAATTTAGGGTTTTAATAGGAGTGGGTTGCGAAATGTTCGCATTCGTTGGTGGGTTTTATTTTAGGGAAATTTTTGGCGCGCGTAAATGAATTGGATTTTTTTTTTGAAGTGTCTGTCGTAGAATCGTGTTGGGGAAGCGGTGTGTTTGATACGCTTCTTTTTTGTTTCTGTACTTTACCCTTGGTTTCATCCTATATTTACGATGAAAAGCCATTGCTAGTTATGATTAATATTAATTCAATATTCAATTTAATATTTACCTTTAGTAAAAAAAAAAAAAATCAAGTAAACATACTTTATGTTGTAATATGTCATAATTCATGTTACATAGTGGCTTACTTACTATGCAAACAAGACAGATTTTGAATCTTCAAAATCTGAGTGATCTCGCTCAGCGAGCCATCTCTGTCTGAGCGAGAACCACGGATTCTGCAATAACTGTTTTTACAGATGACAGTTATTGACAGTTGTGAGTTAGTTTGTTTGTTAGTTGTTGCTTAGCTGTGAAGCAACTGAAACGTTTGTTAGTTAAGAATATTAGTTAGAGTTAGTTAGTTAGTTAGTTACTAGCTATGTGTGTGTGATTGCTTAATTGTCAAGCAATTCTATAAATACTTGTGTATGTGCATTAGTGATTGTAACTTTTGATTTTGGCCCATAAGTGAAAGAATAAAATTTCTCTCTTTCTCTTATTATCTTCTTCCTCTCAAAAGTGTTCTTCATAATTTTTCCCCAAATTTCCATAACCCCGTTTCTTGTGTATCCTAAAGTTTGAGTGTGTGATAAGAGTTAAGTGTTTGATTTGTGACTGTTGTGCTAACAACTGGTATCAGAGTCTGGTTCTGAAGCATTCAACCATGGTGGCTTCAAGTTCTTCAGTTCCAATGGGTACATATGGAAATGGTGCTTTCCCTGGAAATGTTCCAAGATGTGTGGGATCTTGTGCAAAGTGGAGTGAAACCAATCACTGATGCTTCAAGTAGTGCAGAGAAGGCCACATTTAAAGAATTGAAGAAGAAAGACTACAAAGCTCTCTTCATTATTCATCAATGTGTAAGTCCCGATAATTTTGAAAGACTTGGCAATGCTTTATCATCCAAGGAAGCATGGGATAATCTTGAGAAAGCCTATGGTGGTGCAACAAAGGTCAAGAAGGTAAGGTTACAAACTTACAAAAGACAATTTGAACTGTTACAAATGGAGGAGAAAGAAAGTGTAGGTGACTTTGTTACAAGAGTTACCAAATTGGTGAATCTAATGAAGGGTTGTGGGGAAACTATGAGTGATCAATTTGTGGTTGAGAAGATTTTGAGATCTTTCACACCAAGATTTGACATAGTAGTGGCTATAGAAGAATCCAAAGATCTTTCAAGCACAACAGTTGAAGAGATACAAGGTGTTTTGGAAGCTTTTGAACATAAATTGAATGAAAGACTAGAAAAGGGCAAGAATGAAGTTACTCTTCAAGCACAGAATAATCAATCCAAGAAAGGAAAAGGAAAGTGGTTAGGGAACAGAGGAAGAGGTGGATACCAAGGATCAAATGCTAAAGATAATCAAGAAAGTGAAAATATATGCCAATCAAAAGAATGGTGGAAGAAGTGGATACAAAGGGTTTGATAAGAGTAACATCCAATGTTACAATTGTCAAAAGTATGGACACTTTACTGATGAGTGTAGGTCCAAGAATGAGTCACAAGATGATGAGGCAAGAGTAGTTAAGCAAGATAAAGGTGAGAATCCAGTGATGTTAATGGTTACAACCAAAGAAGATCAAAGGTGTGGTGAAGAATGGTACTTGGATTTTGGATGTTCTACACATATGACTGGGATAAGAGATTGGTTCAGTAGCTTTGATCAATCTCATAAGAACAAGGTAAAATTTGCAAATGATAGTACACTAAATGCATAAGGTGTTGGTGTTGTGTGCATCAGAAGTAAAAATGGTAATCAAGCCCTCATCAATGATGTACTCTACATCCCAGGTATCAAATGCAATCTTCTTAGTGTAGGACAATTAATTGAAAAGGACTATAAGATTTTCAAATAAGATGGAATGATGAGGTTAATGGATTCAAACAGAAAGTTGATTTTGAAAGCTCCAATGTCAAAGAATAGAACTTTCAAAATTGAACTTAATGTGATGAATCATAGGTGCTTAGCTACTGCAGTAGAAAGTGATGATTGGATTTGGCATTATAGGTTTGGTCATTTGAATTTTAGAGATTTGAATATGATGTCAAATAAGAGTATGGTGTCTGGTTTACCTAAAATTCAAGTACCAAATGAAGTGTGTGAAGATTGTGTACATTCCAAGCAACACAGGGATAGTTTCAACAAAAATGTGAAGAGTAGAACCAATAGTGTCTTGGAAGTGATCTACTCAGATGTGTGTGGACCTATGCAAGTAGATTCAAATGATGGAAATAGATATTTTGTGTCCTTTTTGTAGATGATCACAACAGAAAGCTATGGACTTATTTTATTAAAAGGAAGAGTGAAGTGTTTGACGTGTTTAAGAAGTTTAAGGCTATGGCTGAGAAGCAAAGTGATAATAAGCTAAAAGTATTGAAGACAGATGGTGGAGGAGAATATGTGTCAAATGCATTCTCTGAATTTTGTGAAGTTGAGGGTATAGTGCATGAAGTAATTCCACCTTATACACAACAACAAAATGGTAGTGCTGAGAGGAGGAATATAACCATAATGAATATGGTAAGATGTATGCTCAGATGTAAACATTTGCCAAAGGAATTATGGGGTGAAACAGTGAATACTGCATGATTTGTGCTTAACAGATGTCCAACCAAGAGATTGGATAATGTGACACTAGAAGAATGTTGGAGTGGAAACAAGCCAAATGTGATTCATTTGAAAGTGTTTGGGTCTATTGCATATAGACATGTGCCTGATCAATTGAGAAGCAAACTAGATGACAAGAGTGAAGTCATGGTGCTAGTTAGCTATCATCTAACTGGTGGTTACAAACTCTATGATCCTATAAGCAAGTCAATAGTGATCAGTAGAGATGTAATTGTTGATGAAATGAAAGAATGGGACTGGTGTAGCAACAAGAAGAAGGATTCAGTTAGCATAATGTTTGATGATGTACACACAACACCAGTAGAAACAAATGAAAGTGAAGTAAGAAGATCATCAAGGACAAGAACACAGCCTGCAGGACTTAATGACTGCTGTAACAGCCCAGGCCCCACCAACTTAGGTGGTCCCGGCACTGCCACCTCACGATCTTCTCCACCCCCCTCTCTAGTGGAGTTTTTGCCTTCCGTGGGAATCGAACCACGTACCCTGTGTCGCGGTGATTTTCGGACGCCAAGCTATTGGTTAGTTTTGGTTCTCAAAAATTATGATTCACCACCGAGCTTTAATTTATCCAAGGGAAGGGGAAAAAATCGAATAAACCCATAATAAAAATTTAGAGATTTAAGGTTCGGGAGTTAGTTATACAAAGGAAAGGTATTAGCATCCTATGTACCGCGACACACACGAAGGTGCTAGTTTTTCATTTTCTGATACATGAATGGCAAGTTTGTGATGTTGAATGGTTTGTGCATGCCCTTTGAAATATAGAATCATGTGACGTGGTGGTTTCTCATTTGCACTCCAACAATGGTCCACTCCATCTCCAGGACATGTGACATACCTATGCTTTCTAGTGGTGAGGCTATGTTTTATATGCATAAATAAGTTTTTCAGATTTTTGTAGTGGAGCATTTTTGTATGAATTTTACTGTATATGTCTAATTTTATAATAATTAAAATTCATATAACAATGCACGTTTGTGAATTGTGAATCACAACACGTAAAATTCTTGCAATTCTTGTTTTAAGCTATTCGTAAAAAATAGCACTACTTATATTGAATTAGGCATATTTAGCATCGTTTATCCGTAGTACTTTACGGGAACCTCTTGTAAAATATGTATTTTTTTGTGCTAAAATGTTTTGCTTGTAAAATTTGCTTATAAATGATTGTGTAACGATGAGAGAATTTTTTTTATTAATTTTGGGATATTCAAAAGAAAAAAAGAAAGAAAAAAAGAAAAGTTTTATTAATTTTGAATTGGGAAGACACAAGGTCTTTTGCACTACGTACCCGCGAGGGATCAAAATCTCGTAGTTCGGGGTAAAATTTGTAAAGTGATTTGTTTGATTGATTTTAGGAGAAAAGACGAGTCGTCATCTTAAGTTTAAACTCCTTTTAAATCCGCCGCGAACATACTGAAAAGTTTATATCTTTTCCTGCCATATGTCGTGGGAAAATGAATTTCAACTAGAGATGACTCACGTCTAAACTCTCTTTGAGAAAAAGTTTGAAATTGAAAAGCTAAGCGGCAAAAAATTTGGATTGTTTTGTATTTTTTAGTCTTTTTGAAAATATTTAAATATGCTTAAGTGTGTTAGAGCATTTATTGAAAAAAGTTTGAAAAAAGGTTTCTCGACGAAAGTCGAAGTTTATTATAAAAGATTTCTTTTTTTGAAAATATTTGAAGGTTTTTGCTTTTTATTATTTTTTTAGAAAAAATGTATTTTTAGAACGTCGGTTATTCGGATCGCGAGCCATCCGGCAGGAAACCCGAAGTCACCGGAGAGTGAAAAGTCATCCGCCAAACCACTCCTTTTTTTCATTCTTTTATTTATTTAGATAAAATGAGGTCTTTTTTTTATTCCAAGGTCAAAAAAAAAAACGAACAAGCAAATGCGCAAAAATAATCGTAACGCGAGGTTAACGAAAAAAAATTCCCCTTTCCTTTGGACTTGAACAAATAAAACATACAATAATATTTTTTGCATTTTTGATATTTAAGCAGTAATAAACAAAACAAATAACATGGCATATTTTTTGACATTTTTGATATTTAAACATAGCATATAACACATAAATAATGTACAAAAATAAACAAATTAAATGACATTTGGATATGATAGAACACACAAATAAAATAATAAAAATAAATAAATAAAATAAATAAATAAAGCAGGGGGTGTAAACAGCAAGATATGGGGGGTGTGGATAGCAAAAACTGGATTGGGCCCAGTCCACTAGGCCCACTGCGTGTAAACCAACAAACAAAAAAAACACGACCAATCCTGGCCGTCTGATAGATCAGACGGTTCAGATCTGATCACGAAAGAAAGGAATCAGGAATGCCTGATTAACATCAGATGGTTATAGGCGCGCAGGTGCACGATAAGGCTGTGCACCTGCGCGCACAGGATCGAAAATGGGTATAAATAGAGAAAACCCAAAAAAAACACATTTTCTTACAAAAATTCTTCTCTCTCTTCCGCCGGCTTACTCTCTTCTTCTCTCTCAAAACTCGCCGCCGTCAGTTCCTTCTTCTTCCTTCTCACGGTTTTTCTTTTCACCGGCGGCGGCCATTTTTCTTTCTCTCACGGCCGCCACCCAACTCTCTTTTCTTTCAACCGGCCATTTTTCCTTCGTTTTCGTTCAAATCTCTCCTCTTTTCTCTCGTTCTGTTTTCTCTCGGTTTCAATTGTTGATGGTTTTTTGAATCCGGTTTGATGTTGGTTTCTGTTGATGAACAATGATGAATAATCGATGGTGGTAGTGGTTCTGGATTTGATTATGGGTTCGATTTAATTGGTGATGGATTTGTGTTGTGATTTTGTGTTTTTTGGTTTGGTTTATTGATGTTTGAAAGTGGTGGTTGATGATGAACAATAAGGGTATTGTGGCTGTGTTAAAAAAAACGTGGTGAAGGTTTGTGGTGTTGATGATGACTTTTCACAGTTCTTGGTTCTGGATTAAGGATGAACCACTGATGATTCTGTGATGTGGTAGTTATATTTTTTGTGTTTTTGTTTTTTCGTATTTGTTGGATTTTTGTTGATTCTGTTGAAAAGTTAGGGTTCCAGTTGTGTGTTCTGCGGCTGCCTCCTCCCAGTCCCCTTGTCTGAGTTTTTTTGTTCTGTTTTATAGCCCAGCAAATTTTAGGGTTTTGGATTATTGAGGAAAAGGGCAGGGATTACTTTTCCATGGCTGAAGGCATCTTCCTGTTTGGGGAAGAAGACAATCTGGACAGATCTGTGAACCCCAAAAAACAAAAATTGACCGTTGACCCCTTTTTTTATTTTTTTGAAAAATTAATTAAAAATAGGAAAATGGAATAAAGAAACAAATAAAAAACAAAAATATAAATAATAATAATAATAAAACTGAATAATAAAAATAAAAATAATAAAAATTAAAAAAACAAAATAATAATAATATAAATATATAAATAATAAATGAACACAAAAATGAGGTATTTTAAAATACCTCTCTGCCGAAATTTCGTTTGAAAAAGCGAAGTAAAATCCCGGACAAAAATGCATGACGCATGGACATGAGGTGGGATCTTAGGTCAAAAATTGGGGTATGACAGTGTGATTCGTGTTTCACGTATTCGTAAGAATTAGCATTATCCATACTACAAGGGCGTCACATTTATTTCACACAAATTTCACACAATTACACAAATATACATAACATGAATAAATAACATCTGATAATTCAACTCCAGCGGACTAATTAAATTAAGCTAACATTCAACTCTAATGTTAACATCATACAATAATTCATGTCATGCAAATCAGAGTATATCATAGTTACATCATCAAGCATCAAGTTTCATAAACAAATCTAAGAGTACACCCCCCATCCCGATGTTACATTGTATCAGAGTGGCTTTAGGTTATAAAATACAACCAAAATAAATAAAAACTAGATAGACAAGAGGGCTCCAAAGGCCATCTCCTCAAAGACACACCAGCTTCTAATCCTCAATCCGCGGCTCTGAACTCCCAGAAGTTTAGACACAAAACAGGGCGAGTTTCCATTCACAATTAAATACAATAATTTAAAGGAAATAAGTATACGCATCATCAAATCACATCACAATCACACATTTATGATTATATCCATTCAACATCAATAAATAAGAATTCACCTTTCACATAACATATTACTCATTTTAAATATGTATGCAATGAAATTCCAAAACCCGCCTCCTATATGCATGTGGTACCAACTCTTTCAGGTGTCAGAGTTGTATTATTGAGTCATCCCTCATCGTCATATTTGTCGTCATCGTGCATAAGCACTCATCTTCATTGTGCACACTAAACACCGTCATTGGACCAATATACAACATACCAAAAATATGGAGAATATTATTATTCCTCCTCATCATCATCATCACTCTTCCGTTTTATCTGAGATTGATACCAATATACAACATGCCAATGGTAATCTGGCAAAACATTTTGATTGTCTCAACTAGTTCATTCATATTATAATCACTAGATGTTGGCACTCTAATATGTTGGCCAGTAGGCATATGTTGTCATAAGTTGTGTTTTTTTTTGTTACAAAGAGAAAAAACAAAGAAAACAGAAACAAAAGGGGGATTACTTCCTAATAAAATCTACACCCCAAGCATCCTCCATAAGAGGTCTTAACAGATCACTAGGCGGGGTGGAGATTTTCACCAAAGGCGAGTTTGAGATAGCACCCATTTTTGCCAAAACATCCGCACAAGCATTTCCTTCACGCAACGTGTGTGTAATAACGACCTCCCAGTCATTTTCTAGCATCTTCCGAATATTATGAATCTCGTTAGCAAAACGGTGATGAGGAGTGCCCCCTTGCCTGATTAAGTTAACCGCGAGTAACGAATCCGAGCAACAGAGAACTTTACGATAACCATTCTCCCAACATAACTTCAATCCTTGGTATATCGCCATAATCTCTGCATATAAAATGTTTTGCGCTGCTGCAACACCGTAATAACCCCAAATAAAATCACCATGGTTGTCCCTCAGCAGCCCGCCATAACCTGCAGAATTTGTCGAACTCAGCAAGCTCTCATCCACATTAAGACACATTATACTTGCAGCTGGCCGAGACCAACTCACCCGTCTTTGTGGAACAACGCTTTCCCCCATTGAAGATGGAGAATTAAACGCTGCAGAACAAGCTAAAACCAAAGAATGAATTTTGGCCACAATAGTCTCAACACTTTCTCTATGATGGTTAAACACCAAGTCATTCCTTGCACACCAAATAACCCAAATTATAATAAAAATAATATTACCATACAGTTTTTCCACTTTTTTTATACCAGGAAATGCGATCTGTACTTTAAAGGGAATAAGGTATAGCATGTAACCCACACATGTTCCAGACACTTACTGAATCAACACAGAGGAATAAACAGTGATCGATAGTTTCTGCGGCCGCTGAACAACGAGGGCAGAGGTCAGTCGAGCAAACATGTCAATGATGAAGAAACGCTCTAGTTGGAATAGATTCATGAACCAGTTGCCAGAGGAAAAATTGAATATTTGCCAGAATACAAAGTTTCCAGATCCAATGCCAGCCAGTGAGATTGTTTATATGCATAGGGTCCAAAAGCCAAATGTACGTATCTTTAGTAGAGTATATGCCCGTGTTATCGTTTTGCCAAGTCCAAATATCTGGGAGGTCGCTCACAATACATTGTTGTAGCGATTTAATGGCATCAACCACATATTGAGGGATGTTAGTATAGAGATGTTGCAGATTCCACTCTCCATTATTCCATACCTCATTGATCTTCAAAGCCGTGTCATGAATATCGACAAATGGAACTACAGAGCTCAACTTCTCTTTAAAGACCCATGAATCATACCAGAAACTCGAGTTACCATCTCCGATTTTGAGCGTAAACCCATCACGCAGGATGTGCATAGCTTTAGCCAATGAATTCCAAATGACTGATCCGCCTACTATTTTAACATTAAAAGGAAGTTGTCCTCTCAAATATCTATCATCAAACAACCTGACCCACAATTTATTCGGTGATTGTAATATCTCCCATATGAGCTTACCCAGAAGAGCAACATTTTGGAGACGGGCACGACGCACACCCAACCCCCCCAAAACTACGGGGTTGTGTGATTTTGTTCCAGCCAACTAGATGCATCCCTTTATCTCCTGTGCCTTTCCAAATAAACCTTCGCACCGTTTTATCCAAATCATCGCACACGCTCTACGGCAGCCAATTAATTTGTATATGATAAGAAGGCAGCGCTGCAATCACTGAGTTGGCAAGCACGACTCTTCCCAGCTTATTAAGTAATCTGCTTTTCCAAGAGGCCAATTTCGAAGAAATTCTATCATACACATCACTAAAATCTTGCCTGCGAACTTTACCATGGAACATTTTGAATCCCAAATATTTATTAAACTTGTCAGTTGCTTGAATTTTCGTGCAGTCAGCGATCTCCCCTTTAGTTTGTCTAGCAACCCCCGAAGAAGTGCATAACTTGGACTTGGCATGACTGATCTTCAACCCAGAAGCTGCACAAAAATTATCTAAAACTTCGCTAATAACCTGAGCTTGAGATGTATTTGCTTTCGCAAAGAGGAGAACATCATCCGCGAAGAAAAGGTGTGATAGTTTCGTACCATTCTTAATGATTTGCATTGGCTGCCACCTCGAGCTATTAACCTGCTTATTAATCATAGCTCCTAACCGTTCCATACAAAGCACAAACAAGTACGGAGACAGAGGATCACCTTGCCGAAGCCCTCTCACAGGAGTGAATGCTTCAGTCTTACTCCCATTCCAAAGAATAGAGTTCGAGGTTGTCATAAGTTGTGTGAAATTTATAAATAATAATGTATGTAATTTTATGTTTTTTGCTCTTGTAAAAAAAACAATGTAATTTGTGTTATTGAAGTTAATTATCTATAATCTATATCTATAATAATATTATTTAGGATCTCTTTTTCAAAGCAAAATGTACACATGGCATTCCCACATTTATTCTTCTCTCATATTATTTTAGCATTGTATACTTTTTGAATTTCAAAAACACATTAAAATATGATTCTCCTCATAATTCAAGATGATTCTCCTCACAACTATTATTTATGAGCTATAAAGGAATTGGTTAACTAAAATTAAATATATGGTAAATTTTCTTGGTCAGAATTTTTTTAGGAATTAATAAAAACAATTGACCTACCACAAAAAAAAAAAATGTTTGTGTAAAAAAAAGTCATTGGCCGTATTGTATTATATGCGGATGATTTTGAAAACTGTCATATTATAGACGCACTAATAGCAAAAACTATTTTTTTTTTAATAAATGCTAATAGTAGTTATATTATCTATAATCTATAATAATATTATTTGAGACCCTTTTCTCAAAGTCTCATGTACACGTGGCAATCCCACAATCATTCTTCTCTCATATTGTTTTAGCAATAAATGAATTAAATAATTTAAATTTTTATTTTATTTTTGTTGGCTTTCAATCTCGAAGTCAAATTGGATTTTGAAAGCACAATTATGAGAGCACAATTACGTGATTTGATATTATATAGTATTTCCTAATTTCCTAATTCCTAAGACCATCTCCAAAATGGTGGATCTTATACTATTAAGAACCAGTTCTTAATAAGATGTATCATTGGAGCAGTACACTTTTGAATTCTTAATAGGAACCGATTAGTTCTCTCTCCTCTGGGGCCCACATTAATTTTCATTAAAATATATTTTTTATAGGACCCACTTACTTTTATATATTATTAATAATTAAATAATTAAATGATTAATTAATATAGTAATATAGGATTACTTCTAACATAAATTTGCTGCACAAAAAAATTAATACCAAACCAAAGGGCGTTGAAGCTCTGCCAGTATTAATTCATGCCAGTATTAATTCATACCATACCAACATACACCACACATAAATTAATGTCATACCAACAAAAGTTACTGATACCAAAAGTAAATTAATACCATACCAACATATAGCCTTGCATAACTATTCATTTCTTCTTACTCATAATCTCTCAAAACTCTCTATCATTTAATTTATATTTCACAATGGATCCAAACCAAAATAACTTGTACTATAATTTCATGTCAAATTCTCAATCTCCTACTAATCCAAATTTTCAAAATCCTCCCTTTATTTCAAACTCACAAAATAATAATATCCATATCAATTTCCTATGTTTCAACCACCACCTACTAATCCTACGTTGGATCAAGGAACTTCAATGAATATTGGTATACAACAAGAAACAACATCTGAGTTAGATCCAGAAACTTGAACCTCTACATAGCAAGTAAGAGCCCGATTTAGTAAGAGCCCGATTTAGTAAGAGTGACACTTGTCTTGAACTCTATCTCAGATTTTTCTCAAACCCGCACACAACCTTATCTTAAGGTATATCTTTATAGCCCGTGCTTTAATGGCCCTGCACATGTATCCCAGTTTCATGAACGCTCTAGGAATTCGCCTCTAAATTCCATAGGAACCGGCCTCAGTTCCACATTCATATAGGTGAGTCTATCAAGAGTACTCCTGAAGCTCGGTACTCCACTCATACAAAGTATAGATCTCATTAAGAATTTTAACTCATCCTTTCGCTTTCAGGAATCATGCTTTTCTTATTTTTACTTGCATGATCATCATTAACTCCTCACAACTTGTTATTACCCATTGAACCTATTTCTTGGGATCTCCAGTCATTTAGGTTGGGTTTCCATCATGAGAAATTCATATAGGCATTAGTCCCATCTTCTTTGATGTATTAAGGACTTCCTCTTTAGCTATTCCTTTCGTCAAAGGATCTGCTAAACTTTCATCAGTGTGTACATGACCCATTCTTACAACACCTTTTAGAGACTAACCATCTCACTGTGTTGTGCTTTCTTTTTATTTGACGTCTTTTACCGTTATAATAACGGTTCTCAATTTATGCAATAGCCGCGGTACTATCACACTGGATCAACACATCTGTCATAGATTATTCCATTGAGGAATCTCAAATAGCAAGCAACCAACTTGCATTCTTAACTAGCTATGGCTAGTTCTATTATTTTAGACTTCATATTGACTAAGTCAATATAGTCTATTTCTCTGATTTCCAAAATACAGTTTCTCTACTATATATATCAAATATATAGTTACTAATTCTTTTGGAATGATATAGTAATGTATTCCAATCGACATCACTGTATCCTTCAAGAACATCAGAAAATCTCTAATAATGTAATATGAGATTCATGGTCATTTTTATCTCATGAATCTCTAAATAGCACACCAATGCTTAGTATTCGGTTTACTAACAAACACGCAAACAGTACCACGACATATGCAATGCCACTACATATGCAATGTCGGGTCTAATACAATCAGTGGCATATCGAATGCGGCAACATATATATGCTTTTATATTCTGATTGTCTTACACATTGAACAATGTTTTTCCATAGTTTTTACACTATGGTCATATCGTATGCAAAAAAGTTTGCATTCAGTAAAATATATTTCTTTAAAACTTTCTCATCATAGTGAGATTGATTTAAGGAAATTCACATTCATGAATCAGTAATCTCAATATCCAAGATTACATTTACTTCGAAAATAATTTGACAATCATCAAATTGTCAAACTTTTCATTCTATTTCATATAGCTTGTTTAAGACTCTACAAAGTCTTATCTAATTTATCGACTTTAATTTTCTTGCCCATGAGTTAAAAAATATTTAGGTTGTTCCATAAAAATTTATTCTTCCAATTCACTATTTATAAAAACAGTTTTAATATCCATTTGGCCTTATGGATATTATTCTTGTGATTGGAGGAAAAATGTTAAAAGATCTATTTTTTTAAAAAAAAATTATTTACAACCATTCAGTTTGTAGTCATAAGGCAAGTTTACCAAATATCAAGTCTTATTAGACTCTAGAGAATCAATCTCATCATTTACGGCCACCACCATAAATCAGTATAGAGAATCCATCTAATCATTTACGGCCACCGCCATAAATCAGCATCCAAGAATGACAGTTTCTTGGAGGTTCGTTGGTTCCTCTTCTAATCTATAAACCATTTAATCAGGTTTATATTTTTAGCAATTTTTGCTATCTTACCTCCTTGATGTTCTATTGCATCTTGTTCGATGTTCTCATTACTGATTATGATCATTGGAATGTGACCAGTTACAATGCCCCCACTAGAGCCCCCACTATTTCTCAATTTTAAAGAGAAATTAAATTTCATAGAAATCAACATCTTTTAATTCTATAATCAATTTAGCATTTAGGCAACAACCTATAAGCTTTGTTGTTGATTGTGTATCAACAAATACACATTCATAGTCTCTACTAATGAGTTTAACTCTCTTGGAGTCAGAAATTTGAACATACGCCAAATTACTCCAAGTTCAAAAAACAAGACAAGTTGAATTTTATTTTCTTCAAAATTTCACAAGTAAATTTTGTTCTTGCACTTAGGCACTCTATTTAGCACAAAACAAACAGTAGATTAATTTTCCCCCGCTAATGAGATACAATGCCGAAATTAAATATGACTGTAAAAACTAGCTCGGTAAAAAGTTCTTTATTTAATTTATTTTTTTTCGCTTTACCGTTCAACTCAAAAAAGCGGTTGTTTCATGAATAATTTCATTCTCATTAAAAAATTCGGGAATCATATTTTGTGCCTTATCAAAATTTACCTGGTTTTTTTTTATTGAATAAATTTTTTTATTTCAGTTTCAAAGAATTGAAACACGTCAAGAATATCACTTGTCACTTTTATTTTTCATAAGATTTATGAAAATAATCTCAACATTCATCAACAAAATTGATGAAGTATCTTTTTGTGTTTCTAGTGTCGTTGTTCAAGACAACAAACACTTCCTTGTTTTTCTGATCTTGCTTTACAACTTTTTCTTTTAAAAGAAGACAAGTTATCAGACTTTCGGTGTATATTATTTAGACTTTTTATCCTGTTAAACTTGTTCAATCATTTCAAATACAATTGAAATATAATCCTTCAACACAGTAGCAACTCTTTTATTGTTCTAAAAAATATAATTTGTTTCGTTGCTAATGTTTGAAGTGATTCCGTTCAAATCGAAATTGTTTGTCAAAATCAGCGACATCATAATCTCAGCCAGTAATTTCTTCGGTAGTAATGGCAGAAAGAAACGTCTTAAAATTGTTGGTACCGGAGTTAAAAAATTATTAAAAATAATTTCCAGCCACCGAAGAGATTACTGGGTTGAGTCGCGGACTAGGTCGCTCTCTTTAAGACGTTTCGCGGCACTGCCCAAAATTGTGCAAGCAGACTATCAACCACGAAGTCCCCAGGATAAAACAGCCCAGTTACAACTGTATACCAATTTGCTACTGCACGGTAGAAATTGGTCAAAGAATACACCTTCTTGAATGGTACTACGATACCACTCGAATTGATACTACGATATCAATCTATGACTCAGCAGTACTACGATACCACTCAAATTGATACTACAATATCAATCTATGAGTCAACGGTACTACGATACCACATGTATTGATACTACAATATCAATCTATGTAACGGTACTAAGACCACCATCAAATCAAAGGGATTATGGTACTATGACCATTCTTTATTTGAAGGAACTGGTGATACTAGATCACTCTTAAAATAGATTAATACTAATAATAATATTAGTATCACAATATACACAGAATGAACATCAATTTTTTCCTTCTGAACAATTAGGAACAAAACATAATGCAAATCTTTGTAATTTGCATGATCAAATAATGAAAATAAAGAAACAAATGATATGCCTAATTCTTTATTTCAAAAATTACATAAAAGCTGGTTTAATTACAAATAGAAAATAATTAACATTCGGTGATGCAATAACATTATACCGAACCAAATATATTTCTAACATAAAAAGTTATACCTAACAATTTGACATATAGTTAAACGATCTATATGTGCTTCTATGTTACTCACAAATCAATATATATGCATTAATCAACACACTCAACATATATAGAAAAGAGTCTACTAAATTGTCTTAGCAAGAGTAAACAAATTATCAGTTTAGCTAAAACAACAAATCAACCAAGTTGAAGCAATGAAAACAAATAAAGTCACATACCAGAGGCAAGTCAAAAGCTTAAATGCGTCCACTGGTTTTGTTTCGTCAGCAATTAGCAACCCCAATTTAACAAATAGAGTAAATTATATGTAAGAATATAGTGTAGTAGCCATTTGACTCCTGCTTGAAAAACCACTTAGTAGCATGGCCATTCATCTACCAACGTAAACACCCTTTTTATTTCTTAGGTTTTATGTGTACTGAATATTTCCACTACGGCTGGCTATATATCATGAAATGAGCATATATTTTTTTCTTTTTTACGGTTACAATTTTAATCACCATTATATAGCCTTAAATAATGAATAATAAATAAATAAAGTTTGTAACCGATGTGAAACTTAATTTATTTATTTTCTCAAATTACACACTAGTATGCTACAACACACTTATATGCTCTATTATCCGACACGGGATTCAAAATTTTATTTTCAATTCACACACCAATGTGAACTTTGTTCCAACAAGAAAATCAAACTCCATCATTCTCCACTCAAGTTGGGTTGGATAATATTGTTCTTGGTGATGAAGAAGAACATACCACTAAAAAAAACCAAGACAAAGGTGGTCAGCGGATGATGATAAAATTGTCATCCAATCATGGCTAAATGTCTCTAAGGATGCAATTGTGGGGGTAAATAAAAGAGCAATTTCTTTTTGGAAAAGAATTGCTGATAACTATAATAAGTATCGTGGTTGTTTCACAGAGAGGGAAGCAATACAAATAAAATGTAGATGGGGAAAGTTAAATGGCATGGTTCAAAAATTTGGAGGTTGCTACAAACAAGCCTATTTAAGAAAGAAATGTGGTAGCTCTGAAGAAGACATCATGGAAGATGAAATGGCAATGTATTAACAAGCTGAAGGTAAACATTTAATGTTAAAAAATGAACCCAAATGGTCATGTTAAAGAATATTGACTTTTAGTCAAAGCTCCCTTTAGTTAGCCTTTTTCATTTGAGTTGGTTAATTGTTTGTTAGAGTTAGTTAATCATCACATTGCTCTATATAAGAGTCACCAATGTAATATTTTCATTATCTTTTCAATATGAATCATTTTGATTTTTACTATCTTGAAGACTTTCTAAGCTTCTCTTCATTTTCTCCAAACCATGAAAATCTTAACATGGTATCATTCGCCATTTCCGATCCCTTCCGCTGCCATAACCGCTTCGGTTTTTCGGCGACTCAGCCGCCACATTTGGCCACCGTGCCGATACAAGAAACCTCACCTATTGTTCCTCACAAAGAACTTTTTACTGTGCTTTTCGATCCACCTTCGTTCATCATGGTTTATTCAATTCTCAGCCATATATGGAAGTTATCCAAGATTGAGCAGAAATTTCTGCCTCTTCCTCCACTCCGAATTTCACTTGCACAACCTTCAATTCAACCTTTGAATGCTTCAATTCCAGAGGTTGAAGGGGAGATTTCATCATTATCTACCTCTGTTCTTGAATCAATTTCAGCAAATCATCATTGCAATTCCAGTTTTGGAAATTTTCACTCTGTTATTGTTCCGATCAATACAGTCAATTCTTCAATCGAAGGAAATTGCTTCAAGATCGGTGATATCAGTTGTTTCATCGGTTCTGAAAATTCACATTCCGGCACGAATAAGAACAATGTTCATATGGAAACGAAGAAGGTTGAAGAACTGGTCACCGATCACTTCATCTTTTGTTCTGTTAATTGTGTTCGTCAAATTATGGTATGTGAGAATTTGCTTGCAATTTCTGAAAAAATTTCTTCCGAGCTATCTGGTATTTTCTGCCTTCCTATTTTCAATTACATCAATAAACACGAACTTGGTGATTTGGATTACGTTCTTGTGGATGACACTGTTTTCGATCCCGGTGGGAATCGATTAATCTCTGATTTTGATGACCAATTGTTTTTTGATGAACTCGGCACACAAGGTGTTTGTGTTAAGTCCTCTTTGAATCCAAGTTCACTATTGCTTCTACTGAGTTGTTTTGATTTGCTAGTTTTGTTGAGGCTATGTTTTGTGGCTTCTAGTGCTATTCTCCTTGCTAGTATTAATTCACACTATTGGTAATTGCTGGGCTGCAAATTGTGTTTATGTGTATTGCAGCACCATGTTAGTGTTTTGATGCTTCTCTGTGCAAAATTGGTTTATAGGATCAAGACTTTTGTAGAAGTTTATGAGAGTGTATTTTGTGTTGAAGGTTGATTAATCAATCTTGGTTATGTTTGATTTTTTTTGTTTTCCAAACTCATACCAAGAATTCTCTTACTATGAGTTTGAGGGAGGCTATTCCAATATAGAGGTTTTGGTTATACAACATTGTTCAAGATTGGTTGATAATTAGTTGTTATTGTTGTCTCAATTGTGAATTTGAATGAGACTGTTGCAAGTGAAGTAAAGTCACAGTTTCTTGTGGATATAGATTGGTTATGATGCTCATAGATTTAGTGTGTGTGACTTACTAGCTTTTGGAATTAAGATTGAGAGTATGGGTTACTCAACAATTACTGTGTCAATTTTTACATTGAAGAACTTTTGAGATGTGTTCTGATTCCAAAAATGCAAAATTGGATATGCATGGTAGATTGATGAAGGCAAACATTGTAGCTCCTAAAGTGTGACCTGTGACTATCATTCCAAATTCCCTTTTACATGTTCATCGATTTTAAATTGGCAATTTAAATCATGATCAAGTGTTTGGGTCTCACTGCTAGTGTTTTGAATTGTTTCACTATAATTGACTTCACCTGAATGTGATTTTGATTTCTGGACTCTTGTTGAAGTTGAGTAGTCTTCTGTAGTTGTTGTTGCTGTGACATTCTTGCCATTGGTATATGCTGAATGCTAATGATTACTGCTTATGATTGTCCACAAGCTCCATCCTCATGTGATGATTGAAGACAGTTTGGATCTTATGACTTGGTTATTCTTCGTTGCTTCAACTTTGCTGAAGGACTGGATCATTGGGTCTTAAGTGTTTAGACTATTTGCAGCAATGCTTATATTACTTTGGATTCTTGTTTTCAATTGGGATGCTATACAGAATCTAGAAGGAGATGTGTGACTAGTTGTATAGATTTTATGTTGCTTGCTTAGAGTCTATGGTTTGCACAAACCAAAATTCAATATTTTGTTTCTTTCTTTGGTTTTAATCATTGTGTTGCAAACTCAAATTGGTAAATTTACCAATGTTGAGTTTGAGGGAGGATGTTAAGAATATTGACTTTTAGTCAAAGCTCCCTTTAGTTAGCCTTTTCCATTTGAGTTGGTTAATAGTTTGTTAGAATTAGTTAATCATCACATTGCTCTATATAAGAGCCACCAATGTAATATTTTCATTATCTTTTCAATATGAATCATTTTGATTTTTACTATCTTGAAGACTTTCTAAGCTTCTCTTCATTTTCTCCAAACCATGAAAATCTTAACAGGTCAAACCAATTTGTTGAAGATTCCAATAAGAGAACAAAAAATTATGCTTCAGGAGCATACTCATCATCTTCTCAGTCAAATACACCTACAAGTAGTGACCAGATACCCTCAAACTCAATGGAAAGTAATGTTGTTCGCCCAATTGGGACAAAAGCAGCAAAAAGAAAGGGGAAATCAAAACCAAATGAAAATGTTGTTCATGTTGATCTAACTAGAATGGAAGATGCACAACAATCAAAAGAGGAGGCTTTAAAAGAGATTGCACGTGGTGTGAATGAAGGTAACAAGTTGAAGGAAAAAGAATTGCAAATTAAGGAAAAAGATGACGAGCTCAAGTACCTCTTCAAGGATACAACTGAAGGTGCATGGAGAAAACACAAGAAGGGGGGTTGAATTGTGTTTTGGATATTTAAAAACTTTCCAAGATATTTAAACCTTTTCAGAGTCTTTAAAGCACAGCGGATTATTCACACAATTAACTTATGACGTTATGAATGATGAAGGAGTAAATGAGAGAGTGAGAGAGAGAAGAACACACAACAATTTATACTGGTTCCCCTCACAAATTGAGAGTACTCCAGTCCCCTTGTTTCCAAGAGAGTTTCACTATAATCACGAGGATTACAATAGTTGCTCAAGCACACAAGCTCAAGACTTCCTGCTCTTAGTCACACAAGACATAGAGACTTCCTTGCTTTGATCACACAAGACCAAAGACTTCCTTGCTCAAGCACACAAGCTTGAGACTTCCTGCTCTAAGTCACACAAGACAAAGAGACTTCCTTGCTCTGATCACACAAGATCAGAGGCTTCCTTGCTCAAGCACTCAGGCTCAAGACTTCACTGCTCTAATCACTAAGATTGAGACTTACGTGCTTCTACACTAAGCAGAAGACTTTCTTGCTTCTACACTAAGCAGAAGACTTACTTGCTTCTACACTAAGCAGAAGACTTACTACTAACTTAAGAGCTTAAAACTTATTACAAACATAATAACTTCAGAGGCTCTAAGCTAGTTTCTATGCTCACTTCATTTGAGAGATATTATCTATTACAATTCAAATTCTCACTTTCTTCTGAGAGATTTTATCTAATGGTGAGCGCTAGTCATCAATTCTTTCTTTGGCATATTTATGAGTTGAGAAAGACATTGAGACGTTGGAGAAATTCCCGTTGCAACTTGGACAGCTGTAGACATTGAAGATCCGTTGAGTAAAGCCACGTCTTCCTTTGCAGAGAAGCTTCACCTTTGTTGTCTGTCCAATGGTACAGTTATAAGGTACAACTAGCTCCTAGATAGAGGGATCACATCCTTTGTGACCGTTGCATTTTAGTTGACCTTAGAACAAGTCATCAGACATGATAAGTTGTAGTTGATGTAGCCCTCTGATGACTGAGAATTCCCTTTGCTTCTGATGAACCTTTGATAACTTGGAGTTTGATTGGTCTTTGAATGGTTGGCCTCTGATAGTCTGTCGTAATTCAGCTTCTGAACACCTTCATCCTCTGAATGACTTATGACTAGCAGACAGCCTCTGAACTCTTGTAGGCCTCTGAACATCCTTGAGCTTCTTAAACTCCTCTGAGTTCCTGAACAGCTTTCAGACGTTCTGATCTACTTTGAGCTTCTGAACTTTGTATAGCTTCTGACCACGTTGTAGCATCTGAACTCTTTCAGAGTCTAAATATTCAGACTTCCATTGGTTTCATCAGAGTTTAAATTAAGTGTGCTCTTGATTAAACGTTGAATTCTCCTGCACTTAATTTAAACATTAGTATCATCAATTGTCCATTTAATACTTTGTTATCATCAAAACTTAAGGGTGTGTATTAACACATATTTTGTTCCAACAACAACTATATCAACGTGTTAAATCAATCTGATGTATTTGCAAGCGTTTTGGAGGCACAATCCCCTACGGTGCAATATTCAGTAAATAGAACCCAATATAATTTGGGGTACTATTTAGCCGATGATATTTATCCAGAATGGGCTACACTTGTCAAGACAATTCCAATGCCACAATGTGATAAAAGAAAATTGTTTGCACAACATCAAGAAGCAGCAAGAAAGGACGTGGAGCGTGCATTCAGAGTGCTTCAATCTCGATTCGCAATTGTATGTGGCCCGGTGCGTAATTGGCACATGGATACAATTAAACATATATTATATGCATGCATTATATTGCATAACATGATTGTGGAAGATGAACGACGCACGTACGCCGTTCATTTTAATTATTCTTATGATCAACATCCCAACAATGATGTTTCAACAAGTGACACACATAATGGTCCTCATCCAAATCTCGCATCATACCTTCAAAGAAGAGCACAAATTCAAGATAGGCGAACTCATCTTCAACTTCAGCATGATCTTATCGAGCATATTTGGCAACGTTTTGGGCATGACGATCAATAAAATTAGTTATTTTTAAAATTATGTAATGTTATTTTAAATTATTTTTTAATTATGTAATTCTTAAATTTGGCAATATTATTTTAAACTAATTTTCGAATTTTAATTAATATTTTGAATTATAAAAAAATAGTACATATTAATTTTGTAATTTTATAATCCAATTAATTTAATAGTATAAAATATGAATTATTAAATAATAAGTTACTGTGATGTGGAGTTATTGACGGGACCCATTTAGAACTTTTGAAGAGGTGCTAGGTTGGAGGGATTGAGTGCTTATTAAGAACTATTATTAAAAAATAATAAATGAGTGATGTGTACATGTGAGACACAGTTAAAATCTCAAACTTGGGGAGCTCCATTGTGGATGCTCTAATGAATTGCAATTAAATTTCAATTCTCATTATTCATGTTTTTTTTCTTCTATATATAGATTATTGCTATTGCTATGTAATTAATATCATTTGACAAAAACGTTTTAGGGTTGACTGTCTGAGATCAATATATAGTTCTCACCATTGTTTATCACCATAATTTTCTTTCATTGTGAATATTGTGGCATTTTATATTTAATTCATCTATGACATGTTAAAATTCAGAGCAAAATCATTTTTTATAGTCGTATTTAGAAGACTCTATTTAAATTTTATGGCTATATCAATATTCAATATCAATTTTATAAATACAAAGTTTACAAAGTTTCTTTATGCAAATTTTTTCAAAATCGAGTATATATGTATGCCATAATTATATTGTATGAATTTAGGAAAAAATATTGTATATGAAATTTCCAGCCTATTTTATCAAAAATATAAATAAAATGTCAGCCTACAAATTTACAAGAAAAATGAAAAACTAAATTCAAGTGCTATTTATATGAGAATAAATTCAACTAATACATCAATACGGAGGCCTGTTTTTTATTGTAATTTCTACGGAAATATATAATTCTACTTATGCATTAATACATATAATTTTTTTCATTTATTTCTACTTAGATCTATATTTTTACTTATACATAAATACGAAGACCTATTTATTTTATAATTTTTTTATTAAATTTCAACGGGAGCCTATTTTTTGTTTAAATATTAATACGGGAATAATTGATTTCTTTTTTATTATTTATATTGTAGTCTATATTTCTACTCATATATTAATACATATATATTTTTTTTATAATTCATATCCTTCTGAATACTAGTTATTATAGAAATTACTATATTTTATTGAAGTTTTTTTTTTTTTGACAAATATTTTATCGAAGTTAATTACCATATGTATCAGATTATGATTTACATTAGGAACACACCGTTTTATTCTCTAGAAGTTAATTATTTTTTTCAAAAAACAACAGAAATAAAAAAATTGGCTTCGCCCGGACTCGAACCGGAGACCTTCAGTGTGTTAGACTGACGTGATAACCAACTACACCACGAAACCTATTGTGATGTAATTTTTGATTTTATTGGATTTCATCAACTAAATGATGAAATTAGTCTAAATAGGAGTTCAGTATGGCTTGGTGGTTTCATTTCTAGGAAAGAAGCTATGAAGAATGGTGAATTTTTTTCAATATGGAACTATGATGTTAAAATTGCATATGAAGACATAATTGAAGCAACAGAGGATTTTGATATCAAATATTGCATAGGAACTGGTGGTTATGGTAGTGTCTACAAAGCAAAGCTACCTAGTGGTAGAGTAGTGGCATTGAAGAAAAAACTCCACAATTTAGAAGCTAATGAACCATTGATTAGAAGGATTTTTAAGAATGAGGTGAGAATATTGACAAAGATAAGGCATAGAAGTATTTTGAAGCTATATGGTTTTTGTTTGCACAATAGATGCATGTTTTTGGTTTTGGAATACATGGAAAAAAGAAGTTTGTATTGTGTTCTACACAATGATGTTGAAGCAGTGGAAATGGATTGGAGTAAGAGGGTTGACATTGTCAAAGGAATTGCACATAGCTTATCATACCTTCATTATGATTGCAAGCCAGCAATCATTCATAGAGATGCGACAACCAAAAATGTTTTGTTGAACTCAGAAATGGAAGCTTGTCTATCTGACTTTGGCATAGCGAGACTTCGGAATTTTAGTTCGTCAAATGAAACAATCCTTGCGAGCACTTATGGATATCTTGCACCAGGTGAGCTTTTCATTACGCAAGTTGTTAAAAATCCCACGTTAATCATAATCGGTGTTTGAAATTCCACCTTAACGATAGTCCGCCCTCTGTCACATTAATTTCGGTTACCTTCGCGATAGCCTCAAGAACTATTAATGTGTTAGGTTAAGAGGGTGGACTTACTCTCACATTGCTTGCAACCATTGATAGTCCGGATTGTACAATTTGATTTTGTAGCATTGAGTTAGGCCTAACCTAAATTCTAAGACCGTGTGGCTTCAAATTCTATAAATTGTTTGTTTTTCTAATTTGATTCATTTTTCATGCAGATTTTGCATATACTGATAGTGTGACTGAGAAATGTGATGTGTACAGCTTTAGAGTGGTTGCTCTTGAAATTATAATGGGAAAACATCGAGGAGAACTTGTTTCATCATTAAGATTTGCAACCACTAGAAACATTCTCCTTAAGTAGCAACCATCAATCAGCAATCTTCTCAAAGTTTAGCTTTTATAGCAGCACTAGCGTTTGCATGTCTTCATTCTCAACCAAGGGGTAGACCAACAATGCAAACAGTGTGTGACAAACTTGTCAAAGGAAATCTTTCATTAACCAAACCATATGAAGAAATTTCTATAAGGGATATGTTAAATCAGGAATTATAAATTATGTAGCACCGACACTTTCGGTTAAAGGGATGTACACTGTCCCTCAAACAACTGCTCCAATTGATAAAAGCTTTCAATTAAAAGCAATAACATAGATAACTTTCACTACAACATATAAAAGAGAATAATATTTGTTAGGAAAGAATGAGAACTTGAACTAACAACATATAAAAGAGAAATGGAATTGGAATTTTGTATTCAATATACATACATCTTTTTACAATCAATTGCTGAATGACAATGACCAGCGAAAAATAAATTGACTTGTGTCACTAACTATGCAAATGTTCATGATTCTCTAACTCTAGTGTTGTCCTTCATCAAGCACTATGTAAACCTAAAGCAAATTCCAAAGCGAAGGCATAAATATTGCCTCATTTTATGCCTTTATGTTTTTCTCTGAGGCCTTTATCTACCAAAAACTATGACTTATGACTTATAAGAGACATTTTCTTCCTCAATATTTTTTTTTTCCTTTTTCATTGCCTAAACCCTTGTTTAGAAAAAATTTGTTTATTTGCATAAGTTATTTTTCATAAGTTAAAAAATAAGCCTATTCAAACGGACCCAAAACCTGCATAATAGAGTTCAACAAAATCTCAACTATACAAGGTTTTAAGTTCCATGTTGCTTTGGAATTTCAAGGGAAACACAATTAATGCAAGTAATCATCCCTACAACCAAAGAAAATCCGGCCACCAATCATTAAAGACGACGAGAATATATCCCCCGACAAGTTAAGTCTTGCAAATTCTTGCACTTCACTTGTTAGTTGATTTGTATCTTCGAATGAATTTATGTTCACTCGAAGAATGTGTATGCTTCCGGAACTAGAACAAATGCAAATTAGCCTGAATAGGACAAAAACATGTGTTTGGAATTGATTATTTGATATTGTCCCTTCAACTAAGAAAACAAACTTAGGCTAACCTGTCCAAAGTGTTGGAGGCATCAGATTCCAACTGCAAGTGCTCGTCAACATATGCAGATGCAGTAATTGGATAGCCAACATTGTATTCCCATAATAGATCTCCCTTTTCCTTGTGTTAATCCAACATAAGGAGTGGAAAACAAATCATTTTTCATCACAACATTTATTGCAAGGGAAAATGTTGTAAGTTGTAACAAAAGGTTTTTCCAGAATTTTTCGCCACTTCAAATCCTAGTCTCACATCCTACAAAATCCTCATACTTTGTCAAAACTTCACTTCTTTTGTGATTTCTAAACATTTAAAAGTATTTCAGTTCATATCCCAAATGCATTATAAATATCCAAATATTTGATATAAAATGAGAACTAGGGTTTCAGATGGAACAAAATTGATGGCCAAGTACAAGTACAGACTAACCAAAATTGCACATAGTTAAATTAGAGATAAAAAAAACAAAAATCCAGTTAAAAATAAAAATGTGGCTGAACATGAATGCGTACATCGAAGGTTAATCCACCAAAAAAGACAACAAAAAAAAATATGAAGTCAAAGGGACGGAGGAGAAGATATCTTAGAAAACAGAACAGCCAAGAAACAACAAGCATCAAGAAAATAAAATATGAAGTCAAAGGGAAACACATTTTACAGCAAACATGGTCCCATGGGAAGTCAATTTCTGAGAAGATGAAGTCTTAAACCAAACATCGAAATCCTTATTTTCTATAACTTAAGTTTTTAGTGAGTCCTTTCCCAATTTGTGCACTAACCAACCAGATTTGACAACTTATATTGTACCGCATAGCATGTGAGTGAGAGCAATTCTTTTCTTGGGAAAAGAAGTTGCTCTGCTCAGTCAGAATTTATGAAGTATATTATTGTTTTAATGTTTAAAAAAACAAACATATATGGAAATCTGCAGACTGTTTAAAGTTAGCATGAAAGCAACATAGATGTGGTGACCAAGGAAGACAGGCACTCTGATGCTAGACCATGCGGCAAATTGGAAGGATTCGGGTTGTAACAAAACTTTTCCCGATTGGCAAAGAGGGCAGGAAGGAAAAGGAAACAACTGAAAGCAGACATAAAAGTTAAAGGCAAGGAAGTGTCATCTAGTCATGGTTATCAATATCTTATGATACATTCAATCCAAATCTCGATTAAAAACAATACTAAATGCAATCAAGATGAATCATTCCGTAAATCTATTTTGGACATGAATCTTGATTCATATAAGCTTATGTTTTTGCGAATGTCACTTGTTTTTACTTAAGAAATTATCAACCATTACATAATTTTTCAACCATTAAAGCACTGTGAAACACCTGTTAAAGAAATTATCAAATCAAAAACTTGAAGTCCACAGACATAAAAACTTCTTAGATAACTAGTTTAGGAGCCAACAAGTTACATCTAAATGTATATACACATACAAATGGAATACATAAAAGCAACAAACGTCTCATTATATTATAGGTTCATAGATTAATTCATTATATGTAAATGTTATACATCATAGATCATTGGAAAAAAAAAAAAAGAGACATATTCAGAACATGCTTGGAAAGATCTGTACATGCTGACTTATAAATTAGTCTTTCTGAAATGAGAAAAGGAGGAGAACAGAGGATCCTCTAAAATTAGAGAGCCTCTATACAACAGAAAAACCAGCAGTTACAGATGTGTAAACAAAATGAACATACTTGAAGAAACTGACTTATAAATTTGTCCTTCGGTAATGAAATATTCCCCAGAAATGGTTTTCACCTCTAACATACTGCCTCATGAATAAACCTTAATTGAAATGTGGACAAAGCACAAAAGGCGCTGAAAGAGCAATAGCTACATTGTGGTATACCAGGTTGTATTCTTACTTTTTATTAAAAGTTTCATGGGCTTTGTACACTAACAAGCCAATGACTAAAATTTTATTATGAGAAGTAAGAGAAGGAGACAGGCACAAACACAATTCCCATCCCCCCAGCTAAATCTCTTTTCCCCTTCATCTGTGGTTGTGTGCACTCATTGCAAGTGGTGATAAATTTTTCAGATGAGAGAACCGGGCCACATAAGCTAGTATAGAGTGTCCTCAACACATTAGCAGAAATAACAGCAAAAAATATATTTGGTAACCATTCATGCATGTTTGTTAACACCAAATACTCATCATTGTCCAAATCCAACTATAACTATTTACAATACAAAGTTAAACAAAACAAAATCAATGGAGGAATTATATTCTGTTCTGATACACAAAAGATATATCGTCATATAAAATACTGAGGCCATACCTTTTTAATAAGTTGCAGTAGATCGCTGCAGCTAATGTTGCCAATCTTATCCTTGACAGTCTTAGTCAATAATGCTGAGATAACCAATGACTCATAATTAATCTTACCACTAGAAGACACAGGAAATGATTCTATAAATATGAAACGGTCAGGGAGCACAACTGATGGAAGTTTGTTACTCAGCCAACTCCTGATTGCAGGTACTAATGATTCACCCAATTGTTGTTTGTCCTTCAATATTATAAAAGCTTCAATAAGCACAAGCTCTGCTTGAAGATTTCGACAAACTACAGCAGCATCATTTATATATGGATATTCCCTTAGAAAATTTTCAACTTCTTCCAGGGCAGTACGTTGCCCATGGATTTTTACAATACGGTCTTCTCTTCCCAAGAATATAAAATCACCAGTTGGCAACTGTTTGACTAAATCACCAGTTTTAAAGTATAATTGGCTTTGGCAAGCATCATCAATATCTTCACAACCATAACCTTGAGGCAATTTTACAAATCCATCAGATTCATTGTAGTAACCCCTAAAATTGCAAGAACCGCCAACATATAGCTCACCCTCATTTAATGCACTATTTTCACCAATAAGCTGTACATTGCAGTTAGTAATGGGTAAACCTATTGGAACACTTGTTAGCATTTCTTCCTTCAAAACCAATGGTATCCTCTTGCAATCAAAATATGTACAATCACCAGCAACCTTAGTTAAAAAATGGAAAGGGAAAATAAATGTAAGACTAGTATTAGCATCAATACAAGGTAAGTGCAGTACGACAAGAACTGTGAAAATTCACATAAACAAATAGCATAATTTGAATTAAAAATAAAAGAAGAAAAATAAATGCATATCGTAGCATTCCGGCTTGCCGATTCCATTTTCATTGTTTTTACACGACGAACGTGTTTTATAATTCGCGACTTGTTTAAAAAATTAAAAATATCGCCACAGGCATATAGGAATCCAGGATTTTTGCAATTTTTTTTAGCGTAGAGTACTAACAAAATTCATAGAGCGGGTTTACAACATATCGTAGCATTCCGACTTGCCGATGCCATTTTCATTGTTTTTACACGACGAACGTGTTTTATAATTCGCGACTTGTTCAAAAAAGTAAAAATATCGCCACAGGCATATAGGAATCTAGGATTTATGCACTTTTTTTTGCGTAGAGTACTATCAAAATACATAGAGCGGGTCTACAACATATTGTAGCATTCCGACTTGCCGATGCCATTTTCATTATTTTTACACGACGAACGTGTTTTCAACTTCGCGACTTGTTCAAAAAATTAAAAATATCGCCACAGGCATATAGGAATCTAGGGTTTATGCACTTTTTTTTTGCGTAGAGTACTATCAAAATACATAGAGAGGGTCTACATCATATCGTAGTATTCCTGCTTGCCGATGTCATTTTCATTGTTTTTACACGACGAACGTGTTTTATAATTCGCGACTTGTTCAAAAAATTAAAAATATCGCCACAGGCATATAGGAATCTAGGATTTATGCACTTTTTTTTTGCATAGAGTACTATCAAAATATATAGAGCGGGTCTAAAACATATCGTAGTATTCCTGCTTGCCGATGCCATTTTCATTTTTTTTACACGACGAACGTGTTTTATAATTCGTGACTTGTTCAAAAAAGTAAAAATATCGCCACAGGCATATAAGAATCTAGGATTTATGCACTTTTTTTTTTTGCGTAGAGTACTATCAAAATACATAGAGCGGGTCTACAACATATCGTAGCATTCCGACTTGCCGATGTCATTTTCATTATTTTTACACGACGAACGTGTTTTCAACTTCGCGATTTGTTCAAAAAATTAAAAATATCGCCACAGGCATATTGGAATCTAGGATTTATGCACTTTTTTTTTTAGTAGAGTACTATCAAAATACATAGAGCGGGTCTATAACATATAGTAGCATTCCGGCTTGCCGATGCCATTTTCATTGTTTTTACACGACGAACGTGTTTTATAATTCGCGACTTGTTCAAAAAATTAAAAATATCGCCACAGGCATATATGAATCTAGGATTTATGCACTTTTTTTTGCGTAGAGTACTATCAAAATACATAGAGCAGGTCTACAACATATCGTAGCATTCCGGCTTGCCGATGCCATTTTCATTATTTTTACACGACGAACGTGTTTTCAACTTCGCGACTTGTTCAAAAAATTAAAAATATCGCCACAGGCATATAGGAATCTAGGATTTATGCACTTTTTTTTAGTAGAGTACTATCAAAATACATAGAGCGGGTCTACAACATATCGTAGCATTCCGGCTTGCCGATGCCATTTTCATTGTTTTTACACGACGAACGTGTTTTATAATTCACAACTTGTTCAAAAAATTAAAAATATCGCCATAGGCATATAGGAATCTAGGATTTTTGCAATTTTTGTTTTGCGTAGAGTACTATCAAAATACATAGAGGGAGTCTACAACATATCGTAGCATTCCGGCTTGCCGATGCCATTTTCATTGTTTTTACACGACAAACGTGTTTTATAATTCGCGACTTGTTAAAAAAATTAAAAATATCGCCACAGGCATATAGGAATCAAGGATTTTTGCAATTTTTTTTTTGCGTAGAGTACTATCAAAATACATAGAGCGGGTCTACAACATATCGTAGCATTCCGACTTGCTGATGCCATTTTCATTATTTTTACACGACGAACGTGTTTTCAACTTCGCGACTTGTTAAAAAAATTAAAAATATCGCCACAGGCATATAGGAATCTAGGATTTATGCACTTTTTTTTTGCGTAGAGTACTATAACAATACATAGAGCGTGTCTACAACATATCGTTGCATTCCGGCTTGCCGATGCCATTTTAATTGTTTTTACACGACGAACGTGTTTTATAATTCGCGACTTGTTAAAAAAATTAAAAATATCGCCACAGGCATATAGGAATCTTGGATTTTTGCAAAATTGTTTTTGCGTATAGTACTATCAAAATACATAGAGCGGGTCTACAACATATCGTAGCATTCCGACTTGCCGATGCCATTTTCATTATTTTTACACGACGAACGTGTTTTCAACTTCGCGACTTTTTCAAAAAATTAAAAATATCGCCACAGGCATATAGGAATCTAGGATTTATGCACTTTTTTTTTGCATAGAGTACTATCAAAATATATAGAGCGGGTCTAAAACATATCGTAGTATTCCTGCTTGCCGATGCCATTTTCATTTTTTTTACACGACGAACGTGTTTTATAATTCGCGACTTGTTCAAAAAAGTAAAAATATCGCCACAGGCATATAGGAATCTAGGATTTATGCACTTTTTTTTTGCGTAGAGTACTATCAAAATACATAGAGTGGGTCTACAATATATCGTAGCATTCCGACTTGCCGATGCCATTTTCATTATTTTTACACCACGAACGTGTTTTCAACTTCGCGACTTTTTCAAAAAAGTAAAAATATCGCCACAGGCATATAGGAATCTAGGATTTATGCACTTTTTTTTTAGTAGAGTACTATCAAAATACATAGAGCGGGTCTACAACATATCGTAGCATTCCAGCTTGCCGGTGCCATTTTCATTGTTTTTACACGACGAACGTGTTTTATAATTCACAACTTGTTCAAAAAATTAAAAATATCGCCATAGGCATATAGGAATCTAGTATTTTTGCAATTTTTTTTTGCGTAGAGTACTATCAAAATTCATAGAGCGGGTCCACAAAATATCGTAGCATTCCGACTTGTCGATGCCATTTTCATTGTTTTTACACGACGAACGTGTTTTATAATTCGCGACTTGTTCAAAAAAGTAAAAATATCGCCACAGGCATATAGGAATCTAGGATTTATGCACTTTTTTTTTGCGTAGAGTACTATCAAAATACATAGAGTGGGTCTACAACATATCGTAGCATTCCGACTTGCCGATGCCATTTTCATTATTTTTACACGACGAACGTGTTTTCAACTTCGCGACTTTTTCAAAAAATTAAAAATATCGCCACAGGCATATAGGAATCTAGGATTTATGCACTTTTTTTTTAGTAGAGTACTATCAAAATACATAGAGCGGGTCTACAACATATCGTAGCATTCCAGCTTGCCGGTGCCATTTTCATTGTTTTTACACGACGAACGTGTTTTATAATTCACAACTTGTTCAAAAAATTAAAAATATCGCCATAGGCATATAGGAATCTAGTATTTTTGCAATTTTTTTTTGCGTAGAGTACTATCAAAATTCATAGAGCGGGTCTACAACATATCGTAGCATTCCGACTTGCCGATGCCATTTACATTATTTTTACACGACGAACGTGTTTTCAACTTCGTGACTTGTTCAAAAAACTAAAAATATCGCCACAGGCATATAGGAATCTAAGATTTATGCAAAAAAAATTTCGTAGAGTACTGTCAAAATACATAGAGCGGGTCTACAACATATCGTAGCATTCCGGCTTGCCGATGCCATTTTCATTATTTTTACACGACGAACGTGTTTTCAACTTCGCGACTTGTTCAAAAAATTAAAAATATCGCCACAGGCATATAGGAATCTAGGATTTATGCACTTTTTTTTAGTAGAGTACTATCAAAATACATAGAGCGGGTCTACAACATATCGTAGCATTCCGGCTTGCCGATGCCATTTTCATTGTTTTTACACGACGAACGTGTTTTATAATTCATAACTTGTTCAAAAAATTAAAAATATCGCCATAGGCATAAAGGAATCTAGGATTTTTGCAATATTTGTTTTGCGTAGAGTACTATCAAAATACATAGAGCGGGTCTATAGCATATCGTAGCATTCCGACTTGCCGATGCCATTTTCATTATTTTTACATGACGAACGTGTTTTCAACTTCGCGACTTGTTCAAAAAATTAAAAATATCACCACAGGCATATAGGAATCTAGGATTTTTGCACTTTGTTTTTGCGTAGAGTACTATCAAAATACATAGAGGGGGTCTACAACATATCGTAGCATTCCGGCTTGCCGATGCCATTTTCATTGTTTTTACACGACAAATATGTTTTATAATTCGCGACTTGTTAAAAAAATAAAAAATATCGCCACAGGCATATAGGAATCTTGGATTTTTGCAAATTTTTTTTTGCGTATAGTACTATCAAAATACATAGAGCGGGTCTACAACATATCGTAGCATTCCGACTTGCCGATGCCATTTTCATTGTTTTTACACGACGAACGTGTTTTATAATTCGCGACTTGTTCAAAAAAGTAAAAATATCGCCACAGTATAGGAATCTAGGATTTATGCACTTTTTTTTTGCGTAGAGTTCTATCAAAATACATAGAGCGGGTCTACAACATAGCGTAGCATTCTGACTTGCAGATGTCATTTTCATTATTTTTACACGACGAACGTGTTTTCAACTTCGCGACTTGTTAAAAAAATTAAAAATATCGCCACAGGCATATAGGAATCTAGGATTTATGCACTTTTTTTTTGCGTAGAGTACTTTCAAAATACATAGAGCGGGTCTACAACATATCGTAGCATTCCGACTTGCCGATGTCATTTTCATTATTTTTACACGACGAACGTGTTTTCAACTTCGCGACTTGTTAAAAAAATTAAAAATTTTGCCACAGGCATATAGGAATCTTGGATTTATGCACATTTTTTTTGCGTAGAGTACTATCAAAATACATAGAGCGGTTCTACAACATATCATAGTATTCCGACTTGCCGATGCCATTTTCATTGGTTTTACACGACGAACGTGATTTATAATTCTCGACTTGTTCAAAAATGTTAAAATATCGCCACAGGCATATAGGAATCTAGGATTTATGCACCTTTTTTTTTGCGTAGAGTACTATCAAAATACATAGAGCGGGTCTACAACATATCGTAGCATTCTGACTTGCCGATGCCATTTTCATTATTTTTACATGACGAACGTGTTTTCAACTTCGCGACTTGTTCAAAAAATTAAAAATATCGCCACAGGCATATATGAATCTAGGATTTATGCACTTTTTTTTTGCGTAGTACTATCAAAATACATAGAGCGGGTCTACGACATATCGTAGCATTCCGGCTTGCCGATGCCATTATAATTGTTTTTACACGACGAACGTGTTTTATAATTCGCGACTTGTTAAAAAAATTAAAAATATCGCCACAGGCATATAGGAATCTAGGATTTTTGCAAATTTGTTTTTGCGTATAGTACTATCAAAATACATAGAGGGGGTCTACAACATATCGTAGCATTCCGACTTTCCGATGCCATTTTCATTGTTTTTACACGACGAACGTGTTTTATAATTCGCGACTTGTTCAAAAAAGTAAAAATATCGCCACAGGCATATACGAATCTAGGATTTATGCACTTTTTTTTTGCGTAGAGTACTATCAAAATAAATAGAGCGGGTCTACAACATATCGTAGCATTCCGACTTGCCGATGTCATTTTCATTATTTTTACACGACGAACGTGTTTTCAACTTCGCGACTTGTTCAAAAAACTAAAAATATCGCCACAGGCATATAGGAATCTAGGATTTATGCAAAAAAAATTTCGTAGAGTATTATCAAAATACATAGAGCGGGTCTACAACATATCGTAGTATTCCAGCTTGCCGATGCCATTTTCATTGTTTTTACACGACGAACGTGTTTTATAATTCGCGACTTGTTCAAAAAAGTAAAAATATCGCCACAGGCATATAGGAATCTAGGATTTATGCACTTTTTTTTGCGTAGAGTACTATCAAAATACATAGAGCGGGTCTACAACATATCGTAGTATTCCGGCTTGCCGATGCCATTTTCATTGTTTTTACACGACGAACGTGTTTTATAATTCGCAACTTGTTCAAAAAAGTAAAAATATCCCCACAGACATATAGGAATCTAGGATTTATGCACTTTTTTTATGCGTAGAGTACTATCAAAATACATAGAGCGAGTCTACATCATATCGTAGTATTCCTGCTTGCCGATGCCATTTACATTGTTTTTACACGACGAACGTGTTTTATAATTCGCAACTTTTCAAAAAAAATAAAAATATCGCCACAGGCATGTAGAAATCTAGGATTAATGCACTTTTTTTTTTGTGTAGAGTACTATCAAAATACATAGAGAGGGTCTACAACATATCATAGTATTTCTGCTTGCCGATGCCATTTTCATTGTTTTTACACGACGAACGTGTTTTATAATTCGTGACTTGTTCAAAAAATTAAAAATATCGCCATAGGCATATAGGAATCTAGGATTTTTCTATTTTTTTTTTTGCGTAGAGTACTATCAAAATACATAGAGCGGGTCTACAACATAACGTAGCATTGCAGCTTGCCGGTGCCATTTTCATTGTTTTTACACGACGAACGTGTTTTATAATTCACAACTTGTTCAAAAAATTAAAAATATCGCCACAGGCATATAGGAATCTAGGATTTATGCACTTTTTTTTTGCATAGAGTACTATCAAAATATATAGAGCGGGTCTAAAACATATCGTAGTATTCCTGCTTGCCGATGCCATTTTCATTTTTTTTACACGACGAACGTGTTTTATAATTCGTGACTTGTTCAAAAAAGTAAAAATATCGCCACAGGCATATAAGAATCTAGGATTTATGCACTTTTTTTTTTTGCGTAGAGTACTATCAAAATACATAGAGCGGGTCTACAACATATCGTAGTATTCCGACTTGCCGATGTCATTTTCATTATTTTTACACGACGAACGTGTTTTCAACTTCGCGATTTGTTCAAAAAATTAAAAATATCGCCACAGGCATATTGGAATCTAGGATTTATGCACTTTTTTTTTTAGTAGAGTACTATCAAAATACATAGAGCGGGTCTATAACATATAGTAGCATTCCGGCTTGCCGATGCCATTTTCATTGTTTTTACACGACGAACGTGTTTTATAATTCGCGACTTGTTCAAAAAATTAAAAATATCGCCACAGGCATATATGAATCTAGGATTTATGCACTTTTTTTTGCGTAGAGTACTATCAAAATACATAGAGCAGGTCTACAACATATCGTAGCATTCCGGCTTGCCGATGCCATTTTCATTATTTTTACACGACGAACGTGTTTTCAACTTCGCGACTTGTTCAAAAAATTAAAAATATCGCCACAGGCATATAGGAATCTAGGATTTATGCACTTTTTTTTAGTAGAGTACTATCAAAATACATAGAGCGGGTCTACAACATATCGTAGCATTCCGGCTTGCCGATGCCATTTTCATTGTTTTTACACGACGAACGTGTTTTATAATTCACAACTTGTTCAAAAAATTAAAAATATCGCCATAGGCATATAGGAATCTAGGATTTTTGCAATTTTTGTTTTGCGTAGAGTACTATCAAAATACATAGAGGGAGTCTACAACATATCGTAGCATTCCGGCTTGCCGATGCTATTTTCATTGTTTTTACACGACAAACGTGTTTTATAATTCGCGACTTGTTAAAAAAATTAAAAATATCGCCACAGGCATATAGGAATCAAGGATTTTTGCAATTTTTTTTTTGCGTAGAGTACTATCAAAATACATAGAGCGGGTCTACAACATATCGTAGCATTCCGACTTGCTGATGCCATTTTCATTATTTTTACACGACGAACGTGTTTTCAACTTCGCGACTTGTTAAAAAAATTAAAAATATCGCCACAGGCATATAGGAATCTAGGATTTATGCACTTTTTTTTTGCGTAGAGTACTATAACAATACATAGAGCGTGTCTACAACATATCGTTGCATTCCGGCTTGCCGATGCCATTTTAATTGTTTTTACACGACGAACGTGTTTTATAATTCGCGACTTGTTAAAAAAATTAAAAATATCGTCACAGGCATATAGGAATCTTGGATTTTTGCAAAATTGTTTTTGCGTATAGTACTATCAAAATACATAGAGCGGGTCTACAACATATCGTAGCATTCCGACTTGCCGATGCCATTTTCATTATTTTTACACGACGAACGTGTTTTCAACTTCGCGACTTTTTCAAAAAATTAAAAATATCGCCACAGGCATATAGGAATCTAGGATTTATGCACTTTTTTTTTGCATAGAGTACTATCAAAATATATAGAGCGGGTCTAAAACATATCGTAGTATTCCTGCTTGCCGATGCCATTTTCATTTTTTTTACACGACGAACGTGTTTTATAATTCGCGACTTGTTCAAAAAAGTAAAAATATCGCCACAGGCATATAGGAATCTAGGATTTATGCACTTTTTTTTTGCGTAGAGTACTATCAAAATACATAGAGTGGGTCTACAATATATCGTAGCATTCCGACTTGCCGATGCCATTTTCATTATTTTTACACCACGAACGTGTTTTCAACTTCGCGACTTTTTCAAAAAAGTAAAAATATCGCCACAGGCATATAGGAATCTAGGATTTATGCACTTTTTTTTTAGTAGAGTACTATCAAAATACATAGAGCGGGTCTACAACATATCGTAGCATTCCAGCTTGCCGGTGCCATTTTCATTGTTTTTACACGACGAACGTGTTTTATAATTCACAACTTGTTCAAAAAATTAAAAATATCGCCATAGGCATATAGGAATCTAGTATTTTTGCAATTTTTTTTTGCGTAGAGTACTATCAAAATTCATAGAGTGGGTCCACAAAATATCGTAGCATTCCGACTTGTCGATGCCATTTTCATTGTTTTTACACGACGAACGTGTTTTATAATTCGCGACTTGTTCAAAAAAGTAAAAATATCGCCACAGGCATATAGGAATCTAGGATTTATGCACTTTTTTTTTGCGTAGAGTACTATCAAAATACATAGAGTGGGTCTACAACATATCGTAGCATTCCGACTTGCCGATGCCATTTTCATTATTTTTACACGACGAACGTGTTTTCAACTTCGCGACTTTTTCAAAAAATTAAAAATATCGCCACAGGCATATAGGAATCTAGGATTTATGCACTTTTTTTTTAGTAGAGTACTATCAAAATACATAGAGCGGGTCTACAACATATCGTAGCATTCCAGCTTGCCGGTGCCATTTTCATTGTTTTTACACGACGAACGTGTTTTATAATTCACAACTTGTTCAAAAAATTAAAAATATCGCCATAGGCATATAGGAATCTAGTATTTTTGCAATTTTTTTTTGCGTAGAGTACTATCAAAATTCATAGAGCGGGTCTACAACATATCGTAGCATTCCGACTTGCCGATGCCATTTACATTATTTTTACACGACGAACGTGTTTTCAACTTCGTGACTTGTTCAAAAAACTAAAAATATCGCCACAGGCATATAGGAATCTAAGATTTATGCAAAACAATTTTCGTAGAGTACTGTCAAAATACATAGAGCGGGTCTACAACATATCGTAGCATTCCGGCTTGCCGATGCCATTTTCATTATTTTTACACGACGAACGTGTTTTCAACTTCGCGACTTGTTCAAAAAATTAAAAATATCGCCACAGGCATATAGGAATCTAGGATTTATGCACTTTTTTTTAGTAGAGTACTATCAAAATACATAGAGCGGGTCTACAACATATCGTAGCATTCCGGCTTGCCGATGCCATTTTCATTGTTTTTACACGACGAACGTGTTTTATAATTCATAACTTGTTCAAAAAATTAAAAATATCGCCATAGGCATATAGGAATCTAGGATTTTTGCAATATTTGTTTTGCGTAGAGTACTATCAAAATACATAGAGCGGGTCTATAGCATATCGTAGCATTCCGACTTGCCGATGCCATTTTCATTATTTTTACATGACGAACGAGTTTTCAACTTCGCGACTTGTTCAAAAAATTAAAAATATCACCACAGGCATATAGGAATCTAGGATTTTGGCACTTTGTTTTTGCGTAGAGTACTATCAAAATACATAGAGGGGGTCTACAACATATCGTAGCATTCCGACTTGCCGATGCCATTTTCATTGTTTTTACACGACGAACATGTTTTATAATTCGCGACTTGTTCAAAAAAGTAAAAATATCGCCACAGTATAGGAATCTAGGATTTATGCACTTTTTTTTTGCGTAGAGTTCTATCAAAATACATAGAGCGGGTCTACAACATAGCGTAGCATTCTGACTTGCAGATGTCATTTTCATTATTTTTACACGACGAACGTGTTTTCAACTTCGCGACTTGTTAAAAAAATTAAAAATATCGCCACAGGCATATAGGAATCTAGGATTTATGCACTTTTTTTTTGCGTAGAGTACTTTCAAAATACATAGAGCGGGTCTACAACATATCGTAGCATTCCGACTTGCCGATGTCATTTCATTATTTTTACACGACGAACGTGTTTTCAACTTCGCGACTTGTTAAAAAAATTAAAAATTTTGCCACAGGCATATAGGAATCTTGGATTTATGCACATTTTTTTTGCGTAGAGTACTATCAAAATACATAGAGCGGGTCTACAACATATCGTAGTATTCCAGCTTGCCGATGCCATTTTCATTGTTTTTACACGACGAACGTGTTTTATAATTCGCGACTTGTTCAAAAAAGTAAAAATATCGCCACAGGCATATAGGAATCTAGGATTTATGCACTTTTTTTTGCGTAGAGTACTATCAAAATACATAGAGCGGGTCTACAACATATCGTAGTATTCCGGCTTGCCGATGCCATTTTCATTGTTTTTACACGACGAACGTGTTTTATAATTCGCAACTTGTTCAAAAAAGTAAAAATATCCCCACAGACATATAGGAATCTAGGATTTATGCACTTTTTTTATGCGTAGAGTACTATCAAAATACATAGAGCGAGTCTACATCATATCGTAGTATTCCTGCTTGCCGATGCCATTTACATTGTTTTTACACGACGAACGTGTTTTATAATTCGCAACTTTTCAAAAAAAATAAAAATATCGCCACAGGCATGTAGAAATCTAGGATTAATGCACTTTTTTTTTTTGTGTAGAGTACTATCAAAATACATAGAGAGGGTCTACAACATATCATAGTATTTCTGCTTGCCGATGCCATTTTCATTGTTTTTACACGACGAACGTGTTTTATAATTCGTGACTTGTTCAAAAAATTAAAAATATCGCCATAGGCATATAGGAATCTAGGATTTTTCTATTTTTTTTTTTTGCGTAGAGTACTATCAAAATACATAGAGCGGGTCTACAACATAACGTAGCATTGCAGCTTGCCGGTGCCATTTTCATTGTTTTTACACGACGAACGTGTTTTATAATTCACAACTTGTTCAAAAAATTAAAAATATCGCCATAGGCATATAGGAATCTAGGATTTTTGCAATTTTTTTTTGCGTAGAGTATTATCAAAATTCATAGAGCGGGTCCACAACATATCGTAGCATTCCGACTTGTCGATGCCAATTTCATTGTTTTTACACGACGAACTTGATTTATAATTCGCCACTTGTTCAAAAAAGTAAAAATATCGCCACAGGCATATAGGAATCTAGGATTTATGCACTTTTTTTTTGCGTAGAGTACTATAACAATACATAGAGCGTGTCTACAACATATCGTTGCATTCCGACTTGCCGATGCCATTTTAATTGTTTTTACACGACGAACGTGTTTTATAATTCGCGACTTGTTAAAAAAATTAAAAATATCGCCACAGGCATATAGGAATCTTGGATTTTTGCAAATTTTTTTTTGCGTATAGTACTATCAAAATACATAGAGCGGGTCTACAACATATCGTAGCATTCCGACTTGCCGATGCCATTTTCATTATTTTTACACGACGAACGTGTTTTCAACTTCGCGACTTTTTCAAAAAATTAAAAATATCGCCACAGGCATATAGGAATCTAGGATTTATGCACTTTTTTTTGCGTAGAGTACTATCAAAATACATAGAACGGGTCTACAACATATCGTAGCATTCTGACATGCCGATGCCATTTTCATTATTTTTACATGACGAACGTGTTTTCAACTTCGCGACTTGTTCAAAAAATTAAAAATATCGCCACAGGCATATATGAATCTAGGATTTATGCACTTTTTTTTTGCGTAGTACTATCAAAATACATAGAGCGGGTCTACGACATATCGTAGCATTCCGGCTTGCCGATGCCATTATAATTGTTTTTACACGACGAACGTGTTTTATAATTCGCGACTTGTTAAAAAAATTAAAAATATCGCCACAGGCATATAGGAATCTAGGATTTTTGCAAATTTGTTTTTGCGTATAGTACTATCAAAATACATAGAGGGGGTCTACAACATATCGTAGCATTCCGACTTTCCGATGCCATTTTCATTGTTTTTACACGACGAACGTGTTTTATAATTCGCAACTTGTTCAAAAAAGTAAAAATATCGCCACAGGCATATACGAATCTAGGATTTATGCACTTTTTTTTTGCGTAGAGTACTATCAAAATAAATAGAGCGGGTCTACAACATATCGTAGCATTCCGACATGCCGATGTCATTTTCATTATTTTTACACGACGAACGTGTTTTCAACTTCGCGATTTGTTCAAAAAACTAAAAATATCGCCATAGGCATATAGGAATCTAGGATTTATGCAAAAAAAATTTCGTAGAGTATTATCAAAATACATAGAGCGGGTCTACAACATATCGTAGTATTCCAGCTTGCCGATGCCATTTTCATTGTTTTTACACGACGAACGTGTTTTATAATTCGCGACTTGTTCAAAAAAGTAAAAATATCGCCACAGGCATATAGGAATCTAGGATTTATGCACTTTTTTTTGCGTAGAGTACTATCAAAATACATAGAGCGGGTCTACAACATATCGTAGTATTCCGGCTTGCCGATGCCATTTTCATTGTTTTTACACGACGAACGTGTTTTATAATTCGCAACTTGTTCAAAAAAGTAAAAATATCCCCACAGACATATAGGAATCTAGGATTTATGCACTTTTTTTATGCGTAGAGTACTATCAAAATACATAGAGCGAGTCTACATCATATCGTAGTATTCCTGCTTGCCGATGCCATTTACATTGTTTTTACACGACGAACGTGTTTTATAATTCGCAACTTTTCAAAAAAAATAAAAATATCGCCACAGGCATGTAGAAATCTAGGATTAATGCACTTTTTTTTTTGTGTAGAGTACTATCAAAATACATAGAGAGGGTCTACAACATATCATAGTATTTCTGCTTGCCGATGCCATTTTCATTGTTTTTACACGACGAACGTGTTTTATAATTCGTGACTTGTTCAAAAAATTAAAAATATCGCCATAGGCATATAGGAATCTAGGATTTTTCTATTTTTTTTTTTGCGTAGAGTACTATCAAAATACATAGAGCGGGTCTACAACATAACGTAGCATTCCAGCTTGCCGGTGCCATTTTCATTGTTTTTACACGACGAACGTGTTTTATAATTCACAACTTGTTCAAAAAATTAAAAATATCGCCATAGGCATATAGGAATCTAGGATTTTTGCAATTTTTTTTTGCGTAGAGTATTATCAAAATTCATAGAGCGGGTCCACAACATATCGTAGCATTCCGACTTGTCGATGCCAATTTCATTGTTTTTACACGACGAACTTGATTTATAATTCGCCACTTGTTCAAAAAAGTAAAAATATCGCCACAGGCATATAGGAATCTAGGATTTATGCACTTTTTTTTTGCGTAGAGTACTATAACAATACATAGAGCGTGTCTACAACATATCGTTGCATTCCGACTTGCCGATGCCATTTTAATTGTTTTTACACGACGAACGTGTTTTATAATTCGCGACTTGTTAAAAAAATTAAAAATATCGCCACAGGCATATAGGAATCTTGGATTTTTGCAAATTTTTTTTTGCGTATAGTACTATCAAAATACATAGAGCGGGTCTACAACATATCGTAGCATTCCGACTTGCCGATGCCATTTTCATTATTTTTACACGACGAACGTGTTTTCAACTTCGCGACTTTTTCAAAAAATTAAAAATATCGCCACAGGCATATAGGAATCTAGGATTTATGCACTTTTTTTTGCGTAGAGTACTATCAAAATACATAGAGCGGGTCTACAACATATCGTAGTATTCCGGCTTGCCGATGCCATTTTCATTGTTTTTACACGACGAACGTGTTTTATAATTCGCAACTTGTTCAAAAAAGTAAAAATATCCCCACAGACATATAGGAATCTAGGATTTATGCACTTTTTTTATGCGTAGAGTACTATCAAAATACATAGAGCGAGTCTATATCATATCGTAGTATTCCTGCTTGCCGATGCCATTTACATTGTTTTTACACGACGAACGTGTTTTATAATTCGTGACTTGTTCAAAAAATTAAAAATATCGCCATAGGCATATAGGAATCTAGGATTTTTCTATTTTTTTTTTTTCGTAGAGTACTATCAAAATACATAGAGCGGGTCTACAACATAACGTAGCATTCCAGCTTGCCGGTGCCATTTTCATTGTTTTTACACGACGAACGTGTTTTATAATTCACAACTTGTTCAAAAAATTAAAAATATCGCCACAGGCATATAGGAATCTAGGATTTATGCACTTTTTTTTGCGTAGAGTACTATCAAAATACATAGAGCGGGTCTACAACATATCGTAGTATTCCGGCTTGCCGATGCCATTTTCATTGTTTTTACACGACGAACGTGTTTTATAATTCGCAACTTGTTCAAAAAAGTAAAAATATCCCCACAGACATATAGGAATCTAGGATTTATGCACTTTTTTTATGCGTAGAGTACTATCAAAATACATAGAGCGAGTCTACATCATATCGTAGTATTCCTGCTTGCCGATGCCATTTACATTGTTTTTACACGACGAACGTGTTTTATAATTCGCAACTTTTCAAAAAAAATAAAAATATCGCCACAGGCATGTAGAAATCTAGGATTAATGCACTTTTTTTTTTGTGTAGAGTACTATCAAAATACATAGAGAGGGTCTACAACATATCATAGTATTTCTGCTTGCCGATGCCATTTTCATTGTTTTTACACGACGAACGTGTTTTATAATTCGTGACTTGTTCAAAAAATTAAAAATATCGCCATAGGCATATAGGAATCTAGGATTTTTCTATTTTTTTTTTTGCGTAGAGTACTATCAAAATACATAGAGCGGGTCTACAACATAACGTAGCATTCCAGCTTGCCGGTGCCATTTTCATTGTTTTTACACGACGAACGTGTTTTATAATTCACAACTTGTTCAAAAAATTAAAAATATCGCCATAGGCATATAGGAATCTAGGATTTTTGCAATTTTTTTTTGCGTAGAGTATTATCAAAATTCATAGAGCGGGTCCACAACATATCGTAGCATTCCGACTTGTCGATGCCAATTTCATTGTTTTTACACGACGAACTTGATTTATAATTCGCCACTTGTTCAAAAAAGTAAAAATATCGCCACAGGCATATAGGAATCTAGGATTTATGCACTTTTTTTTTGCGTAGAGTACTATAACAATACATAGAGCGTGTCTACAACATATCGTTGCATTCCGACTTGCCGATGCCATTTTAATTGTTTTTACACGACGAACGTGTTTTATAATTCGCGACTTGTTAAAAAAATTAAAAATATCGCCACAGGCATATAGGAATCTTGGATTTTTGCAAATTTTTTTTTGCGTATAGTACTATCAAAATACATAGAGCGGGTCTACAACATATCGTAGCATTCCGACTTGCCGATGCCATTTTCATTATTTTTACACGACGAACGTGTTTTCAACTTCGCGACTTTTTCAAAAAATTAAAAATATCGCCACAGGCATATAGGAATCTAGGATTTATGCACTTTTTTTTGCGTAGAGTACTATCAAAATACATAGAGCGGGTCTACAACATATCGTAGTATTCCGGCTTGCCGATGCCATTTTCATTGTTTTTACACGACGAACGTGTTTTATAATTCGCAACTTGTTCAAAAAAGTAAAAATATCCCCACAGACATATAGGAATCTAGGATTTATGCACTTTTTTTATGCGTAGAGTACTATCAAAATACATAGAGCGAGTCTACATCATATCGTAGTATTCCTGCTTGCCGATGCCATTTACATTGTTTTTACACGACGAACGTGTTTTATAATTCGCAACTTTTCAAAAAAAATAAAAATATCGCCACAGGCATATAGAAATCTAGGATTAATGCACTTTTTTTTTTGTGTAGAGTACTATCAAAATACATAGAGAGGGTCTACAACATATCATAGTATTTCTGCTTGCCGATGCCATTTTCATTGTTTTTACACGACGAACGTGTTTTATAATTCGTGACTTGTTCAAAAAATTAAAAATATCGCCATAGGCATATAGGAATCTAGGATTTTTCTATTTTTTTTTTTCGTAGAGTACTATCAAAATACATAGAGCGGGTCTACAACATAACGTAGCATTCCAGCTTGCCGGTGCCATTTTCATTGTTTTTACACGACGAACGTGTTTTATAATTCACAACTTGTTCAAAAAATTAAAAATATCGCTATAGGCATATAGGAATCTAGGATTTTTGCAATTTTTTTTTGCGTAGAGTATTATCAAAATTCATAGAGCGGGTCCACAACATATCGTAGCATTCCGACTTGTCGATGCCAATTTCATTGTTTTTACACGACGAACTTGATTTATAATTCGCCACTTGTTCAAAAAAGTAAAAATATCGCCACAGGCATATAGGAATCTAGGATTTATGCACTTTTTTTTTGCGTAGAGTACTATAACAATACATAGAGCGTGTCTACAACATATCGTTGCATTCCGACTTGCCGATGCCATTTTAATTGTTTTTACACGACGAACGTGTTTTATAATTCGCGACTTGTTAAAAAAATTAAAAATATCGCCACAGGCATATAGGAATCTTGGATTTTTGCAAATTTTTTTTTGCGTATAGTACTATCAAAATACATAGAGCGGGTCTACAACATATCGTAGCATTCCGACTTGCCGATGCCATTTTCATTATTTTTACACGACGAACGTGTTTTCAACTTCGCGACTTTTTCAAAAAATTAAAAATATCGCCACAGGCATATAGGAATCTAGGATTTATGCACTTTTTTTTGCGTAGAGTACTATCAAAATACATAGAGCGGGTCTACAACATATCGTAGTATTCCGGCTTGCCGATGCCATTTTCATTGTTTTTACACGACGAACGTGTTTTATAATTCGCAACTTGTTCAAAAAAGTAAAAATATCCCCACAGACATATAGGAATCTAGGATTTATGCACTTTTTTTATGCGTAGAGTACTATCAAAATACATAGAGCGAGTCTACATCATATCGTAGTATTCCTGCTTGCCGATGCCATTTACATTGTTTTTACACGACGAACGTGTTTTATAATTCGCAACTTTTCAAAAAAAATAAAAATATCGCCACAGGCATATAGAAATCTAGGATTAATGCACTTTTTTTTTTGTGTAGAGTACTATCAAAATACATAGAGAGGGTCTACAACATATCATAGTATTTCTGCTTGCCGATGCCATTTTCATTGTTTTTACACGACGAACGTGTTTTATAATTCGTGACTTGTTCAAAAAATTAAAAATATCGCCATAGGCATATAGGAATCTAGGATTTTTCTATTTTTTTTTTTTCGTAGAGTACTATCAAAATACATAGAGCGGGTCTACAACATAACGTAGCATTCCAGCTTGCCGATGCCATTTACATTGTTTTTACACGACGAACGTGTTTTATAATTCGCAACTTTTCAAAAAAAATAAAAATATCGCCACAGGCATATAGAAATCTAGGATTAATGCACTTTTTTTTTTGTGTAGAGTACTATCAAAATACATAGAGAGGGTCTACAACATATCATAGTATTTCTGCTTGCCGATGCCATTTTCATTGTTTTTACACGACGAACGTGTTTTATAATTCGTGACTTGTTCAAAAAATTAAAAATATCGCCATAGGCATATAGGAATCTAGGATTTTTCTATTTTTTTTTTTCGTAGAGTACTATCAAAATACATAGAGCGGGTCTACAACATAACGTAGCATTCCAGCTTGCCGGTGCCATTTTCATTGTTTTTACACGACGAACGTGTTTTATAATTCACAACTTGTTCAAAAAATTAAAAATATCGCTATAGGCATATAGGAATCTAGGATTTTTGCAATTTTTTTTTGCGTAGAGTATTATCAAAATTCATAGAGCGGGTCCACAACATATCGTAGCATTCCGACTTGTCGATGCCAATTTCATTGTTTTTACACGACGAACTTGATTTATAATTCGCCACTTGTTCAAAAAAGTAAAAATATCGCCACAGGCATATAGGAATCTAGGATTTATGCACTTTTTTTTTGCGTAGAGTACTATAACAATACATAGAGCGTGTCTACAACATATCGTTGCATTCCGACTTGCCGATGCCATTTTAATTGTTTTTACACGACGAACGTGTTTTATAATTCGCGACTTGTTAAAAAAATTAAAAATATCGCCACAGGCATATAGGAATCTTGGATTTTTGCAAATTTTTTTTTGCGTATAGTACTATCAAAATACATAGAGCGGGTCTACAACATATCGTAGCATTCCGACTTGCCGATGCCATTTTCATTATTTTTACACGACGAACGTGTTTTCAACTTCGCGACTTTTTCAAAAAATTAAAAATATCGCCACAGGCATATAGGAATCTAGGATTTATGCACTTTTTTTTGCGTAGAGTACTATCAAAATACATAGAGCGGGTCTACAACATATCGTAGTATTCCGGCTTGCCGATGCCATTTTCATTGTTTTTACACGACGAACGTGTTTTATAATTCGCAACTTGTTCAAAAAAGTAAAAATATCCCCACAGACATATAGGAATCTAGGATTTATGCACTTTTTTTATGCGTAGAGTACTATCAAAATACATAGAGCGAGTCTACATCATATCGTAGTATTCCTGCTTGCCGATGCCATTTACATTGTTTTTACACGACGAACGTGTTTTATAATTCGCAACTTTTCAAAAAAAATAAAAATATCGCCACAGGCATATAGAAATCTAGGATTAATGCACTTTTTTTTTTGTGTAGAGTACTATCAAAATACATAGAGAGGGTCTACAACATATCATAGTATTTCTGCTTGCCGATGCCATTTTCATTGTTTTTACACGACGAACGTGTTTTATAATTCGTGACTTGTTCAAAAAATTAAAAATATCGCCATAGGCATATAGGAATCTAGGATTTTTCTATTTTTTTTTTTTCGTAGAGTACTATCAAAATACATAGAGCGGGTCTACAACATAACGTAGCATTCCAGCTTGCCGGTGCCATTTTCATTGTTTTTACACGACGAACGTGTTTTATAATTCACAACTTGTTCAAAAAATTAAAAATATCGCCACAGGCATATAGGAATCTAGGATTTTTGCAATTTTTTTTGCGTAGAGTACTATCAAAATACATAGAGCGGGTCTACAACATATCGTAGTATTCCGGCTTGCCGATGCCATTTTCATTGTTTTTACACGACGAACGTGTTTTATAATTCGCAACTTGTTCAAAAAAGTAAAAATATCCCCACAGACATATAGGAATCTAGGATTTATGCACTTTTTTTATGCGTAGAGTACTATCAAAATACATAGAGCGAGTCTACATCATATCGTAGTATTCCTGCTTGCCGATGCCATTTACATTGTTTTTACACGACGAACGTGTTTTATAATTCGCAACTTTTCAAAAAAAATAAAAATATCGCCACAGGCATGTAGAAATCTAGGATTAATGCACTTTTTTTTTTGTGTAGAGTACTATCAAAATACATAGAGAGGGTCTACAACATATCATAGTATTTCTGCTTGCCGATGCCATTTTCATTGTTTTTACACGACGAACGTGTTTTATAATTCGTGACTTGTTCAAAAAATTAAAAATATCGCCATAGGCATATAGGAATCTAGGATTTTTCTATTTTTTTTTTTGCGTAGAGTACTATCAAAATACATAGAGCGGGTCTACAACATAACGTAGCATTCCAGCTTGCCGGTGCCATTTTCATTGTTTTTACACGACGAACGTGTTTTATAATTCACAACTTGTTCAAAAAATTAAAAATATCGCCATAGGCATATAGGAATCTAGGATTTTTGCAATTTTTTTTTGCGTAGAGTATTATCAAAATTCATAGAGCGGGTCCACAACATATCGTAGCATTCCGACTTGTCGATGCCAATTTCATTGTTTTTACACGACGAACTTGATTTATAATTCGCCACTTGTTCAAAAAAGTAAAAATATCGCCACAGGCATATAGGAATCTAGGATTTATGCACTTTTTTTTTGCGTAGAGTACTATAACAATACATAGAGCGTGTCTACAACATATCGTTGCATTCCGACTTGCCGATGCCATTTTAATTGTTTTTACACGACGAACGTGTTTTATAATTCGCGACTTGTTAAAAAAATTAAAAATATCGCCACAGGCATATAGGAATCTTGGATTTTTGCAAATTTTTTTTTGCGTATAGTACTATCAAAATACATAGAGCGGGTCTACAACATATCGTAGCATTCCGACTTGCCGATGCCATTTTCATTATTTTTACACGACGAACGTGTTTTCAACTTCGCGACTTTTTCAAAAAATTAAAAATATCGCCACAGGCATATAGGAATCTAGGATTTATGCACTTTTTTTTGCGTAGAGTACTATCAAAATACATAGAGCGGGTCTACAACATATCGTAGTATTCCGGCTTGCCGATGCCATTTTCATTGTTTTTACACGACGAACGTGTTTTATAATTCGCAACTTGTTCAAAAAAGTAAAAATATCCCCACAGACATATAGGAATCTAGGATTTATGCACTTTTTTTATGCGTAGAGTACTATCAAAATACATAGAGCGAGTCTACATCATATCGTAGTATTCCTGCTTGCCGATGCCATTTACATTGTTTTTACACGACGAACGTGTTTTATAATTCGCAACTTTTCAAAAAAAATAAAAATATCGCCACAGGCATATAGAAATCTAGGATTAATGCACTTTTTTTTTTGTGTAGAGTACTATCAAAATACATAGAGAGGGTCTACAACATATCATAGTATTTCTGCTTGCCGATGCCATTTTCATTGTTTTTACACGACGAACGTGTTTTATAATTCGTGACTTGTTCAAAAAATTAAAAATATCGCCATAGGCATATAGGAATCTAGGATTTTTCTATTTTTTTTTTTCGTAGAGTACTATCAAAATACATAGAGCGGGTCTACAACATAACGTAGCATTCCAGCTTGCCGGTGCCATTTTCATTGTTTTTACACGACGAACGTGTTTTATAATTCACAACTTGTTCAAAAAATTAAAAATATCGCTATAGGCATATAGGAATCTAGGATTTTTGCAATTTTTTTTTGCGTAGAGTATTATCAAAATTCATAGAGCGGGTCCACAACATATCGTAGCATTCCGACTTGTCGATGCCAATTTCATTGTTTTTACACGACGAACTTGATTTATAATTCGCCACTTGTTCAAAAAAGTAAAAATATCGCCACAGGCATATAGGAATCTAGGATTTATGCACTTTTTTTTTGCGTAGAGTACTATAACAATACATAGAGCGTGTCTACAACATATCGTTGCATTCCGACTTGCCGATGCCATTTTAATTGTTTTTACACGACGAACGTGTTTTATAATTCGCGACTTGTTAAAAAAATTAAAAATATCGCCACAGGCATATAGGAATCTTGGATTTTTGCAAATTTTTTTTTGCGTATAGTACTATCAAAATACATAGAGCGGGTCTACAACATATCGTAGCATTCCGACTTGCCGATGCCATTTTCATTATTTTTACACGACGAACGTGTTTTCAACTTCGCGACTTTTTCAAAAAATTAAAAATATCGCCACAGGCATATAGGAATCTAGGATTTATGCACTTTTTTTTGCGTAGAGTACTATCAAAATACATAGAGCGGGTCTACAACATATCGTAGTATTCCGGCTTGCCGATGCCATTTTCATTGTTTTTACACGACGAACGTGTTTTATAATTCGCAACTTGTTCAAAAAAGTAAAAATATCCCCACAGACATATAGGAATCTAGGATTTATGCACTTTTTTTATGCGTAGAGTACTATCAAAATACATAGAGCGAGTCTACATCATATCGTAGTATTCCTGCTTGCCGATGCCATTTACATTGTTTTTACACGACGAACGTGTTTTATAATTCGCAACTTTTCAAAAAAAATAAAAATATCGCCACAGGCATATAGAAATCTAGGATTAATGCACTTTTTTTTTTGTGTAGAGTACTATCAAAATACATAGAGAGGGTCTACAACATATCATAGTATTTCTGCTTGCCGATGCCATTTTCATTGTTTTTACACGACGAACGTGTTTTATAATTCGTGACTTGTTCAAAAAATTAAAAATATCGCCATAGGCATATAGGAATCTAGGATTTTTCTATTTTTTTTTTTTCGTAGAGTACTATCAAAATACATAGAGCGGGTCTACAACATAACGTAGCATTCCAGCTTGCCGATGCCATTTACATTGTTTTTACACGACGAACGTGTTTTATAATTCGCAACTTTTCAAAAAAAATAAAAATATCGCCACAGGCATATAGAAATCTAGGATTAATGCACTTTTTTTTTTGTGTAGAGTACTATCAAAATACATAGAGAGGGTCTACAACATATCATAGTATTTCTGCTTGCCGATGCCATTTTCATTGTTTTTACACGACGAACGTGTTTTATAATTCGTGACTTGTTCAAAAAATTAAAAATATCGCCATAGGCATATAGGAATCTAGGATTTTTCTATTTTTTTTTTTCGTAGAGTACTATCAAAATACATAGAGCGGGTCTACAACATAACGTAGCATTCCAGCTTGCCGGTGCCATTTTCATTGTTTTTACACGACGAACGTGTTTTATAATTCACAACTTGTTCAAAAAATTAAAAATATCGCTATAGGCATATAGGAATCTAGGATTTTTGCAATTTTTTTTTGCGTAGAGTATTATCAAAATTCATAGAGCGGGTCCACAACATATCGTAGCATTCCGACTTGTCGATGCCAATTTCATTGTTTTTACACGACGAACTTGATTTATAATTCGCCACTTGTTCAAAAAAGTAAAAATATCGCCACAGGCATATAGGAATCTAGGATTTATGCACTTTTTTTTTGCGTAGAGTACTATAACAATACATAGAGCGTGTCTACAACATATCGTTGCATTCCGACTTGCCGATGCCATTTTAATTGTTTTTACACGACGAACGTGTTTTATAATTCGCGACTTGTTAAAAAAATTAAAAATATCGCCACAGGCATATAGGAATCTTGGATTTTTGCAAATTTTTTTTTGCGTATAGTACTATCAAAATACATAGAGCGGGTCTACAACATATCGTAGCATTCCGACTTGCCGATGCCATTTTCATTATTTTTACACGACGAACGTGTTTTCAACTTCGCGACTTTTTCAAAAAATTAAAAATATCGCCACAGGCATATAGGAATCTAGGATTTATGCACTTTTTTTTGCGTAGAGTACTATCAAAATACATAGAGCGGGTCTACAACATATCGTAGTATTCCGGCTTGCCGATGCCATTTTCATTGTTTTTACACGACGAACGTGTTTTATAATTCGCAACTTGTTCAAAAAAGTAAAAATATCCCCACAGACATATAGGAATCTAGGATTTATGCACTTTTTTTATGCGTAGAGTACTATCAAAATACATAGAGCGAGTCTACATCATATCGTAGTATTCCTGCTTGCCGATGCCATTTACATTGTTTTTACACGACGAACGTGTTTTATAATTCGCAACTTTTCAAAAAAAATAAAAATATCGCCACAGGCATATAGAAATCTAGGATTAATGCACTTTTTTTTTTGTGTAGAGTACTATCAAAATACATAGAGAGGGTCTACAACATATCATAGTATTTCTGCTTGCCGATGCCATTTTCATTGTTTTTACACGACGAACGTGTTTTATAATTCGTGACTTGTTCAAAAAATTAAAAATATCGCCATAGGCATATAGGAATCTAGGATTTTTCTATTTTTTTTTTTTCGTAGAGTACTATCAAAATACATAGAGCGGGTCTACAACATAACGTAGCATTCCAGCTTGCCGGTGCCATTTTCATTGTTTTTACACGACGAACGTGTTTTATAATTCACAACTTGTTCAAAAAATTAAAAATATCGCCATAGGCATATAGGAATCTAGGATTTTTGCAATTTTTTTTTGCGTAGAGTATTATCAAAATTCATAGAGCGGGTCCACAACATATCGTAGCATTCCGACTTGTCTATGCCAATTTCATTGTTTTTACACGACGAACTTGATTTATAATTCGCCACTTGTTCAAAAAAGTAAAAATATCGCCACAGGCATATAGGAATCTAGGATTTATGCACTTTTTTTTTGCGTAGAGTACTATAACAATACATAGAGCGTGTCTACAACATATCGTTGCATTCCGACTTGCCGATGCCATTTTAATTGTTTTTACACGACGAACGTGTTTTATAATTCGCGACTTGTGAAAAAAATTAAAAATATCGCCACAGGCATATAGGAATCTTGGATTTTTGCAAATTTTTTTTTGCGTATAGTACTATCAAAATACATAGAGCGGGTCTACAACATATCGTAGCATTCCGACTTGCCGATGCCATTTTCATTATTTTTACACGACGAACGTGTTTTCAACTTCGCGACTTTTTCAAAAAATTAAAAATATCGCCACAGGCATATAGGAATCTAGGATTTATGCACTTTTTTTTGCGTAGAGTACTATCAAAATACATAGAGCGGGTCTACAACATATCGTAGTATTCCGGCTTGCCGATGCCATTTTCATTGTTTTTACACGACGAACGTGTTTTATAATTCGCAACTTGTTCAAAAAAGTAAAAATATCCCCACAGACATATAGGAATCTAGGATTTATGCACTTTTTTTATGCGTAGAGTACTATCAAAATACATAGAGCGAGTCTACATCATATCGTAGTATTCCTGCTTGCCGATGCCATTTACATTGTTTTTACACGACGAACGTGTTTTATAATTCGCAACTTTTCAAAAAAAATAAAAATATCGCCACAGGCATATAGAAATCTAGGATTAATGCACTTTTTTTTTTGTGTAGAGTACTATCAAAATACATAGAGAGGGTCTACAACATATCATAGTATTTCTGCTTGCCGATGCCATTTTCATTGTTTTTACACGACGAACGTGTTTTATAATTCGTGACTTGTTCAAAAAATTAAAAATATCGCCATAGGCATATAGGAATCTAGGATTTTTCTATTTTTTTTTTTTTCGTAGAGTACTATCAAAATACATAGAGCGGGTCTACAACATAACGTAGCATTCCAGCTTGCCGGTGCCATTTTCATTGTTTTTACACGACGAACGTGTTTTATAATTCACAACTTGTTCAAAAAATTAAAAATATCGCCATAGGCATATAGGAATCTAGGATTTTTGCAATTTTTTTTTGCGTAGAGTATTATCAAAATTCATAGAGTGGGTCCACAACATATCGTAGCATTCCGACTTGTCGATGCCAATTTCATTGTTTTTACACGACGAACTTGATTTATAATTCGCCACTTGTTCAAAAAAGTAAAAATATCGCCACAGGCATATAGGAATCTAGGATTTATGCACTTTTTTTTTGCGTAGAGTACTATAACAATACATAGAGCGTGTCTACAACATATCGTTGCATTCCGACTTGCCGATGCCATTTTAATTGTTTTTACACGACGAACGTGTTTTATAATTCGCGACTTGTGAAAAAAATTAAAAATATCGCCACAGGCATATAGGAATCTTGGATTTTTGCAAATTTTTTTTTGCGTATAGTACTATCAAAATACATAGAGCGGGTCTACAACATATCGTAGCATTCCGACTTGCCGATGCCATTTTCATTATTTTTACACGACGAACGTGTTTTCAACTTCGCGACTTTTTCAAAAAATTAAAAATATCGCCACAGGCATATAGGAATCTAGGATTTATGCACTTTTTTTTGCGTAGAGTACTATCAAAATACATAGAGCGGGTCTACAACATATCGTAGTATTCCGGCTTGCCGATGCCATTTTCATTGTTTTTACACGACGAACGTGTTTTATAATTCGCAACTTGTTCAAAAAAGTAAAAATATCCCCACAGACATATAGGAATCTAGGATTTATGCACTTTTTTTATGCGTAGAATACTATCAAAAGACATAGAGCGAGTCTACATCATATCGTAGTATTCCTGCTTGCCGATGCCATTTACATTGTTTTTACACGACGAACGTGTTTTATAATTCGCAACTTTTCAAAAAAAATAAAAATATCGCCACAGGCATATAGAAATCTAGGATTAATGCACTTTTTTTTTTGTGTAGAGTACTATCAAAATACATAGAGAGGGTCTACAACATATCATAGTATTTCTGCTTGCCGATGCCATTTTCATTGTTTTTACACGACGAACGTGTTTTATAATTCACAACTTGTTCAAAAAATTAAAAATATCGCCATAAGCATATAGGAATCTAGGATTTTTGCAATTTTTTTTGCGTAGAGTACTATCAAAATTCATATAGCGGGTCCACAACATATCGTAGCATTCCGACTTGTCGATGCCATTTTCATTGTTTTTACACGACGAACGTGTTTTATAATTCGCGACTTGTTCAAAAAAGTAAATATATCGCCACAGGCATATAGGAATCTAGGATTTATGCACTTTTTTTTTGCGTAGAGTACTATCAAAATACATAGAGCAGGTCTACAACATATCGTAGCATTCCGACTTGCCGATGCCATTTTCATTATTTTTACACGACGAACGTGTTTTCAACTTCGCGACTTTTTCAAAAAATTAAAAATATCGCCACAGGCATATAGGAATCTAGGATTTATGCACTTTTTTTTAGTAGAGTACTATCAAAATACATAGAGCGGGTCTACAACATAACGTAGCTTTCCAGCTTGCCGGTGCCATTTTCATTGTTTTTACACGACGAACGTGTTTTATAATTCACAACTTGTTCAAAAAATTAAAAATATCGCCATAGGCATATAGGAATCTAGGATTTTTGCAATTTTTTTTTGCGTAGAGTATTATCAAAATTCATAGAGCGGGTCCACAACATATCGTAGCATTCCGACTTGTCGATGCCATTTTCATTGTTTTTACACGACGAACGTGATTTATAATTCGCCACTTGTTCAAAAAAGTAAAAATATCGCCACAGGCATATAGGAATCTAGGATTTATGCACTTTTTTATTGCGCAGAGTACTATAACAATACATAGAGCGTGTCTACAACATATCGTTGCATTCCGGCTTGCCGATGCCATTTTAATTGTTTTTACACGACGAACGTGTTTTATAATTCGCGACTTGTTAAAAAAATTAAAAATATCGCCACAGGCATATAGGAATCTTGGATTTTTGAGCTTTTTTTTTGCGTAGAGTACTATCAAAATACATAGAGCGGGTCTACAACATATCGTAGCATTCTGACTTGCCGATGTCATTTTCATTATTTTTACACGATGAACGTGTTTTCAACTTTGCGACTTGTTAAAAAAATTAAAAATTTTGCCACAGGCATATAGGAATCTAGGATTTATGCACTTTTTTTTTGCGTAGAGTACTATCAAAATACATAGAGCGGGTCTACAACATATCATAGTATTCCGACTTGCCGATGCCATTTTCATTATTTTTACACGACGAACGTGTTTTCAACTTCGCGACTTGTTCAAAAAACTAAAAATATCGCCACAGGCATATAGGAATCTAGGATTTATGCAAATTTTTTTCGTAGAGTACTATCAAAATACATAGAGCGGGTCTACAACATATCGTAGCATTCCGGCTTGCCGATGCCATTTTCATTATTTTTACACGACGAACGTGTTTTCAACTTCGCGACTTGTTCAAAAAATTAAAAATATCGCCACAGGCATATAGGAATCTAGGATTTATGCACTTTTTTTTAGTAGAGTACTATAAAAATACATAGAGCGGGTCTACAACATATCGTAGCATTCCGGCTTGCCGATGCCATTTTCATTGTTTTTACACGACGAACGTGTTTTATAATTCACAACTTGTTCAAAAAATTAAAAATATCGCCATAGGCATATAGGAATCTAGGATTTTTGCAATATTTGTTTTGCGTAGAGTACTATCAAAATACATAGAGCGGGTCTATAGCATATCGTAGCATTCCGACTTGCCGATGCCATTTTCATTATTTTTACATGACGAACGTGTTTTCAACTTCGCGACTTGTTCAAAAAATTAAAAATATCGCCACAGGCATATAGGAATCTAGGATTTTTGCACTTTTTTTTTGCGTAGAGTACTATCAAAATACATAGAGGGGGTCTACAACATATCGTAGCATTCCGGCTTGCCGATGCCATTTTCATTGTTTTTACACGACAAACGTGTTTTATAATTCGCGACTTGTTAAAAAAATTAAAAATATCGCCACAGGCATATAGGAATCTTGGATTTTTGCAAATTTTTTTTTGCGTATAGTACTATCAAAATACATAGAGCGGGTCTACAACATATCGTAGCATTCCGACTTGCCGATGCCATTTTCATTGTTTTTACACGACGAACATGTTTTATAATTCGCGACTTGTTCAAAAAAGTAAAAATATCGCCACAGTATAGGAATCTAGGATTTATGCACTTTTTTTTTGCGTAGAGTACTATAAAAATACATAGAGCGGGTCTACAACATATCGTAGCATTCCGACTTGCCGATGCCATTTTCATTATTTTTACATGAGGAACGTGTTTTCAACTTCGCCACTTGTTCAAAAAATTAAAAATTTTGCCACAGGCATATAGGAATCTAGGATTTATGCACTTTTTTTTTTGCGTAGAGTACTATCAAAATACATAGAGCGGGTCTACAACATATCATAGTATTCCGACTTGCCGATGCCATTTTCATTGTTTTTACACGACGAACGTGATTTATAATTCTCGACTTGTTCAAAAATGTTAAATATCGCCACAGGCATATAGGAATCTAGGATTTATGCACTTTTTTTTTGCGTAGAGTACTATCAAAATACATAGAGCGGGTCTACAACATATCGTAGCATTCCGACTTGCCGATGCCATTTTCATTATTTTTACATGACGAACGTGTTTTCAACTTCGTGACTTGTTCAAAAAATTAAAAATATCGCCACAGGCATATAGGAATCTAGGATTTATGCACTTTTTTTTTGCGTAGTACTATCAAAATACATAGAGCGGGTCTACGACATATCGTAGCATTCCGGCTTGCCGATGCCATTATAATTGTTTTTACACGACGAACGTGTTTTATAATTCGCGACTTGTTCAAAAAAGTAAAAATATCGCCACAGGCATATAGGAATATAGGATTTATGCACTTTTTTTTTGCGTAGAGTACTATCAAAATACATAGAGCGGGTCTACAACATAGCGTAGCATTCTGACTTGCCGATGTCATTTTCATTATTTTTACACGACGAACGTGTTTTCAACTTCGCGACTTGTTAAAAAAATTAAAAATATCGCCACAGGCATATAGGAATCTAGGATTTATGCACTTTTTTTTTGCGTAGAGTACTATCAAAATACATAGAGCGGGTCTACAACATATCGTAGCATTCCGACTTGCCGATGTAATTTTCATTAGTTTTACACGACGAACGTGTTTTCAACTTCGTGACTTGTTAAAAAAATTAAAAATTTTGCCACAGGAATCTAGGATTTATTCACTTTTTTTTTGCGTAGAGTACTATCAAAATACAATAGTGCGGGTCTACAACATAGCGTAGCATTCTGACTTGCCGATGTCATTTTCATTATTTTTACACGACGAACGTGTTTTCAACTTCGCGACTTGTTAAAAAAATTAAAAATATCGCCACAGGCATATAGGAATCTAGGATTTATGCACTTTTTTTTTGCGTAGAGTACTATAACAATACATAGAGCGTGTCTACAACATATCGTTGCATTCCGGCTTGCCGATGCCATTTTAATTGTTTTTACACGACGAACGTGTTTTATAATTCGCGACTTGTTAAAAAAAATTAAAAATATCGCCACAGGCATATAGGAATCTTGGATATTTGCAAAATTTTTTTTGCGTATAGTACTATCAAAATACATAGAGCGGGTCTACAACATATCGTAGCATTCCGACTTGCCGATGCCATTTTCATTATTTTTACACGACGAACGTGTTTTCAACTTCGCGACTTTTTCAAAAAATTAAAAATATCGCCACAGGCATATAGGAATCTAGGATTTATGCACTTTTTTTTAATAGAGTACTATCAAAATACATAGAGCGGGTCTACAACATATCGTAGTATTCCGACTTGCCGATGCCATTTTCATTGTTTTTACACGACGAACGTGATTTATAATTCTCGACTTGTTCAAAAATGTTAAATATCGCCACAGGCATATAGGAATCTAGGATTTATGCACTTTTTTTTTGCGTAGAGTACTATCAAAATACATAGAGCGGGTCTACAACATATCGTAGCATTCCGACTTGCCGATGCCATTTTCATTATTTTTACATGACGAACGTGTTTTCAACTTCGTGACTTGTTCAAAAAATTAAAAATATCGCCACAGGCATATAGGAATCTAGGATTTATGCACTTTTTTTTTGCGTAGTACTATCAAAATACATAGAGCGGGTCTACGACATATCGTAGCATTCCGGCTTGCCGATGCCATTATAATTGTTTTTACACGACGAACGTGTTTTATAATTCGCGACTTGTTCAAAAAAGTAAAAATATCGCCACAGGCATATAGGAATATAGGATTTATGCACTTTTTTTTTGCGTAGAGTACTATCAAAATACATAGAGCGGGTCTACAACATAGCGTAGCATTCTGACTTGCCGATGTCATTTTCATTATTTTTACACGACGAACGTGTTTTCAACTTCGCGACTTGTTAAAAAAATTAAAAATATCGCCACAGGCATATAGGAATCTAGGATTTATGCACTTTTTTTTTGCGTAGAGTACTATCAAAATACATAGAGCGGGTCTACAACATATCGTAGCATTCCGACTTGCCGATGTAATTTTCATTAGTTTTACACGACGAACGTGTTTTCAACTTCGTGACTTGTTAAAAAAATTAAAAATTTTGCCACAGGAATCTAGGATTTATTCACTTTTTTTTTGCGTAGAGTACTATCAAAATACAATAGTGCGGGTCTACAACATAGCGTAGCATTCTGACTTGCCGATGTCATTTTCATTATTTTTACACGACGAACGTGTTTTCAACTTCGCGACTTGTTAAAAAAATTAAAAATATCGCCACAGGCATATAGGAATCTAGGATTTATGCACTTTTTTTTTGCGTAGAGTACTATAACAATACATAGAGCGTGTCTACAACATATCGTTGCATTCCGGCTTGCCGATGCCATTTTAATTGTTTTTACACGACGAACGTGTTTTATAATTCGCGACTTGTTAAAAAAAATTAAAAATATCGCCACAGGCATATAGGAATCTTGGATATTTGCAAAATTTTTTTTGCGTATAGTACTATCAAAATACATAGAGCGGGTCTACAACATATCGTAGCATTCCGACTTGCCGATGCCATTTTCATTATTTTTACACGACGAACGTGTTTTCAACTTCGCGACTTTTTCAAAAAATTAAAAATATCGCCACAGGCATATAGGAATCTAGGATTTATGCACTTTTTTTTAATAGAGTACTATCAAAATACATAGAGCGGGTCTACAACATATCGTAGCATTCCGGCTTGCCGATGCCATTTTCATTATTTTTACACGACGAACGTGTTTTATAATTCACAACTTGTTCAAAAAATTAAAAATATCGCCATAAGCATATAGGAATCTAGGATTTTTGCAATTTTTTTTGCGTAGAGTACTATCAAAATTCATATAGCGGGTCCACAACATATCGTAGCATTCCGACTTGTCGATGCAATTTTCATTGTTTTTACACGACGAACGTGTTTTATAATTCGCGACTTGTTCAAAAAAGTAAAAATATCGCCACAGGCATATAGGAATCTAGGATTTATGCACTTTTTTTTTGCGTAGAGTACTATCAAAATACATAGAGCAGGTCTACAACATATCGTAGCATTCCGACTTGCCGATGCCATTTTCATTATTTTTACACGACGAACGTGTTTTCAACTTCGCGACTTTTTCAAAAAATTAAAAATATCGCCACAGGCATATAGGAATCTAGGATTTATGCACTTTTTTTTAGTAGAGTACTATCAAAATACATAGAGCGGGTCTACAACATAACGTAGCATTCCAGCTTGCCGGTGCCATTTTCATTGTTTTTACACGACGAACGTGTTTTATAATTCACAACTTGTTCAAAAAATTAAAAATATCGCCATAGGCATATAGGAATCTAGGATTTTTGCAATTTTTTTTTGCGTAGAGTATTATCTAAATTCATAGAGCGGGTCCACAACATATCGTAGCACTCCGACTTGTCGATGCCATTTTCATTGTTTTTACACGACGAACTTGATTTATAATTCGCCACTTGTTCAAAAAAGTAAAAATATCGCCACAGGCATATAGGAATCTAGGATTTATGCACTTTTTTTTTGCGTAGAGTACTATAACAATACATAGAGCGTGTCTACAACATATCGTTGCATTCCGGCTTGCCGATGCCATTTTAATTGTTTTTACACGACGAACGTGTTTTATAATTCGCGACTTGTTAAAAAAATTAAAAATATCGCCACAGGCATATAGGAATCTTGGATTTTTGCAAATTTTTTTTTGCGTATAGTACTATCAAAATACATAGAGCGGGTCTACAACATATCGTAGCATTCCGACTTGCCGATGCCATTTTCATTGTTTTTACACGACGAACGTGTTTTATAATTCGCGACTTGTTCAAAAAAGTAAAAATATCGCCACAGTATAGGAATCTAGGATTTATGCACTTTTTTTTTGCGTAGAGTACTATCAAAATACATAGAGCGGGTCTACAACATATCGTAGCATTCTGACTTGCCGATGTCATTTTCATTATTTTTACACGACGAACGTGTTTTCAACTTTGCGACTTGTTAAAAAAATTAAAAATTTTGCCACAGGCATATAGGAATCTAGGATTTATGCACTTTTTTTTTGCGTAGAGTACTATCAAAATACATAGAGCGGGTCTACAACATATCATAGTATTCCGACTTGCCGATGCCATTTTCATTATTTTTACACGACGAACGTGTTTTCAACTTCGCGACTTGTTCAAAAAACTAAAAATATCGCCACAGGCATATAGGAATCTAGGATTTATGCACTTTTTTTTAGTAGAGAACTATAAAAATACATAGAGCGGGTCTACAACATATCGTAGCATTCCGGCTTGCCGATGCCATTTTCATTGTTTTTACACGACGAACGTGTTTTCAACTTCGCGACTTGTTCAAAAAATTAAAAATATCGCCACAGGCATATAGGAATCTAGGATTTATGTACTTTTTTTTAGTAGAGTACTATAAAAATACATAGAGCGGGTCTACAACATATCGTAGCATTCCGGCTTGCCGATGCCATTTTCATTGTTTTTACACGACGAACGTGTTTTATAATTCACAACTTGTTCAAAAAATTAAAAATATCGCCATAGGCATATAGGAATCTAGGATTTTTGCAATATTTGTTTTGCGTAGAGTACTATCAAAATACATAGAGCGGGTCTATAGCATATCGTAGCATTCCGACTTGCCGATGCCATTTTCATTATTTTTACATGACGAACGTGTTTTCAACTTCGCGACTTGTTCAAAAAATTAAAAATATCGCCACAGGCATATAGGAATCTAGGATTTTTGCACTTTTTTTTTGCGTAGAGTACTATCAAAATACATAGAGGGGGTCTACAACATATCGTAGCATTCCGGCTTGCCGATGCCATTTTCATTGTTTTTACACGACAAACGTGTTTTATAATTCGCGACTTGTTAAAAAAATTAAAAATATCGCCACAGGCATATAGGAATCTTGGATTTTTGCAAATTTTTTTTTGCGTATAGTACTATCAAAATACATAGAGCGGGTCTACAACATATCGTAGCATTCCGACTTGCCGATGCCATTTTCATTGTTTTTACACGACGAACATGTTTTATAATTCGCGACTTGTTCAAAAAAGTAAAAATATCGCCACAGTATAGGAATCTAGGATTTATGCACTTTTTTTTTGCGTAGAGTACTATCAAAATACATAGAGCGGGTCTACAACATATCGTAGCATTCCGACTTGCCGATGCCATTTTCATTATTTTTACATGACGAACGTGTTTTCAACTTCGCCACTTGTTCAAAAAATTAAAAATTTTGCCACAGGCATATAGGAATCTAGGATTTATGCACTTTTTTTTTTGCGTAGAGTACTATCAAAATACATAGAGCGGGTCTACAACATATCATAGTATTCCGACTTGCCGATGCCATTTTCATTGTTTTTACACGACGAACGTGATTTATAATTCTCGACTTGTTCAAAAATGTTAAATATCGCCACAGGCATATAGGAATCTAGGATTTATGCACTTTTTTTTTGCGTAGAGTACTATCAAAATACATAGAGCGGGTCTACAACATATCGTAGCATTCCGACTTGCCGATGCCATTTTCATTATTTTTACATGACGAACGTGTTTTCAACTTCGTGACTTGTTCAAAAAATTAAAAATATCGCCACAGGCATATAGGAATCTAGGATTTATGCACTTTTTTTTTGCGTAGTACTATCAAAATACATAGAGCGGGTCTACGACATATCGTAGCATTCCGGCTTGCCGATGCCATTATAATTGTTTTTACACGACGAATGTGTTTTATAATTCGCGACTTCTTCAAAAAAGTAAAAATATCGCCACAGGCATATAGGAATCTAGGATTTATGCACTTTTTTTTTGCGTAGAGTACTATCAAAATACATAGAGCGGGTCTACAACATAGCGTAGCATTCTGACTTGCCGATGTCATTTTCATTATTTTTACACGACGAACGTGTTTTCAACTTCGCGACTTGTTAAAAAAATTAAAAATATCGCCACAGGCATATAGGAATCTAGGATTTATGCACTTTTTTTTTGCGTAGAGTACTATCAAAATACATAGAGCGGGTCTACAACATATCGTAGCATTCCGACTTGCCGATGTCATTTTCATTAGTTTTACACGACGAACGTGTTTTCAACTTCGTGACTTGTTAAAAAAATTAAAAATTTTGCCACAGGAATCTAGGATTTATGCACTTTTTTTTTGCGTAGAGTACTATCAAAATACATAGAGCGGGTCTACAACATAGCGTAGCATTCTGACTTGCCGATGTCATTTTCATTATTTTTACACGACGAACGTGTTTTCAACTTCGCGACTTGTTAAAAAAATTAAAAATATCGCCACAGGCATATAGGAATCTAGGATTTATGCACTTTTTTTTTGCGTAGAGTACTATCAAAATACATAGAGCAGGTCTACAACATATCGTAGCATTCCGACTTGCCGATGCCATTTTCATTATTTTTACACGACGAACGTGTTTTCAACTTCGCGACTTTTTCAAAAAATTAAAAATATCGCCACAGGCATATAGGAATCTAGGATTTATGCACTTTTTTTTAGTAGAGTACTATCAAAATACATAGAGCGGGTCTACAACATAACGTAGCATTCCAGCTTGCCGGTGCCATTTTCATTGTTTTTACACGACGAACGTGTTTTATAATTCACAACTTGTTCAAAAAATTAAAAATATCGCCACAGGCATATAGGAATCTTGGATTTTTGCAAATTTTTTTTTGCGTATAGTACTATCAAAATACATAGGGCGGGTCTACAACATATCGTAGCATTCCGACTTGCCGATGCCATTTTCATTGTTTTTACACGACGAACGTGTTTTATAATTCGCGACTTGTTCAAAAAAGTAAAAATATCGCCACAGTATAGGAATCTAGGATTTATGCACTTTTTTTTTGCGTAAAGTTCTATCAAAATACATAGAGCGGGTCTACAACATAGCGTAGCATTCCGACTTGCCGATGTCATTTTCATTATTTTTACACGACGAACGTGTTTTCAACTTCGCGACTTGTTAAAAAAATTAAAAATATCGCCACAGGCATATATGAATCTAGGATTTATGCACTTTTTTTTTTGCGTAGAGTACTATCAAAATACATAGAGCGGGTCTACAACATATCGTAGCATTCTGACTTGCCGATGTCATTTTCATTATTTTTACACGACGAACGTGTTTTCAACTTTGCGACTTGTTAAAAAAATTAAAAATATCGCCACAGGCATATATGAATCTAGGATTTATGCACTTTTTTTTTGCGTAGTACTATCAAAATACATAGAGCGGGTCTACGACATATCGTAGCATTCCGGCTTGCCGATGCCATTATAATTGTTTTTACACGACGAACGTGTTTTATAATTCGCGAGTTGTTCAAAAAAGTAAAAATATCGCCACAGGCATATAGGAATCTAGGATTTATGCACTTTTTTTTTGCGTAGAGTACTATCAAAATACATAGAGCGGGTCTACAACATAGCGTAGCATTCTGACTTGCCGATGTCATTTTCATTATTTTTACACGACGAACGTGTTTTCAACTTCGCGACTTGTTAAAAAAATTAAAAATATCGCCACAGGCATATAGGAATCTAGGATTTATGCACTTTTTTTTTGCGTAGAGTACTATCAAAATACATAGAGCGGGTCTACAACATATCGTAGCATTCCGACTTGCCGATGTCATTTTCATTAGTTTTACACGACGAACGTGTTTTCAACTTCGTGACTTGTTAAAAAAATTAAAAATTTTGCCACAGGAATCTAGGATTTATTCACTTTTTTTTTGCGTAGAGTACTATCAAAATACAATAGAGCGGGTCTACAACATAGCGTAGCATTCTGACTTGCCGATGTCATTTTCATTATTTTTACACGACGAACGTGTTTTCAACTTCGCGACTTGTTAAAAAAATTAAAAATATCGCCACAGGCATATAGGAATCTAGGATTTATGCACTTTTTTTTTGCGTAGAGTACTATAACAATACATAGAGCGTGTCTACAACATATCGTTGCATTCCGGCTTGCCGATGCCATTTTAATTGTTTTTACACGACGAACGTGTTTTATAATTCGCGACTTGTTAAAAAAAATTAAAAATATCGCCACAGGCATATAGGAATCTTGGATATTTGCAAAATTTTTTTTGCGTATAGTACTATCAAAATACATAGAGCGGGTCTACAACATATCGTAGCATTCCGACTTGCCGATGCCATTTTCATTATTTTTACACGACGAACGTGTTTTCAACTTCGCGACTTTTTCAAAAAATTAAAAATATCGCCACAGGCATATAGGAATCTAGGATTTATGCACTTTTTTTTAATAGAGTACTATCAAAATACATAGAGCGGGTCTACAACATATCGTAGCATTCCGGCTTGCCGATGCCATTTTCATTATTTTTACACGACGAACGTGTTTTATAATTCACAACTTGTTCAAAAAATTAAAAATATCGCCATAAGCATATAGGAATCTAGGATTTTTGCAATTTTTTTTGCGTAGAGTACTATCAAAATTCATATAGCGGGTCCACAACATATCGTAGCATTCCGACTTGTCGATGCAATTTTCATTGTTTTTACACGACGAACGTGTTTTATAATTCGCGACTTGTTCAAAAAAGTAAAAATATCGCCACAGGCATATAGGAATCTAGGATTTATGCACTTTTTTTTTGCGTAGAGTACTATCAAAATACATAGAGCAGGTCTACAACATATCGTAGCATTCCGACTTGCCGATGCCATTTTCATTATTTTTACACGACGAACGTGTTTTCAACTTCGCGACTTTTTCAAAAAATTAAAAATATCGCCACAGGCATATAGGAATCTAGGATTTATGCACTTTTTTTTAGTAGAGTACTATCAAAATACATAGAGCGGGTCTACAACATAACGTAGCATTCCAGCTTGCCGGTGCCATTTTCATTGTTTTTACACGACGAACGTGTTTTATAATTCACAACTTGTTCAAAAAATTAAAAATATCGCCACAGGCATATAGGAATCTTGGATTTTTGCAAATTTTTTGTTGCGTATAGTACTATCAAAATACATAGAGCGGGTCTACAACATATCGTAGCATTCCGACTTGCCGATGCCATTTTCATTGTTTTTACACGACGAATGTGTTTTATAATTCGCGACTTGTTCAAAAAAGTAAAAATATCGCCACAGTATAGGAATCTAGGATTTATGCACTTTTTTTTTGCGTAAAGTTCTATCAAAATACATAGAGCGGGTCTACAACATAGCGTAGCATTCCGACTTGCCGATGTCATTTTCATTATTTTTACACGACGAACGTTTTTTCAACTTCACGACTTGTTAAAAAAATTAAAAATATCGCCACAGGCATATATGAATCTAGGATTTATGCACTTTTTTTTTTGCGTAGAGTACTATCAAAATACATAGAGCGGGTCTACAACATATCGTAGCATTCTGACTTGCCGATGTCATTTTCATTATTTTTACACGACGAACGTGTTTTCAACTTTGCGACTTGTTAAAAAAATTAAAAATTTTGCCACAGGCATATAGGAATCTAGGATTTATGCACTTCTTTTTTTTGCGTAGAGTACTATCAAAATACATAGAGCAGGTCTACAACATATCGTAGCATTCCGACTTGCCGATGCCATTTTCATTATTTTTACACGACGAACGTGTTTTCAACTTCGCGACTTGTTCAAAAAATTAAAAATATCGCCACAGGCATATAGGAATCTAGGATTTATGCACTTTTTTTTAATAGAGTACTATCAAAATACATAGAGCGGGTCTACAACATATCGTAGCATTCCGGCTTGCCGATGCCATTTTCATTATTTTTACACGACGAACGTGTTTTATAATTCACAACTTGTTCAAAAAATTAAAAATATCGCCATAAGCATATAGGAATCTAGGATTTTTGCAATTTTTTTTGCGTAGAGTACTATCAAAATTCATATAGCGGGTCCACAACATATCGTAGCATTCCGACTTGTCGATGCAATTTTCATTGTTTTTACACGACGAACGTGTTTTATAATTCGCGACTTGTTCAAAAAAGTAAAAATATCGCCACAGGCATATAGGAATCTAGGATTTATGCACTTTTTTTTTGCGTAGAGTACTATCAAAATACATAGAGCAGGTCTACAACATATCGTAGCATTCCGACTTGCCGATGCCATTTTCATTATTTTTACACGACGAATGTGTTTTCAACTTCGCGACTTTTTCAAAAAATTAAAAATATCGCCACAGGCATATAGGAATCTAGGATTTATGCACTTTTTTTTAGTAGAGTACTATCAAAATACATAGAGCGGGTCTACAACATAACGTAGCATTCCAGCTTGCCGGTGCCATTTTCATTGTTTTTACACGACGAACGTGTTTTATAATTCACAACTTGTTCAAAAAATTAAAAATATCGCCACAGGCATATAGGAATCTTGGATTTTTGCAAATTTTTTTTTGCGTATAGTACTATCAAAATACATAGAGCGGGTCTACAACATATCGTAGCATTCCGACTTGCCGATGCCATTTTCATTGTTTTTACACGACGAACGTGTTTTATAATTCGCGACTTGTTCAAAAAAGTAAAAATATCGCCACAGTATAGGAATCTAGGATTTATGCACTTTTTTTTTGCGTAGAGTACTATCAAAATACATAGAGCGGGTCTACAACATATCGTAGCATTCTGACTTGCCGATGTCATTTTCATTATTTTTACACGACGAACGTGTTTTCAACTTTGCGACTTGTTAAAAAAATTAAAAATTTTGCCACAGGCATATAGGAATCTAGGATTTATGCACTTTTTTTTTTGCGTAGAGTACTATCAAAATACATAGAGCGGGTCTACAACATATAGTAGCATTCCGACTTGCCGATGCCATTTTCATTGTTTTTACACGACGAACGTGTTTTATAATTCGCGACTTGTTCAAAAAAGTAAAAATATCGCCACAGTATAGGAATCTAGGATTTATGCACTTTTTTTTTTGCGTAAAGTTCTATCAAAATACATAGAGCGGGTCTACAACATAGCGTAGCATTCCGACTTGCCGATGTCATTTTCATTATTTTTACACGACGAACGTGTTTTCAACTTCGCGACTTGTTAAAAAAATTAAAAATATCGCCACAGGCATATATGAATCTAGGATTTATGCACTTTTTTTTTTGCGTAGATTACTATCAAAATACATAGAGCGGGTCTACAACATATCGTAGCATTCTGACTTGCCGATGTCATTTTCATTATTTTTACACAACGAACGTGTTTTCAACTTTGCGACTTGTTAAAAAAATTAAAAATTTTGCCACAGGCATATAGGAATCTAGGATTTATGCACTTTTTTTTTTGCGTAGAGTACTATCAAAATACATAGAGCAGGTCTACAACATATCGTAGCATTCCGACTTGCCGATGCCATTTTCATTATTTTTACACGACGAACGTGTTTTCAACTTCGCGACTTTTTCAAAAAATTAAAAATATCGCCACAGGCATATAGGAATCTAGGATTTATGCACTTTTTTTTAGTAGAGTACTATCAAAATACATAGAGCGGGTCTACAACATAACGTAGCATTCCAGCTTGCCGGTGCCATTTTCATTGTTTTTACACGACGAACGTGTTTTATAATTCACAACTTGTTCAAAAAATTAAAAATATCGCCATAGGCATATAGGAATCTAGGATTTTTGCAATTTTTTTTGCGTAGAGTATTATCAAAATTCATAGAGCGGGTCCACAACATATCGTAGCATTCCGACTTGTCGATGCCATTTTCATTGTTTTTACATGACGAACGTGATTTCTAATTCGCCACTTGTTCAAAAAAGTAAAAATATCGCCACAGGCATATAGGAATCTAGGATTTATGCACTTTTTTTTTGCGTAGAGTACTATAACAATACATAGCGCGTGTCTACAACATATCGTTGCATTCCGGCTTGCCGATGCCATTTTAATTGTTTTTACACGACGAACGTGTTTTATAATTCGCGACTTGTTAAAAAAATTAAAAATATCGCCACAGGCATATAGGAATCTTGGATTTTTGCACTTTTTTTTTGCGTAGAGTACTATCAAAATACATAGAGCGGGTCTACAACATATCATAGTATTCCGACTTGCCGATGCCATTTTCATTATTTTTACACGACGAACGTGTTTTCAACTTCGCGACTTGTTCAAAAAACTAAAAATATCGCCACAGGCATATAGGAATCTAGGATTTATGCACTTTTTTTTAGTAGAGTACTATAAAAATACATAGAGCGGGTCTACAACATATCGTAGCATTCCGGCTTGCCGATGCCATTTTCATTGTTTTTACACGACGAACGTGTTTTATAATTCACAACTTGTTCAAAAAATTAAAAATATCGCCATAGGCATATAGGAATCTAGGATTTTTGCAATATTTGTTTTGCGTAGAGTACTATCAAAATACATAGAGCGGGTCTATAGCATATCGTAGCATTCCGACTTGCCGATGCCATTTTCATTATTTTTACATGACGAACGTGTTTTCAACTTCGCGACTTGTTCAAAAAATTAAAAATATCGCCACAGGCATATAGGAATCTAGGATTTTTGCACTTTTTTTTTGCGTAGAGTACTATCAAAATACATAGAGGGGGTCTACAACATATCGTAGCATTCCGGCTTGCCGATGCCATTTTCATTGTTTTTACACGACAAACGT